>OX402558.1:6450587-6973318 GCA_948098915.1 Lampropteryx suffumata
TTAAAAACGTAATTAAACATAAACTGTCTATTAAAGCATATTATATAATATCTGATTATTTAGAAGACAAAAAAGCTTGGGATGAATCTGCTCCAACTCGACTCGGCATCCGTAACAAAATTGTCAAGGATCATACAAAAAAGTGTTAAGACCAGACAAGTTTCTTGCCGGATTCTTCTGGAACTGGGGTTAGGAGGAACCGGCACCTAGATTCACTAGCATGTAAGAAGACGATTCAAAGTGGTCCTTGTGATTGTAATGAATAAAGTTATTTTGAATTTTGAATTTTATCGATCATTTGTGGAAACAATAAAACAGTTGTACTATTACACTTATCGGGTTCGGTCGTTTAACTCTCTTCGGAGTCACCACCCCTCAGCTAGTTTCGCTTAGCAGTTTAACCACAGCTTTACGTATTGTGGGATTCATAACCCTTACAATAGAGAAGAATGGAAAAGAAAAACCTGTTGTGCCGACTCCACTTATTGTGATAAGGGCCTGATGATTTTGACTTACTTAGTTTCACTGGATAGTTATACTTGTAACTTCTAAAACTATCATGGTTTTGAACATAATTTTCACTCAAAACGGGATATTTAACATGATAATACGATGATATATATATATGGGTTTTTCTTCTTGCTTCGCATGCATGCGTCCAGATACCGTGAGTGTTGTGTGTCGTAATCGTGTTGTTAGTGACAGTGAAACCGGTAGTACGGGTAATGTTCGCAGTAAAAGACTGAGAAAGAGGGTAGACCGTTTTGTCTGCCAATAACATCCACCCGCAGACTTCAGTTTATCTCGTGATCATGGCGCATGCAACTGTGCCGAAATATCGGGAAGCAGAAAAAACTTATAATGGTAAATATCCTGGTTTTGAGTGAAAATTAAGTTATAATTGTACTTTAACATACCCATTTCCAAAAGACGTTGCTGCTCAACCAATCTCGCTTTGTACTGTCCGTGTAAACTCTCCATATTATCCTTGTGTTGCCGCTCAGCTAATTCAACCTCATGCTCGTATTTCTCGTCCAAGTCTAGTAAAGCGTTTTGTAGAGATTGCTGGTGACTTTTTTGGGATGCTTCTAATTCCTGAATGGACGAAAATATATTAGTATTTTGTAATGATTCGCGATCAGAATTCATATTGTTTAACGACCAGTGTTAAGTTGAAAGGCGTTTATAGCCTTTCAACTTCACACTGCTTAAGATTCGCCGTCTCTATATCTTTTTTTAAACAGAGATTAACTTTTAACAGAAATCGAGAAATGTTTCTGAGTATTCTAAGACGTGTCTTTTAATAACATGTACATTTTCCATTAAATTAACTTGTTTATTTTTTTATTTGTTGATTTTAACGTCGCTAATAAGTAAAAAGGTAATACGCAAAAATTACTAAAACAATATGCAAATATAATAATCATACTTCTGCTAGTACTACTACCTCATGACCTTGAACCTCGTCATGCACTAGAAGCAAAAAAGTTAAGGTAGACATAGTCTTCCGTAGTCAGAGTCAGTAACGATAAGAATGACGAGTAGTCAGGTCTCAAACCAATTCAACATCTATGTAATTAGCATAGCAAAAAAAATTTTAAACTTTTTAAACTTTTTTTAAACTTTTTAAGATTAAAGGCGGACAGACAGACTAACAGACGGATAGCAAAACTATAAGGGTTCCTTATGGACTTCGGAACCATAAAAATAAGTTATTAGCCATGATGAGATGCAAAATAAGTCGTTAACTTGACATGACAAAGACAATGCTGTGCACATAGTTTCTTGTTCCTGCCACACATCGGTTAATTTCGAGATTATCAAGGTGTGTGTCATATTTTAGAGATATTTCTCTTGTTATAATATTCTTAGATAAACTATTAATGTTGAGGTTATAACCTTAAGATTATAATAATACTTACATCCGCCATCTCTCTAACATGCCTCTCACTTTGCTCGCTCAACCGGACTCTCTTATCATTCAAAAACTTTTGCTCCGCCTCTTTCAACTCTTCTTGTAACTCCGCTCTCATTCGCCGTTCCTTACTAGACCACTCCATCTTTATTCCTTCTATCTCTTTCTGTAGGCTTATTTCTAGTCTTCTTCTTTCATCTGCTTTGTTTCTCTCTATCATATCTCTGCCCATGTCGGGTATAAGAGGCGATTTGATTGGCTTAGGACTTTCTTCTTGAGTCTCAAACTGGTACACAACAACTACATTATCAGAACTAGATTTCCCTTGTGATATAGTAACTCCGTCTAGTCTAGGACTACTTAGGCTTTTCGGTGACTCTGCTCCTATGATAGGAGATTTATTTAAAGGTTTGAAAGTTGATAGAGGATTCCATGGCTTACTGAAGTCAAGTCTCGGAGAACGCATTTCGGAATTGATAGGTGATATCTTGATGATTGGAGATTTGGGAATGTCAATTGACTTAGATGGTTTAGTAGATTCATCTGTAGATTTAGAATCAGCTTCCGTTATTGCCTTTAAGTCTAAAATAGGAACGTTTATTTGAGGTATTGTTTTCTCTGAACGAGACGATTTGCTATCTAATGATTTGGAGTCTGGAGCACTATCTTTATGTCGAGACGATTTACTTTCCATGGATGCCTTGGAGTCTTCTTCTTTATTGTCTGCGTCTTTAGGTCCGGTATCGTGTGAATTTACATCGTTTGAATCGTTAAGGTCGTTAAGGTCTAGATTCGCAAATTCTTTGTCGGGCGAATCGATAGAGGTTTCAGATTCGATGCTCTCCATAAGGTTGATTGATATCTTGCTCTTTTGGGGTATCATTGGTGATCTGTATAACATGAAATGTAATTATATATAGAAAAAAAATATTTACATATATTTTGCAATAGAAATATAGTCAAGTAATGATAACACCATACAATGATCGACGTATCTCACAAAGTTAATAGTATATTATATAAACTTAGTGAGACTATAATAATATAAACTAGACTATAGTATTCCACATCGATTATGATGACTGCGACCATAAATAAAACCATGTAAATTATTAAATTATTTATTAGCGTGGACCTTGATATAGCTAGCTAGATCCAACTTAAGTGAAATAACCTATCACATATAACAATAGAGTTGGCCATTAGATTCTAGATTGATTTCATCTGATTGTATGCGCGTAGGATGGTTTTGCAATAATTATGTTTTTTCATTGCATTTTTTATTTTAAAATTCATTGCATTTTTTATATTACATGAAAAAATCATTAAAATATAATAACGTCAAACCAATACCGTGACGGGCACCTTAATATCCGGTTTTATTCATTCTGTGTACCATAGCAACGGGTACATTGTAAAGTACCAACCTACTTAATAATATGTACGTAAACAACATCTTCATCAATACAAATATTATGAACTCGAAAACATATTTGTCATTTTGTATGTTGGTAACGTTTTCACGGTTAAATAACTGAAAGAATTTGGTAGGAGATAGATTACCTATATATCTTGGAAAGACAAGACTACTTTTTATTTACCCCCGAAGCAAACAGAAAGGTATTATAAGTTTAAGTATGTACATGTTTCTGTCTGTATGTGTGTATGTGCGTTTGTCTGTGGCATCGTAGCTTCCAAACGGAAGAACCGAACAAAAAATCTAAATTAGTTTTTTGTTTGAAGGTGACTCAAGTAGAAAGAATGTGTTCTTAGCTAAGATTAATTTACGAATATCCGTTAAGTAATTTGAAAATATAACTTTGAAGTTGAGCTTGTTCTGCTTGTATCTAGTTGATGAAAGGATGTGAGCAACTTACACAGGTCTGCTCGATACAAAATTTAGTATCCTGATACTTCAATGATATTGCAAGAACATGGTAACCTTGACATAATGCTGCAGGATCACCTGGAATGTGCAGGAAACCCAACTCCGCACTTACAACAGAGGTAACGTGTTTTGGCTCTTTGGAATAACCTCAATTAAGTGAGTTTTGAGGTTGAGTGAGTTGAGAGGAGTTGGGTGTAGGTTACAGATAAAAGTTGTTTTTGTGTCGGGGGTTTTTAAATTATTATTCATTATTGTGTAGGCACAGCACGTGCGCTAGCCACGGGTAGAATTTACTACCGTGATATTTATTTAAGTATCTAACCATTTAAAATAGTTGCAGTGTAGTTTGTATGACAATCAATCAGATATGAGATTATGAACAGAGCAAAAAATGATGTTCACTGAGACTGTTAGACTGTTTACAAAATTGGCTCACTTTCACAAACTGCTGATTCTTCCATTTTTACGCCATTTGATATGATGTCTTACTAGGAACCGGAAATAAAGACGTATAAAAAAAGCTGTGGACCGCAGAATGCGCTGTGAGGGCTGTTCGTGCAATTTATAACAGAAGCCTTAGAGAATCCCTTAGAAATAAATATTATAATGACAGTCCCTGGTCAGTATACACAATCATATTCAACTAATTAGGGAAACTCTTTAGTTAAACCGAATTGTGAATAACGAATCTAAAAAGAATTGCAGATTTGTTATATGTAAGTATAATCTTGTTACTAGAACACTTTACCTTTTTACGGTATCGCTGATATATTATCAATGCCACTTGTACATACAATGCCAGCTGACCATTTAATTAGAGACAAATAATATAGATTCAAATTTTAAATATATCTATTATCTATTTTCTAAATTTGAATCTATATAATTTAATTATTTCTTCTTGTATATTTCAGTGTAGTTTCGGCGGCATATCAAAAAAAAAATTCAAGCGCTTCGGCGATTCGGCATCCAACGAAATTGGCAAGGATTATACAAAAAAAGTGTTAAGATCAGAAGAGTTTCTTCTTGAACTGGGGTTAGGAGGAGCCGGCATCTAGATTCACTAGCATGTAAGAAGACGATTCAGTTGGATCCTTATGATTTTATTGAATAAATAATGTTTTGATTTGAATGGAAAAGCTAATTTTGCAAAATAGTCCGATAGAATAAACTGGTATTGTATATGAATTAATTATATGCCATTTAAATATATGCATAAAAGCCGGATGTTTGTAGTTTGTAAAATTGATTTCAATTACAGAATGGAATATTTTACTTAGTATTAGAGATAAATATGTATTGGTAGCATACAGTTCAAAGAGTTATTTTCATAAGAACTTCGATGATTAACACAGTTTTATTTATGACTTCTCTACTTATTTTAATAAAAAGATGTTCATCAAACTTGGATATTATACCAGAAAGGGCTGACATAGTTTATGTTAATGCCAACTACTTGGAAAATGGAATTTTTAATGTTAGGAGATACGGTAGGAAATCGCCCTACGTGTTTAACATGGCTGCTACATTCAAGCACATGTGGGCTAATAATGTTACAGTAAGTGTAAATGAGTGAAGTCTTCCGAAGTCGGTAAGAATAGGAATGATCATAGTCAGGTATTTAATATTAAACTTTCATGTATTTAATGCAACTATATGTGCATTTCGCTCTGCCCTCAGACAATTAACCGGCACACTTAAAGTATATAAACTCTCATGTATTAATATTTCGTAGTTAAGGTAGTTCATGATGAGATGGGTCATGTAAAAAGCACTAGGACCAAGACGAGTTTCTTGCCAGTTCTTCTCGGGCTTGGGTTAGGATGAATTTGCACCTAAATTCACCTAGTAAGACGTTTCAAAGTGATTCTTGTGATTGTATTGAATAGGCTTAATACAATCTTTTAACTTTGATTTTGATATATTTTTTTTATTATTTTTGGTTATTTAACAAGGCCCTATAGATGCCTCTGACCTTGAACACTACCTTAAAACTGCTTAAGATTCGCCCTGTCACATCTTACAAAAAGGACACCTCTGTGGCGCAGCGGACTAACGTCTGGTTGAGACGCAGAAGGCTGCGGGGTCGATTCCCGCCGCGAGTCAAATGTTTGTATGATCTGCAAGTATTTGTCTCGGGTCTGGGTGTTCCTATGTATAATATGTAATGGTGGTTTCATGTTCTCTCATTCGCACAATATTAATAGCAAACACGAGATGGTACAGAGTATTTTTCTCATCTGTATCATGTCGTAATGAAGCTAGATTCTTTTTTAACCGACTTCAAAAAAGGAGGTTCTCAACTAGTCGGAATCTTTTTTTTTATGTGTTTACCGATTACTCAAAGACGCCTGAACCGATTTGAAACATATTTTTTGTTTCAAAGAGTTTATACATCCCAGGTGGCTATTTAAGTTATATCGAATCGGTCAAGCGGTTTTTAATATATCAACAAAAATCGAAAAATTGTATACATCATATTTTCGTTGCGTGCAGTGCAGAGTGGTGTGTTTAGTTGGCCTACCCATATTATATAGTTATAAATAAAAAATAAAAAAGAATTAAAAAATTGTATCCAATGAAGTTGGTTTTCTTTTTCTTTTCCATCAGGTGAATATCATAGTCTGGGAGTATCTCCACAACGAGTACAAGCCAACATTCGTTGAGTACCGTACAAAGTTGTGCGACTACATCAACAACGATGGATTTGTGGGGGAGCACCTGCGTCAGAAATTTGGATTGATCTGCCCAATACTCCCTGTGAGTTAATTATTTATTCTAAACTAGCAGCTGCCCGCGGCTTCGCACGCGTGTTATCTATCTAAAAAGTAGCCTATGTCCTTCTCCAAGGTCCCATGTATCTCTATATCAAAATTCATCAAAATCGGCTCAGCGGTTTAGGCGTGAAAACGTGACAGACAGACAGAGTTACTTTCGCATTTATAATATTAGTAGGAATAACAAACTCCCTGGCACTTTGTTCGCGCACTTGTACATACTTTGACTTCCTTCAACTAATAGTTTTACTAGCTGGTGTCCGCATGGTAGGTACTTGGATAAATAGAAGCCTACACATCCAGACCATCTATAACGTACCTGATTGGCCTGTTAGTTCAGTTGGTAGTAGCCCTGCCTTCTGCGCTGTAAGTTGAAGGTTCAGGACAAACATGTGTGATGAACATATAGGTGTTTGTTCTGTGTTTGTTTTAATAAAATATATTAAAACAAACAAGCTTTATCCGAATCCGTTCAACCATTACAGCGTTATTGAGTAAGAAACAAACATTCAAACATCCACAGAAACTTTCACATTTATAATATAAGTGTAGTCGAGAACCATTATTTTTTTAGACGAGCTGAACGATGATGATGAATATTTATGTATGTATTTTTGCAGGGAAACTGGACTCTTAGCAACGTGACCTTAGTTTTCCCGTCTTTTCCCTATCTGTTCCCGGTCACGAAAGGAAAGGTTGAGTTGTTGTTCGTGAAAAACACTGGGACTGAAGAACTCCTTGCTCGAGGCAATCTCTACGTATCCATTAAACAAGCCAGCAAATATAAGGCTTAAAATATTATGTCTTCTTAAGTCATAGTAACTTTTAATATTATAACGCTTACGATAACGGTCACGAAAGGAAACGCAACGCAAAACGATAATGGATATATCGGGAGAATAATCGTGCAAAACCTAATCTTAGCGACATCATTTCGACTGAACGATGAAACGAACGACATTACATTTGACAATCGATATAGAAATACTACAAGAGATTAAAATTTATATGTTAGGCATTTAAATTTTCGTATTTGATTTGTCAAGTCAAAGTCAAAAGATATTTTATTCAATACAATCACAAGGATCACTTTGAAACGGACTTACATACTAGGTGAATTTAGGTGCCAATTCGTCCTAACCCAAACCCGAGAAGAACTGGCAAGAAACTAGTCCTGGTCTTAGCGCTTTTTTACATGATCCATCCTATAACGACGTTATCGTTTCGATATATCGAAATCGGCTTGCCGAATAGACTAGACATCCAGTCAATCAGTCTTTATCGTTCTAATGTCAGATATACGAGTTGCTACAGATTTGAATAGTAAGTACACATTATTTGCATTATTTATAACCTATATATATTATAAATCTGTTGCTAACTCTTTGACATTAGAATGCCAAGGATATTATACTGACTTTAATAAGCATTTTTAAATGACAAGTATAATTAATAATGAATAAAAAGGTTTTGGTTTATAGGTAGGTACCTCACCTTTAAGAAGGGTATACTAAATGGGTTTTTTATCATAGTTATTAATAAGGGGGTTGGTATATTAGTTTAAAGACAGTTGGTTGACAAAAACTAAGCTCGACTAACTGGGTACATTAAAACACTGAAAAATAAAATATTTTTTTACTGGTCCTGTGCCCTATTCTGTGAATTAAGTAGAAATGGTTGATCGGTATGGTTTATTAAAACCCACATGTAGTGGTCGTCATCTAATTAGAAACACTTGATATTTTTATTAAGTAATAACCATTATTATAGCATTTAATGATTTTGGCGAATGTGAAATCTGGCGGATACACATCCGCCAGATTCCACATTCACCATAAGTCAAAAATATTTAAATTTTAGTTCAGTTTGGTCATTTTTCACGAATAAGGAAAACGAATGAAGACACATTCTCCAGAGTTATGTTCATATCTAGACAGACGAACTATATTCTTCTGGCGCTTCGGCGGCCGCTGCCGCGGCACGCTCGCTTTGCTCGCTCACCTTGCGCGTTGTTTTCTATACTCTAACATAACCCAACCAACTGGTTTAGAATACCAAACGCGATATCTGTCGAATAAGGAATCATGAATATTATTAATAATTTTTTTCAAATCACTCCGTAACCAGGAAATTCCAGCAACATATATCACATTTGGTCATTTTTCACGAATAAGGAAAACGAATGAAGACACATTCTCCAGAGTTATGTATATATCTAGACAGACGAACTATATTCTTCTGGCGCTTCGGCGTCAAAAGTACCTTTTAAAGCAAATTTATTACAATAGTACAGCAGCCATCAAAATTGAAACTGTCGGGCCATCCTTTCCTATCCAAAAAGAAGTAAAACAAGGAGACCCTTTATCCCCAAAACTCTTCACTTCTACCCTTGAAGAAATTTTCAAGAAATTAGAAATAAGCTGGAAGAGAAGAGGCATTGTTGTCGCTGAAAGGAGATTGACTAACCTCCGATTTGCCGATGATATCGTGCTTTTTTCCTCTTCAGCTTCAGAACTTGAAACAATGCTGAACGGATTAAACACGGCAAGCCTCGAAGTTGGACTTAGTATGAACAGATCAAAGACCAAGCTAATGACTAATAGTTCACAGCACAAGCTGTGTGTTGGGGGAGAAGAGATGGAATACGTCTATGAATATTTGTACCTAGGCCAATTAGTATCCTTCCAGGGACGACAAGATCTCGAAGTCGGAAGACGCATCGAGAACGCCTGGAAAGGGTACTGGTCAATGAAACACCTAATGAAAGGTACACTTCCCCTAACTCTAAAACGGAAGCTCATGGACGTCTGTATTCTCCCAATCCTCACCTACGGTGCACAGACCTGGTCTTTGACTATCGATAGATAATTGATTCAGGCGTGACTTTGCGGAAATCCATTACAAAACATTAAACAGATGGACAAATATTTAGTACAATTCCGCTAATCTATTCCTAAAGAGTTACCTCCAAAAGAAATTCGACACGTGTTTCGCCTCTCCACGAGGCATCCTCAGGAACACTTGACTCACTCCGCACCCCGACGAAAAAACACTCTGCTCTGCAGACTTGTTGCTTCGACCAACGTCAGAATAAGACTGGGCCATTCGGACATGGTAAGCTTACCATACTTTATCACATAGCTGAGAGTAACGGCTACAAAAGAAATATAGTCGACAGTCTAATTAGGAGCAAACGTTCTAGTATTGTTCGTTCTCTTTTGTACCCAGTGCGTCCTGATAGACCAGAAAGATATTTAGGTAGCCTGACCTACATGGGATCCATTAGTGATAGGATTTCAAACACTTTTTTGAGAAACAAGGTAAGAGTGGCCTTTAAAACCAACAACACTTTAAAACGGATTTGTAATGGAAAAGACAGATTAGAGAACCATAAAAAATCAGGGGTTTATAAATTAACTTGCGATGAATGTAATGGTGTTTATGTGGGTCAAACCGGTCGTAATTTTGAAACTAGGTACAAAGAACATATCGCAGCTTATAGAAATAATTGTCCAGAAAGGTCTCATTTTGCCAAACATTTGATAGATTCAGGACATTCATTGAGTAATAATAATACTTTTGAAATTTTACATACATGCGAAAAAGGTTTTAGAATGTCTGTACTAGAAACTTTAGAAATAACAAGACATAATTCATTAGATTTTACACTGTTGAACGAATTAAATACAAGTTTTCCAAGATCGCCGCTATTGCGTTTGTTTACAACAGCTGGTGCTGATTCATACGGGTGGCGTGGCAGTCCGGTGGTCTGACTGAGTGTATAAATAGTAAAGTTGGAGCGCGAATGGCCCAGTCTTATTCTGACGTTGGTCGAAGCAACAAGTCTGCAGAGCAGAGTGTTTTTTCGTCGGGGTGCGGAGTGAGTCAAGTGTTCCTGAGGATGCCTCGTGGAGAGGCGAAACACGTGTCGAATTTCTTTTGGAGGTAACTCTTTAGGAATAGATTAGCGGAATTGTACTAAATATTTGGCCATCTGTTTAATGCTTTGACTATCGCACAAAAGTCCAAACTCGGGGTTTGCCAGCGAGCCATGGAGCGCAGTATTCTAGGAGTCAAGCCCACAGACCACGTCCGAAATAGTACACTGCGTTCTAAAACTCAAATCGCGGATGTCGGACAGCAAGTAGGGATATTGAAGAGGGACTGGGCAGGCCACGTTTGCCGCATATCGGATGCGTTCTGGGCTAAAGCCACAGAGTGGACACCCCTAAATGGAAAACGACCTCGCGGCAGACCGCGGCGAAGATGGAGGGACGAGTTAGACGCCCATCTTAAGGATTGGCCCACAGTGGCTTTAGACAGGGACGATTGGAGAAAAGGAAGGGAGGCCTTTGCCCTGCAGTGGGACGTCACGGGCTCTTAATAATAATAATAATAATAACCAAGAAACGTGTACAAGTAACAGCCACACACAATTTACCTTAGAGACGGTTCAAGAAATAGATGAAACATTTAGTCAAGCATTTGAGCATTTTAAAACCACCCGACCAGAAGAAAGACCCTACATCCCTAAGCAAAGGGCCTCCAAAAAACTCGCGAAGGTTGTTAATTATCTAAACGAGAAAACTCTACCTACTCACATTAATATACAAACAGACTTTGAAAACTTACAAACATCAATATACTGTGCCGCATGGACAGCTGCAAAAACGAATGGGACAAAGTTTAAACTACCACCAGAAAGCCTACAAAACCGAACACAGGTTGAGTATTAACCCAAATGGCAGATACGGCTTGAGCGTAAAGTGGACGATTTACGAAAAAAAATTGGCAGGTTATCACAATACATCAATGGAAACAGAAATAGGGTCTTAACTAATAAAGTAAACAACATTTTAGAACAACACAAAATACACAGCACACACGAAGAACCTAATTCGCAATTGACTCACTTCCTTCATACCTTAAAACAAAAACTCACAGTTATTAGCAGTCGCCTAAGACGATACAAAGCATGCACTCACCGTAAAACCCAAAATAGTCAGTTCCTTAGCAATGAGAAGAAATTCTATCAAAACTTATCTAAAATGACAATGAACCACACAACACCGCTTGGGTCAAATAACAACCAAAACAACACGCCGGACCCGGTAGAATTAAGACAGTTTTGGGCTAATATTTGGGAGAATCCTGTAGAGTATAAAAACGACGCTGTATGGGTAAAGAGAGCAGATAAAGTATTCTGACATGATATCTATGGAGTACGAGAGCGTCCCCATTGAAGTATTCCAAAATGTATTGAGAGCTACGCATAATTGGAAGGCACCAGGGTCTGACCACATTCACAACTACTGGTATAAAAAATTTACAGCGACACATCCATATCTTTATAATCATGTCAATTACTTTATAAAAAAAACCCCAATCAATGCCTCTATATATCACATCTGGAACTACACACATGATCCCTAAAGATAAAAACGATTTAGGCAACCCAGCAAAATATAGACCTATTACTTGCCTCCAAACCTTATATAAAGTTATTACAGCCTGCTTGTCTCAACTGATCTACAACCACGTTGATGTACACGGCATACTTACAGAGCAACAAAAAGGCTGTAGAAAGTTTAGCCAAGGATGCAAAGAACAACTGGTTGTAGATTCGGTTGTTTTAAAGCAAGTACAGCGTGAAAAAGAAGATCTGTATACGGTTTATATTGACTACAAAAAGGCATACGACTCGGTACCCGCACGCGTGGTTAATTAAAATCCTAGAAATATATAAAATACACCCTGAAATAATATTCTTTTTAAACGAAACTATGACCAAGTGGACGACACGACTCTACGCGCAAACCACCGACAGCGTAATAGAAACAACTCCTATCAAAATTCAAAGGGGTATTTTTCAAGGAGATGGTCTTAGTCCTTTGTGGTTTTGCCTTGCCCTCAACCCTCTTTCTAAGTCTTAACTCATCCGATACAGGCTATATACTAGACATGAAACAAGGATTTGACAGACAAGCTGACAACCCGCTATGTAAACTCAATCACCTGATTAACATGGACGATATAAAAATGTATGCAGCAACTCAGGCTGATCTGGAACATCTAATGCTGATTACCGAGCAGTTCTCTAACGATATTTCCATGCAATTTGGTATTGATAAGTGCAAAATAAACTCAATCAAAGCAGGTGAAACCTACCAACACGTTTACCAGATGCAAACTGGCGAGTCGATAGATCCTTTAGACGAAAATGAAGCATATAAATATTTAGGATATCATCAATCAAAGCAAATACATCACAAAGAAATTAAAGCTAAGCTTAGTCAAAATTTTAAACATAGACTTAACTCCATTTTAAAGACACAATTACACTCAAGAAATACAATCAAAGCCATTAACTCATATGCCATCCCAGTGCTCACTTATTCCTTCGGTATTATAAATTGGACCCAACAGGAGATAAACCTTACAACGCGTAATAAATGTTACCATGGCCAAACATAGAAAACACCACCCACGTTCAGGTATACAGAGGCAAATCTTACCAAGGTTAGAAGGAGGCAGGGGCATTGTCGACATACACAATCTACATAACCGTCAAATATCAACGCTAAGAGCTTATTTTCACGCCAAAGCTGAAACATCCATCGTTCACAAAGCAATAGTCATATTAGATAACAAACTAACACCTCTTCATTTACAAGATCAAAACAGACAGAAGAATGAAGAACAAACAGACAGACAGACGTTAATAACTGAATGGACCCGGAAATCTCTACACGGAAGACATCGTCACGACCTGAGTCAACCCAACGTCGATAAAGAAGCGTCGAACGAGTGGCTTAGACGAGGGGAACTCTTTCCAGAGACTGAAGGGTTTATGATTGCAATTCAGGACCAGGTGATCGAAACCAGGAACTATCAAAAGCACATCATGAAAGTACGCAGTCTACCATCAGACCTATGCCGCATATGCAACAGCTCCTCGGAAACCATACAGCACATCACAGGAGTTTGCAGGGCGATAGTACAGTCCGACTATAAGTTCAGACATGATCAGTTGGCTAACATCATACACCAAAGACTAGCTGCTAAGTATGAACTCATTGATGTTTCTTTAAGACCAACGCCATACTACAAGTACACACCTGAAACTGTTTTAGAAAACGCTTTCTATAAGCTATATTTTGACAGAGCTATTTGAACTGACAAAACAACACACTACAATAGACCAGACCTTCTACTCATCAACAAAATAGAAAAAACAGCACTCATTATTGACATAGTTATCCCAAACACACATAACATTCAGAACACAATCGCGGAGAAATTAGCCAAATACATCGACCTTAAAGACGAAAGTACTGTCCTGTCTTCAACAGGCGTAATACCCAAAAGATTATTCCAGTCTCTTAGTCATTTAGATTTGCCTAAACAAACATTTGCTTTATTGCAGAAAGCAGTTATTTTAAACACCTGTAGGATTGTTAGAAAATTGTTAGAAACACGTGCCGAATTTCTTTTGGAGGTAACTCTTTAGGAATAGATTAGCGGAATTGTACTAAATATTTGTCCATCTGTTTAATGTTTTGTAATGGATTTCCGCAAAGTCACGCCTGAATCAATTATCTATCATAGAAAATTTTTGAAAACCGACATGTCAGCAGGTACTACAGAAACAACATCAAACCAAAACACTGAGTTGCACTTGGCTTAGGCCCGTGTTTCTTAGTTATTTTACCGGTTCTTCCGAACCGAGGTGATGAAAGTCAAAATCAAATAATAATAATAATAATAATAATAATAATAATGATAATAATATCGTTTCGTCAGAGGTTGAAAAAATCTGACGAATGCGGAAGAAATAAATGATCTGGCGGATGTGTCCCTAACTACCCCATGTCCATAACTCCCATTTAATAGGGGGTCAAATTGTTTTAACTACTTTACGATATAAAGGGTGTCTCAAGAGGGCACCATTACCACGTATTTTTTGAGTAAGTTGCGATATTTATATTGTATTATTAAGAAGGTATGTATGTTAGTAAGTTCTCATTTTCGAAGCGTTCTTTCGCTTCTTGTAAAATTGGGTCTTTTTCGATGCATACCTACTTGGAGGCGAGTCTTTGTGAATCGCCATAGCATTTTTTGTTTTTAATTTCTTAATTTACTATCAAGTTGGTATATTGAACCAGTAATTAGTATTCTATTACCGAAAACTGAAGCGCTTACGATATGCTTAATCTATATGGTTAACCGTTTCTAATAGATTTGAAGGGCACGGAACATTTACCGGCCAGACCGAACCTCAAACATTATATGTTTTGGAAAACGTTCGCCGGAAACTAAAAAAATAAACAATAGTAGTCGTTAGTTATTATAGGCGTTTCAGAAAATTACATTGAGGACTATTATAATAGTTATGGATAAATATTTTGGTATGCAAAAAAGTATAAAAACCTGAAAATAACAGAGTTAAACGCAATCACCTCAAATTATTAAGGAAGTATTATTCAGTTCCAAAAAGTTAAAATAGTAAACTACTCGATGTTTAAAAAACTTTTACTTCTGATTTATGTATTTATTTTAATACGAAGATGTTCGTCAAATCTGGATATTATACCAGAAAGGACTGACTATGGCTGAACTCCACGAGGTAGATCAAAATAATGTACTAAAGTATTGTACACCTTGAATAGGTCTACAAAAAAACCACGATGGTATATTTCTATGTCTTAGGTTATGTTATTCTCTTAGATAACGTTGTATATAAAGACATTCTGTAGTATATTTAGTATCAGCATTGCACCCGTGCGAAGCCGGGGCGGATCGCTAGTCTATCTATATTCCAAAATTAAATTCATTTCATTTCATTTAATTGCTCCAATGTACATTCAGCTTAGGTGTAACAAACAATGCTGTGAGTATAGTAACATTGTGCCCTCTGAGGGCGTTGCAGAATAAGTATAATTAGTATGGTACATCGAGATAAATTCCTTATTAGATAGTTACGAATTACGTCAAAACACAATAATTTACAAACAAGTCAATAATATAACTTTTAAAACTATCATGGTTTTGCACATAATGTTCACTCAAAACGGGATATTTACCATGATATATGAGTTTTTCTGCTTCTCGATATTTCGGCACAGTTGCATGCGCCATGATCACGAGATAAAGACGAGATGAAGTCTTTGCGGGTGGATGTTATTAGCAGACAAAACGGTCTACCCTCTTTCTCAGTCTTTTACTGCGAACATTACCCCTACTACCGGTTTCACTGTCACTAACAACTCGATCACGATTACGACACACAACACTCACGGTATCTGGACGCATAACCGGTACCTCACTTTTACGATTTCCACACATCCTCACCACAGGGTTCCAGGCTCCAGACAATTGAAAACCGTCTTCTCGATTGAAATTCCTGTGTTCGGTAATCTCTATTGCCTCTTGTACCAATCTTGGGATGTAATGTTTTTCAGTTGAGATTACCTGTGGATTGT
Organism: Lampropteryx suffumata; assembly: GCA_948098915.1. Taxonomy (NCBI): domain Eukaryota; kingdom Metazoa; phylum Arthropoda; class Insecta; order Lepidoptera; family Geometridae; genus Lampropteryx; species Lampropteryx suffumata. Next base: position 6,466,650 of record OX402558.1, read on the forward strand.
GTAACTCGATCCAGTGGTTTGAGCCAGATTCTAGTAGATGTGTAGCTATGGCCGACTTTTGTGTGTCCATATTTTTGACCGCCCGGATGTGTTATGTCACTCGACAAGCTATGGTACGTTTTGTTTGGCCGATGTAAGAGCTCCCACAGCTGCAATCAATCTTGTACACTCCTGGTGTTTGAAGAGGAATCTTATCTTTAGGTGAGCGCAGGTAGTGTGAGATCTTCTTTAAAGGAGTAAAAATTGTTTCTATGGACAATTTTTGCAGGGCTTTCGCAATTTTGTCCGTCACTCCTTTGATGTACGGTAGAAAAGCAGGTTTTCGTTCTACTATACATCTGTGGGGTTTAGGCCTTTGTCTAACTGGAAAAGATCGAAGCTTATATCCATTTTTACGTAGCACATGCTGAACATGAGCTAGCTCACTCTTTATGGAGTACTCATCACATAGGTCGAAAGCACGGTTCGTGAGAGACATTACAACCGAGTTAAGCTGCCGAGGGTGATGGTGTGAATCAGCATGGAGATATCGATCCGTATGGGTCGGCTTCCTATAAAACGAATAGCCTAAATTACCATCATCACGAATCTGTACCATCACGTCCAAGAAAGCCAAGCTTCGATCACTTTCCATTTCATACGTAAACCGCATCTTGGTATGTACGTCATTTAGGTATGCCAAAAGGAGTTCAATCTCATGTTTATTGCCTCTTACAATACAGAAAACATCATCAACGTACCTTTTCCACAACTTCATTGGCAAGGGGGCAGAGCATATAGCCAGGTTCTCAAAATACTCCATCCATATATTGGCCACTACGGGAGCGACGGGACTTCCCATGGCAACACCATTAATTTGTAGGTAGTAATTTTCCCTATACAAGAAATAGTTTGTAACCAGAATATGGTATAAAATATCTATGATAAAAAATATAATAAATAAATAAATAAATATGATATAAAATATGTGCCGAAATATCGAGAAGCAGAAAAACTCATATATCATGGTAAATATCCCGTTTTGAGTGAACATTATGTGCAAAACCATGATAGTTTTAAAAGTTATATCGCTAACCGGTACGGGCCGGATATAGTTAAAATGGTGAAAGACCTAGAACGTTTGCGGAAAAAGTGTAAATGTCTACGTGCATCGCTGGAATTTTTAGTGAAGTGTCGGGATACAGACCTAATACCAGTGTGTGTGCGTATCAAATCTCGTGATGACATTCCGGGATCCGCAAATATTCTACGACAAGCGAGTGTCAAATTACTGCGAAAAACAATACGGAACAATAGACACCGGTTTCATACATTGCAAGTAGAATTATATAAAATTCATTTCAAGTGCATTAGTGTGTTGTCACCTACGGATTTTGATACTTGTGACCGTATTACATACATGCAAGCTCAGCGCTCTGGAGATCAAAGTTCATATAAACAGGACCGTAAGTTAGAATCCATGTTGAAAACACAAAAGCGAGTTGTCCCCTACCAGACACATGCAGATATTAACTCACAAAAAACTCGAACGGTTATTAATTTGTCTGACAAGGTTTTGAATGATTCTGCTCTCAGAGTGTTAGAGAAGGGTCTAAATTTTGCCCCTACCACGAAACGCATCCCTTATGAGAAAGTGATCGGTAATGTGGAGGAGGTCATTCGTTATAATAGAATACCAGGAAGTGACGCGGAATGTCTAAGACAGGACATTGCATTTATATTACGTCATACTAAACCTCCAGAACCCAACATTACTAAGGATGAGTTGATGGCGTTAAAGGAGTTCCGCCAAGATACCAACTTGTTGGTCCTTAAGGCTGATAAGGGGAACGCTACGGTAGTTATGAACGTCACAGAATACGAGGATAAAATCCTGAACTTGTTGAAAGACACTAACACATACAAGCTGGTGAATTACAATCCGACGGCTAGAATACATCGTAGTACCCAGAAAATTATAAAGGAGTGCCAATACGCTATAGGAGAGGAACTAACAAAATACCTGTTGCGCCATAAAAACATCCAGCCACCTAAACTGTATGGTCTACCTAAAGTGCATAAACAGAATGCTCCGCTGCGACCCATCGTTAGTCAGATTGACTCACCTACTTACGAGTTGGCGAAGCATGTAGCGGGTGTGTTGCAACCTTCTGTAGGCCTGACATCATCTTTCGTGAAAGACTTACGTCACTTCATACAGATTCTTCAGCAGACAACGGTTGATGAGAGTGAAGTGATGGTTAGTTTTGATGTGGAATGCCTCTTTACAAACGTCCCTATAGCCGACTGTATGAAGGTGATAGAGACTAGAATACAGAGAAATAGTATTCCAGCAGAATATGCCAAGCTTTTATACCATATTCTGGCCACAAACTATTTCTTGTATAGGGAAAATTACTACTTACAAATTAATGGTGTTGCCATGGGAAGTCAAGTCCCGTCGCTCCCGTAGTGGCCAATATATGGATGGAGTATTTTGAGAACCTGGCTATATGCTCTGCCCCCTTGCCAATGAAGTTGTGGAAAAGGTACGTTGATGATGTTTTCTGTATTGTAAGAGGCAATAAACATGAGATTGAACTCCTTTTGGCATACCTAAATGACGTACATACCAAGATGCGGTTTACGTATGAAATGGAAAGTGATCGAAGCTTGGCTTTCTTGGACGTGATGGTACAGATTCGTGATGATGGTAATTTAGGCTATTCGGTTTATAGGAAGCCGACCCATACGGATCGATATCTCCATGCTGATTCACACCATCACCCTCGGCAGCTTAACTCGGTTGTAATGTCTCTCACGAACCGTGCTTTCGACCTATGTGATGAGTACTCCATAAAGAGTGAGCTAGCTCATGTTCAGCATGTGCTACGTAAAAATGGATATAAGCTTCGATCTTTTCCAGTTAGACAAAGGCCTAAACCCCACAGATGTATAGTAGAACGAAAACCTGCTTTTCTACCGTACATCAAAGGAGTGACGGACAAAATTGCGAAAGCCCTGCAAAAATTGTCCATAAAAACAATTTTTACTCCTTTAAAGAAGATCTCACACTACCTGCGCTCAACTAAAGATAAGATTCCTCTTCAAACACCAGGAGTGTACAAGATTGATTGCAGCTGTGGGAGCTCTTACATCGGCCAAACAAAACGTACCATAGCTTGTCGAGTGACAGAACACATCCGGGCGGTCAAAAATATGGACACACAAAAGTCGGCCATAGCTACACATCTACTAGAATCTGGCTCAAACCACTGGATCGAGTTACACAATCCACAGGTAATCTCAACTGAAAAACATTACATCCCAAGATTGGTACAAGAGGCAATAGAGATTACCAAACACAGGAATTTCAATCGAGAAGGCGGTTTTCAATTGTCTGGAGTCTGGAACCCTGTGGTGAGGATGTGTGGAAATCGTAAAAGTGAGGTACCGGTTATGCGTCCAGATACCGTGAGTGTTGTGTGTCGTAATCGTGATCGAGTTGTTAGTGACAGTGAAACCGGTAGTAGGGGTAATGTTCGCAGTAAAAGACTGAGAAAGAGGGTAGACCGTTTTGTCTGCTAATAACATCCACCCGCAAAGACTTCATCTCGTCTTTATCTCGTGATCATGGCGCATGCAACTGTGCCGAAATATCGAGAAGCAGAAAAACTCATATATCATGGTAAATATCCCGTTTTGAATGAACATTAAGTCAATAATAGTTAAAATAAGTGTGTATCTGTTTAAATGTCAATAATCATAGATAGTTTTATGTACAAACTATGTCAATTTATAATAAAATGACAATTTTATATTCCCTACCTAAATTCCTAATAACTTAATTTCCTACTGGTAAAAAATAAAAATAAAATAAAATTGCATTCTCATGTAATGTCCATTACAAAATTGATTCATAGCTAGAAGTTATGTCAAACATTTGTCAGTAAGGAATTCCTCAACTGAATAATAAGCTTTTTCCAATAAAAGATTCTTTAGGTTTCTTGCGAATAATGCGTTTTCTTCTGTTTTCAGTCGTTCGGGTATTTTGTTATAAATTTTTACTATCCTAAACGTTGGGCTTTTCCCTATTGCCTGTAAGGTTGTAGTAGGAAGGATAAGTTGATTTCTGTTACGCCTATTGTAATTAACATTGTTTTCTGCATTTGAGCTAAACATATATCTATTGTTCCTAACAAATGAAGCTACTTGTATTATGTATATTGATGGTAAAGTTAATATCTTTTGTTTTATAAAATACTAGCTGACCCGGCAAACGTTGTTTTGCCATATAAATATCTTTCGTCGTTGTTCCTATTCGCCGTATTCCCTCTATGTAGCCGGTGAGGTCTACGTTCAATACGTCCAAAAATAGATAATTTATCCTTTTTTTTAGATCATGTTCTTGTTCATTATTGTGGTATTCATTTAATCCGTATATTACTAATTTCTTGTCTTCATCCTTTACTTTATCAGCATTATGTGTTCTTTCTGACATGTTTTTTAGTTTTTGTAGTTCCGTTTTTAATATTTCATTTTCGTTTTCTAATATTTTTATTTTGCCGTTCATGTTTCCTATATTTTCTTTAATATTTTCTTGATCACTACACAGCGTATTCGTTTTTAATGTTACTTCTTGTTTTAAATCAGCCATGGCTTTATTTACCTCAGACTGGACGGTTAACTTTATTTGGAGCATTGATTGTTTTTGGCATTCTAGTTTTTCATCTAATGTTGTGTCTAATAATCGTTTAAACTGATCCAATGTAATGGTAACTGACTCTGGAGGTGCGCTCTACAATGTCTCCCCTAGAATACTTTGGTCCTCCTGTTTCTGGTCATCATCGGACGTAGTGTTCTCGTTAGGAGGTGAATGATGTTGTTTTCTTACTGGTGTCTCGTCATTTCTCGTTCGCCTTGTGATGTTTTCGCATCGAGACATCTGATCTGATCGAGATAGACTATCTGTGTACCAAATTTCATTTAAATCGGTTCGGTAGTTTTGGCGTGAAAACGAGACAGACAGACAGAGTTACTTTCGCATTTATAATATTAGTATAGATAGAACACCCAACACAAGTAAACACTGCCCATTCAAAATACACAGAATCAATGGGTAATAAACCTAGTGTTCCTGTAAATATAGGGCATATAATGCGTTAAAAAAAGCAAAACGCTGAGAACAAAAATTAAGTAAGTACAAAAATACACAAGATAAGTAGGTAGATACACAATCATAAAAATATGACACACACACTTTACGGTTGTGATGGGGGACTTCAAGGCGAGGCTAGATGTGAGGAACGGCGATGAACTGAGAGTGGGGCAATTTGGATTTGGACAGCGGAACCAATGGGGTCAGCGATTGGCCGACTTCATGGAAAAGGAGGGACTCTTTATGATGAACTCCTTTATCAAGAAGCGGTCGTCCAGAAAATGGACATGGCTTCACCCCGGTGGACACAAACGCGAGATAGATTTTATCATGACAACAAAAAAGCAAATATTTAATGATGTCTCAGTGATCAACAGGGTTAAAACCGGCTATGGTTAGAGGCTCATTAAATCTTAACGTAAAGCTTGAAAGGTCACGTCTGATGAAATGTACTCTTCGCCCAAGTCCTGCCCAAATCCAAAACCCCGAGAGCTTGCAGTTGGAACTCCAAGATCGCTTCCAATGCCTTGCCGAATGCGGATCCGTGGATGAATTAAATGACGGGCTGGTGGAAATTGTCCATGCCGTTGGTCCAAAGTTTTGTAGGACCCAGCGCAAAGGTAGAAACCAAAAACTCTCTGAGCACACTCTAAAACTCATGGCAGAACGTAACGAAATGAAATTGCAGTCTTTAGTGGACATGTCGAAATACAGCACGCTCAATAAACAGATATCTAAGTCTATGTGACGCGATTTGCGTCTCTTTAATACTTATAGTATAAAGAACGCGATAGAGCGCAATCAAGGTTCTTAAGTGTTCGCGAGAGATCTGTCTATTGGGCAAAGCATGTTGACGAAGCTGAAGACCGACAGTGTCGTTTCCTCGAAGCCAGAAGTTTTACGAGGGCTTGACAAGTTCTATGGACAACTGTACACCTCATCGCAAAGTCCTGCTGCAAGCACGACTAGCGATGCAAGAGCCCGCCTAACCCGACACAACACTGAAGACATTCCGGACGTCAGCCTATACGAGATCCGAACGGCTCTCAAGCAGCTTAAGAACAACAAGGCACCGGAGGAAGACGGAATAACGACAGAGCTTCTGAGAGCGGGTGGATCACTGGTACTTAAGGTCCTCCAGAAGCTGTTCAACTCCGTCATCCTAGAGGGAACTACACCAGAGGCGTGGAACAGGAGCGTGGTGGTACTGTTCTTTAAGAAAGGGGATAACCCCTCTTAAAGAATTACAGGCCCATCTCGCTGTTGAGCCATGTCTATAAGCTGTTTTCGAGAGTAGTTACAAATCGTCTCACTCGTAGGTTTGACGACTTCCAGCCTCCCGAACAAGCCGGGTTCCGAAAAGGCTTTAACACCATAAACCACATCCATACGCTCCGGCAGGTTATACAGAAGACCGAAGAGTATAACCAGCCACTTTGTTTAGCGTTTGTGGACTATGAGAAAGCCTTTGATTCTGTCGAAACCTGGGCAGTGTTGCGGTCACTCCAGCGGTGCCAAATCGACTATCGGTATATCGAAGTGTTGAAATGTCTGTACAGTAACGCCACCATGTCTATCAGACTCCAGGACCAGAGCACGAATCCAATCCCATTGCATAAAGGGGTGAGACAGGGAGATGTTATTTCTCCGAAACTGTTTTACCTCTGCATTGGAGGATGTTTTCAAGCTCTTGTACTGGCTTAGACATGTTATCAACATCAATGGCGAATGCCTCGCTCACCTTCGATTTGCCGACGATATAGTCCTCATGGCAGAATCGCTGGAAGACCTAGGCACAATGCTCAGCGACCTCAATATCGTCTCCCAACAGGTGGGTCTTAAAATGAACATGAGCAAGACAAAAATCATGTCAAATGCTCATGTTGCATCCGTACCGGTACATGTTGAGAGCGATATAATCGAAGTTGTAGACCATTATGTCTATTTGGGTCAGACGATTCTACTAGGCAAGTCCAACTTCGACAAAGAGGTCAGCCGACGAATCTAACTCGGATGGGCAGCGTTCGGGAAATTAAGGCACATCTTCTCGTCACAGATACCGCAGAGCCTCAAGACGAAAGTCTACAATCAGTGTGTGTTGCCAGTGATGACATATGGAACTGAGACTTGGTCGCTGACTATTGGCCTCATACACAAGCTCAGAGTTGCGCAACGTGATTTCCAGGAAGAACGATTTTGAGCCCTCTCCATCCACCGACTTCCTGCGATCTTTACAATGTCGTCAGTCCATCGGGTAGGGGGTCGTCCTACGCTTCGTTTTTCTGTCCTTGGTCGCCATTCGAGAACTTTTACTCCCCAATAAATAAAAATATACACACAACACCATCTAGCCCCAAACGAAGCATAGCTTATATATTATCTTGACCAGGTGACTTATAAAATGCTTAAATATGTTTTTATGATTCTTGGTAACACCCAGAAACAGAAGAAACACCTTTGTTCATCACACAAATGTTTATCCTGGGAAGGAATCGAATCCTCGACTTACAGCGCAGAAGGCAGAGCTACTACCAACTTAGGCCTATCGATGTAATGTAACAGTTGAAATAAAACTTTGCGAAGTATGGCTTAAGCTTGAATGATAGAGTTGGAAATTGTGTGATAAATTGGAGTGGAAGAATGAATAGTGATGAAGACTGAGAAAGGTATGCAAAATGGTTTCGGATGAAAGAAGATTGACAACCACGTGCATGAGGAGAGTGTAATGAGGGAGCTGGAAAGGGAAGACCCCGCACATATTGTATGTCAAATGTGATGAGACTGCAAAAAGCAAACATACTTCCTGATATACTTAAGTTGATAAAGTTGATTTGAAATTTTATATATTTATATATCTTTAGATAAAAATAGCATATTTAAAGTAGAAGTATGCTACTTTTACTATTGCTATTATTATTCACTTAAATGATTATCCTTGTTCTAATAGTTTTATGGAAAATGCTCTTGATTTATTTCAGGGAGAATGGGCCCTTAGCAACGTGACCTTAGCTTTCCCGACTTTTCCCCAAGTGTTTCCGCTCACGAAAGGAAAGGCTGAATTGTTGTTTGTGAAAAACACTGGGACAGAAGAGCTTCTTGCTCAGGCCAATCTCTACGTATCCATTAAACAAAAGACGTAAAAATAAATCGTAATTTTACATTTAGTTAATTCTATTAATATTATATTAGTATTATCTTACTAACATTATAAACGTGAAAGTTTGTGGGGCTGTTATATGTTTGTTTTTACTCAATCAATCATTAGTAGCTGAACCGCTGGTATTTGTATAATTTTACCTGGGTCTGGCCTCTTTCTCAGCGAACATAGGTTCTTCAAGATGATTGGAGCTAGGCTCCATGTCTCCGGGTCGAACCAGGTCGGATATTTTTTGGAAATTCTTTTGGAACAGGTCCGGTTTGATATAGTCCCCGGGCGGGGGACGTAAGACTCGGCGGCGGGGGGAAGCTCGTGATTGGTGGCTATCGCTTTCTGGAATTTAAGAATAGAGAAATAATGTCATTAGTAGCAAGACAGTGTGATATTTGACTACCTCTGTGGCGCAGAGGGCCAAAGCTCGGCTGAGACGCAGTAGGTTGGTTCGATTCCCGCCGTGGGACAAATGTTTGTTTGATCTGCAAGTGTTTGTTTCGGGTCTGGGTGTTTCTATTTATAATGTGTACGTATTTACAAAAAAAAGTATATAAGTAGTCTAACGGCTATGTGGCCATAACACAAGTTCTGCTTACTTTGGAGCCAGATGATACTGTGTGAAATGTCCAGCATTATTTATTTATTTTATTTGAATTTCTAAGGTGGTGGAGTAGAATTTCTTATACATAAAATTAAACTCTAAACCTACTAAATAAATATTGGAAATAAAGTTAAGTTTTATTTTATTTTTGTTTTAATTAGGCGTTGTTTCTTCTGTAGGTACGAGTATGTTTTTTACAAACAGCGACTGTTATCGTAGATATTGTCTATTGACTCGAACTCGTAAGTTCTCAATGTCTCATCCTCCGATCCACCAAAGCATGATGTCGATGACAAACCCGGCTTGATGGTTGACATGTTTGACACAAGCGAAGAAACATCAAAATTTGACAGCCGCTGGGTGCGTCCATTTCTAATTTCTACAGACCTTTCACCGTAAGTTGTCCCCTGCCGTGATGTTGGCACTATTGATTGTCAATCTGTTGTTGTCTAATTGCCTAAGTCTAGTCTTAGTCTACTAGTCTTATAACTGCATATTATTTAAAAATATGCAATTTTATTTTATTATAAGTGTATTATGTTGCATTATGGTTTGTACCATTATGCATAATGTTTGTATGGTTTATACTTTTTAAATCAATGTATTTTTAATGTAATTCAATGTTCGTATAACTATTTTTTTATTTTAAATTAATTACTGTAATTAATTTAATATGATAATAGACTTCAAGTTACCAATATAAATATGAATCTGTACGACGAGAAATCCCAGAAAATTGTAAATGGCCATTCCGTGGTTACGTTTAGAATAGATAAAGAGCAATCTACTGCGACTTTAACGATACAACCAAATAATTATTTGACATTGGGAAAATTGACATCAAGACAGATAGGAAGAAAAGAAGAAGTAATCTCTACTGAACTTTATATTCAATTACCGTTATGCAATTCAATACTACCTGCAGAATCTCTAGGGCTTTCGAATCGCGGCGGCAACGGCGGTCTTGAAACAAGTGGCGAGAGCACTATTCCACTGAGCGGCTGTGACGACACGGGCGACAACACCGGGTGTGACGTCACAGGTGACAACACCGGATGTGACGCCACAGGGGACATCACCGGGTGTGACATCACCAAATGCGTTGGAGCTGCGCTAATTATGGAGCTCTGTTTTTCGTTCAATTCTGAGGAGCTGTTCGACCCGGGGCTTATAGTTGATTCGGGAGGGTTTTCTATTTTGAATCTGGAAATTAATGAAATCTAACATCAAATATTACACTAACAAAAGTTTTGCAAAATTTGATAGGCCATGACTCAGGCTTTTGCCTCGTACGATATTACTATACTCTACATAAATAAGATGTTTGTATGTTAATTTGTTACTTAGTCACACCATAACGGCTAAACCGATTTGGTTCAAACATGGTATAAATATTTAAAAAACTGCGAACCACGCCATTAAAGCCTTAAACATCATGATGTTTAAAATATATTTAAACATCACTAAGTACTTGCATCTTGTTCAATACATAAATATATATTAGTGAAGAGTTCACACAACACCATCTAGCCCCAAACTAAGCATACGGTACTCAGGGTAACCAGCGGGGCGATTATGGACTTCTGATACTATCAAAACTTTGATACTAATCACTTTCATTTACTATTGATGAATTGGTATTACGGAAAGTTGATGTTGATTGTCATACAGGCTGTCATATGTATAAAATCCTCAGATCAAATAAATATGAAGACGGAGCCCCGCAATCAACCAAAATAAAGTCTCAAAACCGTGCTCCTGTGTGTAGATACCTGCACCTACGCACACACATACACCGAAATCGTGCTTCTTGCTTTTATATATATTAAATTAAATAAATAGAATAGATGTTATTTTTTGTAATATGTTTTATTGACCACGACATGACATAATACTTAATAGTATAAGTATGTATGCATATACTAAGAGCAATGAGCACGGTTTGGGTAAATGTGTGTGCGTGGGTGCGTGTATTTACACAGAAGATCATGGTTTTGAGACTTCACTTTAGTTATTCATGGCAATCTCCGTCTATATATTTACTTGGTCTGAGATAGATATAGAACGTACGTAATAGTAATCCATATTATCAAAACTGGTTCCAATTAAAATCAAATTTATGATTGAAATTATGTCGATTGCTAATCAAAACTAATAGACATTGATTCTGTCAAAAGTTCCATAATCACCATACAGATGACAGATAGAATACTTATATTTTTAAATGCATACTTTTGATACTCTATAACACTTTTAATGCTTATTTACCTGACACTTTTTCGGTCCTCTTCAAAGCTAGCAGTCTTAGGCCTCACAAGCACGTTTTCTTTCCAATTCGGTATTTTTTCCCGGAGTATGCTTTTGGGGGGGTCGCTTTTAGTCATCGAGTCTAACGGCAGAGACTTTTCTGTATCTGGACTGGGCAAATCGGATTTGGAGAGTTTGAGGAACATGTTCCCTTTTCCTGGAAATATTATAGGATGACCCATTAGATGGTACATATTTGATCATGCGAATGACAATGAATTTTCATATGCAAGGACTCTGCGTCAGCGCTCTGTAAACGTAACGGTAAAATTGTGCTTAAACGCGAGTATAAGCACACTTTTCTCAGTCGCGATTTTCTCGCTAAGTCCCATGGATGTCAAAGTTTATTTTATAGATAGATATACATTGTGTGTTGATCAGCAGTGGCAATGTACGAAACTCGCTGCGAAGTAGCATTCGGAACTGCGCAAAGTGATGTTTTCACGTGTCTAGTCTTTAAAATGTTAGGTCCTTCCGTATAAAATGGATAATGACGTAGGAATACGTCGAAACTTAATTAAAGACACAGTCACATCTAAAAGCTTTTATTTATAGAAACTCACCGCTTAATGTTAGTTCTCTATCACTCTTCCCAGTTAGCAATGGGCTGTATTCTTCCTCTGGACTACTTAGAACATGCATCTTCAGATCAATGACTTCGGACTGCTGTTTGAACAGCACTTTAGGCCGCTCGAACTGACGACTCAGCAACTCCCGGTCTGAAGCATTCCTCAGCAGTGGTTTACCCGATAGTGGACTGTCCGCGCTACGTCTTAGCGGTGAGATTCGGATGTCGCCTAGTTTTTTGTCGATTCTCGCGAGCGGTGATAAAGGCGGACGACCTAAGGGTGCTAATCGTCTAGGTCCGAGTAGGGTTGATGCGTTTTCTTTTACGTCTGATTGGTGGTTTTCGCTGTCATCTGTGCTGAGGTCTTCATCGCTTTCGACTTTGGTCTCCACGCGTTCTAGGTGTTTTGTGTTCTCTTCGGATGTAAGCAGCTCCTGAGTGATTTAAGAGTTATTATTTTATCCAACAGTTATAAATAATAATACTATTTATTATTATTTACAACGGTGGACAATGTAAGACATAGCCTCACTATAAGTAAAGATTGTATTATGGTAACCAACATGGGGAATATGGATCTCTTGATACAATCAATGTCTATCAGTATCGATTAGCAATAGTCATTATTTCATGAATTGGTATAACGTACGTTCGGCTTCTATCCGAGTTTATATTCATATGACAGCATGATTTACATTCAATAAATAAATATTGGTGGACAATGCAAACACCATCTAGCCCCAAACGAATCATAGCTTGCTGTGCTTTGTTTGGGCTATTATGGCTATGGCATAATAGATTGACTTTGCCATCGCATGAAAACACAAAGTAGGTATCTCACAACACAAGTAAGTAACACATATTATATTAAATTAGATTAAATAATCTATTTAAATAAAACAAAAGTTTTTTAATATTGATATGGTCACTATAAGATGTTGTTAGGTTAGCTAAATAAGTAATAATAACTTAGACAGAAGGTCCCTTAAGTAGGGACTGAATAAATTAACCGACTTGGTATTACATAGATCTCACACCTTTTTACGGTAGAAGAACTGAGTTGCGCGAGACATGTCTTTTTTTTACAAGTTATGTTTTTGAAGGCATACATATAATACAAGATGTGCTCATATAAAAGATACATACAAACATATTTTATGGTTAAGTTCTGTTTTATTTTATTTAAAACAATAGTAGAAATAAAACCTCTTTTTTTTATTGATTGATTTTATCAAGTCTTATCCAAAAAAGCATAATCGAAGATAGATAGTAACTAGATGTTTAATACAGCAACAAGTATAGCGATTATGGAACTTTTGATACAATATTGATTTTAAGTTGTTAAGTATTTATAATAATTAGCAATCGGCATTATGTCAATCATTCGTTTGAGTGTAATTGGAATCATTTTTGACAAGGTGTATTAATATTACGTAAGTTCGCTTTCTATCTCAGACCAAATAAATTTAGTAACAAAAGTGAATCCCGAAAACCGTAGTCCTTTGTGTAAAACGCACATACTTATACTCTACGTACGTATGTACTTACAAGTGTCATGTCGTCGTTCACAAACATCGTACAAAATAGAAAAGGATGAAGGAGGCTTAGGAGGACAAATATCTAGATACAATAGATCCGTTATCTAATATATAATATGTATTTAAAGTATAATCGGTACCTACGCGGTTTTATAAGTGTTAAAACAATGTTTTTTTTTTTCTCTAGTTTTCTTCACACACTTATACTTCACTGTCTACAAATTACAGAGAAAATATATATAACTTTCCTCTTAAAGTACATTACTTCAACTTCAATCCATCTAGCTACTTTGTCATTTACTAAAAAACCAGCTCTGGGTGGGCACTAAAGTGTGCGTCCAGCACAATGCTGACTGAAGGAAATGTTTGCCCTTAATTCTGCTACGCACAAAAAATATGTTGTATGTATAAAATATAAAAAGAATCCCTATTTCTCTTAGTCACTACATCACGCGTGAACTTCGATTTCGCTAAGTATTTTTTGTTGTAATTATTATAGTCAGGAGAAGATTCGTATGAAAAAAATTAAGAAAGCTGCGGGGAAAATAAAAAAAATTAAAAAACCTTAACAACGATATTAACTTTTCTAATGTAACCTTAGCGCTTTTGACAATATAAACTTTTCTAATGTAACCTTATGGCGTTTGACAAAACTGACAGTAATTAGATAGTTATAGATTACACCAATTCGAATTCAATATTCATAGTTAAGACAGGACAACGTCTGTCAGGTCGGCTAGTCAAAAATAATAATTGTTTCGAACCCTGCCTACAACATATTAACCTTGTTCCTCCAGATAAAGTTAATCAAATAAAACACACGAGGTGTGGTCAATTTATCCAATTAATAGGTCAATATGTTGAGTCATACCTTTAGCAATAGCATTTTGATTAGCGTCATGAAAAGTAAAAGACAAGTAGGTAGCTATTTAACATATTATAAGAGTAGGTAATCCACCCTAATATTATAAATACAAAGGTGTCGGTGTCTGTATGTCTGTTAGTTATCTTTTTAAAGCTTAAGGATACACAAGTCAGCGGCACAAACTCGTTAGTGGGCGCAGCTAAAATGCATGCTATTTCACCTAGCTTAGTGTGAGAAAAGGATAGACGTGCACCAAGGATAGAGATTAAATTAAATTAAAATTATAATTATTTTTTCAGAACAAAATACACAGGACAAGTTACAAAAAGAACGATGTGAACTGCAAAAGTTTAAAAAACGCCACCTCCTTGGCGTTACATAGTTCTGTGGAAAACTTAGGAAAACTTATGTACTAAGTATCAAACAATAAACTTAAACTTAAACATCAGTAAACTTACTCTAAACTTAAACTAAGCTTAAAATATTTTTAACAAAGCAAATATTATAACTATTGTAAGGACAGTACTGCGCGTCGTTTGAGGGATGTTTGCAAGAGTGTGTGTTTGCGTTAGTGTTTTTTGTGTGTGTGTGTGTGTGTAAGGGGTGTGTGTGTAAGGGGTGTGTGTATGTAAGGGGTGTGTGTGTGTGTGTAAGGGGTATGTGTATATATGTAAGGCTGTGTGTTCGAGTAGATGCATTTGTATGTTTTCTGGTTTCCTCTGATACTACCAGTCTCTTAGGAGTCTGAGTATCTCAGAAGAAAACCATATTTAGTAGATATGTATGTATGTTTGTTATATAATGTATTATTAGACAGTGTTACTTTGGTTATACTAGAGTTTTCAATAGGCTTTCTGTTTACTCATATGAGAGACATTTTACTTCACACTGATAATTTGGGAGGGGGTATATATTTAAAATTTTGTTAACTTTATTGTAAAGCGTAGGGCTTAGATAGTTAAAGTTACGGCCTGCCACAGCTGTTCTACGTGGTTCTATTTTACATACTAAGTCCGAGCGACGTTTCATTCTTACGAGGTTTAAATCGAAATTGAGTTGGACGTGTTTACGAAGAATAGTTGTCAAGACAAACAATTGTCTTACTGTCAGGACCTCACAAAGAGAGTACAGTAAACTAGTGGGAAAACGCCTTGGTTTGGAAGTAATTACTTTAAGAATGGCTCTCTGAGCTCGTTCTATTCTCATCATTTGGCCTTTAGAGGATCCACCCCATGCTGTGAGATGAGGAGTAAGGAGATAGCGTGATTATAATTTCGAGTCATATGATCAGATTAATCATGATTTCTAAATAATACGATTGCCTAAAAATAATGAATAGACCTTTGGCTCAAGGGTTCTCATGAAAATACTACTGATTGTATTTATAAATAAAAAGTTAATTGAGCTCTTGAATAAATAATCTATGCTTGTATCGGAATATTTTTTTAGTTAGCGTACTCCGTTTGTTATTTATTCACACCTAAAGTTGCGCTAAAATCAGTGATGAAAAACGATTTTTTTTGAGTCTTGTATCTTTCAAACCCATATTATTTTTACAATTCTGTATTGATACAAGCATAGATTATGACGAGACAAATTTATATCACTTTTAGTTTTGATTGTTTATCATCAGACGGTGGTGTGATCACCCTTCGACGTTTGTATGGAATGATAATCGACTTGGTCACTCTTAACAGCTGAACTGATCTTGTAGAAATTTGACAAGGAGATTAGATTAAGAAAATAAGTCCTTTATGTGGAACACGGTGCGCTTCTATAATAAGCTTCCTGAAATGCTATTACACTACCTATTAAGAAATTTAAAGCATACATAAAAGGTAGTCTTTTGAAGAAAGCTTATTATAATATAAATGACTATATTATTGATAAGAATGCATGGCCTCATGTCGCTCTGCCGTCCGACACACTTGAAATGTATAAATAAACTCTAAATGTAAATGTATAATAAACTCTCTGTATTAGTATTTCGTAGTTAAGGTAGTTATAAGATGGATCATGTAAAAAAGCGCTAGGACCAAGAGACGAGTTTCTTGCCAATTCTTCTCGGGCTTGGGTTAGGATGAATTGGCACCTAAATTCTAAATTCACCTAGTATGTAAGACGTTTCAAAGTGATCCTTGTGATTGTATTGAATAAAGTATCTTTTGACTTTAACTTTGATTGTTTCTGGAAAGAAGACACGGCTTCCTTTTTACTAACCGACTTCAAAATAAAGAGGTTACTCAATTCGATTCGTATATTTTTTTTATGTGTGTTCGCGTATAACTTCGTCGTTTACGAACCGATTTTGATGATTATTTTTTTGTTGGAAAGGAGTTATCCCAAGAGTGGTACCATGATAATGAAACCAGGATCTGATGATGGCATCCCAGAGAAATCGAGGGGAACTTTTGAAAATCGTAGTGGCGACTAGTGCGTTTGTTTCTTTTTTATTAAAGTATTTTAAAGCACTACTATTTAATGAAGGTCTGGAGTCGATCTGATGATGGAGCCGAAAGACAGTCGAGGGAACGTAAATATCATTATGTAGGTGCCACGCATGCGAAGCCGCAGGCGGCAGCAAGTAATCATTTATTTAACTAAAAATGTTCAAGAAATTTAGGGAGAATACTATGAATTTAAAAGATTCAAGTCCCGTCTGGGATGTTCTTCTGGGATACAGGAAAATAGTGTAGTGGCCAGCATTATGTTGGACTACTTATAATGTTAATAAATACAAAAATACAAAAACTATATTTATACTCGTATAAAGGAGAAGTCCACTCACTGACTAACTCTACAAAACTAAAAGGTTAATAAGAATAGACTTTTCAAAATTCAAACCCTAAGAGGGTGAAAACTGGTAAAAACTTTTGTATGAAAAATGGTATTACTTGAATTTAACTTGAATTCTAAAATCTGCTCGAATAAGCTATCAATCAAATGATAAAAGACTCATATACTTTTATTTTCGACCAACGTCTAAACAACGGTGCAATGGGGATTTAAATGTATGAATGAATGAATGAATGAATGAACGAATGTACAATGGGCGGTCTTATCGCTAAGGAAGCGATTTCTATGTCGTATGCGATTTTTATATTCTATAAATGTGTTTTTTCAAACGTAAAACGTGATGTGATTTGCTTAAAACTAAAAATTAGGGTTGTATACCTTAAATACAAAATAAATCTGGATCAGTTGAGCTATCTATAGATCGTTTTAAGCGGTTCTTAGATAGCTCAACTTTTTCATGTGTATTTTATATTATTGTAAGTATATTATTCTATACATTTCTGTAAATAAAGAATTATTTGTATATAGAAAATAAATAGACACATGCTTTACAGTTTTTCAAAATAACCCTTAAAAAGGGGTTCAATTGTGGTTTAAAATTTGTATGGAGAATTAAACGTGTAATGATATTAGGTTGAAGATTGGTTTGTATAAGTCTTGAACATTATAACTACATATTAAGCACCAGTACAACGAGAAATACATACTTTTCAGACACAAGATAAGAACTTTACTAAGCGGAACTCAATGCCGGCGTCTGATTTACAGGTCATTATAATCTCAGTATCATTATAAACTACACCATCATTATCATTATAAGTAACAGGACAACTGGGAATAAATCCTGTACAGAAAATACCTACATACTTTTTAGATATGGTCTAAGCACTAGTAAGGATAGATGGTCAAATGCTTGGTCTATATCAGAATATAAGTCTATAGTTTTGTTAGAGATTATGAATGTAGAGGGTCATCTTTGGAACTACTGCACCAATTTGATTTCTGTTATTGGGTTTTATTGTGATATATTTTTCTTTTCAAAACGCGTAGACGAAGTAGCGAACGGGACAGCTAGTTCTAAATATAAAACAGTAGAAGACTAACTGAAGGTTAACATTATGACATAGGTGTAACAATTAATAGTGTAATGCATTAACAATATACATATATGACATACACCACTCACCTTTAAACTGCCATTGTATTTAGAAACAATAATAATAAATGGTTCTAGCCATACCTGAACAGAAGCACATGTATCATCTTGCATAGATGCATCCCTGGCTTTCTTCACCAGCTCCCTATACACATGGTCTAAAGGGTGTTCCCATTGAGTCTTCTTCGTTTCTTCGTTGTAGTAATAATGGGTTTGGAGCTTTTCATCATAGCTGTTTAGTAGACATAATTTGGTTATGATACAAATAATAATAAATAAAATAATAAATAAATAAATCAAAATTGATGGACAATGCCCATAACACCATCTATAACCCAAACCAGATGGCTGATAGAATAATTATGTACTAAGATATTTTAAATACATATTCATGATACTTTATAACACCCAGACACAGAATAAACATTTCGGAAGTTAATCATGCTTTTGTCATGAGAGGGAAACCCCCAACACAGGTATAGCACAGAAGGCTCAGCTACTACCAACGGAGCTGACAGGCCAGTTTAATAAACGATACAATCAATTTTTATTGTAAGTACTGAGATTAATGTTTAATAATGTTTTGGTTAAACCTGTAGTATATCAGCATAACATAAGATAGGAATATTATATGGTAAAATCTGTTTAGATAGGTATTTCACCAAGTCTCTCAGTGAAATAGTGCTTCACTTAGATATTTTCTTCTTCATTCTTAAAATAAATAGATAAAGATTGTTTTTTGGATAAGCTAATTGCCAACAATCTAATTATTAAAAGTTATGATACATTGAACTTGTAAATGTGTGTTAGCTCGTACAAACTTTAGGAAAATTAAACTGACAATATTTTTTATTTATCATATACAGAGGCAAATCTGCTTAAGGCCCACCTGATGGTAAGCAGTAACCATCCCCTACAGACATCAGCCTCCCCAGAAGCATTACTGATGCATTGTCACCCCTCAAAGGCTATATGGCTATCTATATTAAGCTTGAAGCAGTTCATGTTGTAGTTTGTCAGAAAAACCTTAAAAGGAAATCATTCCACAACCTGCATGGTCTTGTAAAAAGAGTTGTGCGAAATACCTACAGAAACAAAGATTGGTGGCTTATAGAATTTCAGTTCTTAAACATGCCAGTTTCAACGGTTTTCCTTAACCATTATCAAACTATATCTATACATAATATAAGCAACTAAGTTTGTAAATCCCAAAATTGTAACCTACATTTTGTTTATGACTAGAATTATATTTAACTAGAATAAAGTTACGGACAAAAACAAACAAAGCACTTACCAAAATCAAGGGACGGGTAGATGTTTATTCTGTGTCTGGGTGTTGCAAAGTATCTAATGTAGGTGTATTTTAAAATGTACATAACCATAAGTATTCTGTCAGGTATCTAATTCCCAAAGTATGTTTACTTTGGGGCTAGGTGCTGTGTGAATTGTCAACTAATATGTAGGTATTTAATGGGCGAGACTTACTAAGCTTTCCATGGTGCTGGTAGAGCTTGCATGAGGCCATCACGAGCCAGAGGCAGGAGATGGCTCTCACTATCAGGGTCAATGCCAATCTGTGCTGCATACTCAGACAATTCTGCAACAATAAACAAACAATACTCAACAATTTAGTTTCCATTTCCTATTATCATTTTAATATTTTATATGGGTGTTTGGGTATGTAGAATCATGTTGTAGCATAACTGAAATAAATTGGATGAGTATAAACATTATTTTAATGCTTATTTAAATGTATATCATTTTGTGGGGTCAGCACTACATGATACCTATTCTCTACCACCTCGCCTATCAGATGGATATAATGAGATTAGGACTATTGAAATAAACCTTTTTTGAAATGGGAAAATTATTGTGCAGTTTGTATTGTAACAAATAGCAAAAGTGATTGAATTCACTGGAGTTATAGTTAGTAAGTATACATAACTGTTATAACCTGGGACAGCAGTCTATAAGCTGTAAGGGTCTGTAAATTCGAATAAAAGTCACCTATCGAAATTGTGACCGAGCCGAAAAATTATCCGCAAGAGCAATTAAATAATCTAAAACGAATATTACAAACCTTCAGCAGAAGGTTGACTGTTTTCATCAAATATTTCACGGCAAACCACAGCCGACGAAGAACTCATAACGCCGCACCATTATTTTATTTTATTTTTAATATGTTCCACTCAACTGAACGGCACCAGTTTTCATTAGGTGTTACATTAGAAATCATATTTTCAATTATTATTATGATTACTGTATGTGTGTGTGATCAAGTAAAATAAATACGAGGAAGACTACAAGAACGTACGCATTGAATCGGAGAATAAAAATAAAAATTATCTAATGAACACGAACAGCACAGAGAAATACTGCATGGGATGGGAGACTGTTCTTGTGCTGTTTGCAGTGTTGCCAGCCGGTCTTTGTCAAAAGTTACCTAAACTAGATCTAAAAGTAACCTTTCAGTCCGAAATGTAACCTTTCATATTTTTCTACCGACTTCCAAAAAAAAAGAGGAGGTTCTCAATTCGGTTTTAAATTTTATATATTTGTTACCTCATAGCTCCGTTATATATGAATTGAAAAAAAAAACACGTACCTATAGGGTATACCTACTTACCTACTTTCCGATTGGTCACATGGAAATTTCATGAAAATCAGTTCAGTAGTTTGGTTTTTAAATCAAAATAAAAAATATATATCATCCAAGTAAACGAATTTCGATATTTTGCTTTATTATTGAGATTCTCAATTCAGTGGTATTTTTATGGGTTCAAATTTAATTCAATAAAGTTGGTTTTGTTTTTAGTTTTAAAAACGTAATTATTTTAGTAATTAGGTATAAAAGGTAGTTTTTTTATTTTAATGTTGTATTCAGCTACTTACTTCAATTCTAAACACCTTTAGAATGTTTTAACATAAATGTTATAATTCTAAACACACACGAGCTTATGAATTGTCTAAATTTGTTGCCATCTCCATTTCTTGACATTAGAATGACAAGGACAAAACATACTTAAGCGACACTCTAGGGAATTATGTGACTTAAAGGTAAAACTTCACGACAAACAATAATGCCATCAGAGGCGACAAGCAAACGAACTCGAACAAGACAGTTCCGATTGATCGTGCGAGTAAGCGAGAAGCTTTGGTCATCTGAGGTTTGGTATATAATGAGAGAGAGAAAGACGTGTTTTGAGTAGTCACACTTACTATGTTTCAAACTAAATTTGCTTAATTTTGCCTAATAAAATATAAAAGAGCGTTTCTTTTCATGTTGGTTTCGTTTAGGAAAAAAAACTACAAATTCTAAAAAATCACCTATAAGTAACCTTTTGAGTCGAGTCACCTAGAAGTAACCTGAAAGAGTTAAAAATCACCTAAAAGGTTACAAAAGTAACCTTCTGGCAAGACTGGCTGTTTGTTCTGTTACTGTTCTAATAGCAAATAGTTTGTCTTCTTCTTCTTTTCTTCCTACTGGCATCTGTCTTATCGATACTTTTGCCAGTGTCAAATGATTGTTTGATAATAAATTCCTAGTCGATGTCATTTGTCAATTCTAAACGTCATCGCGCGGAATGGCCGTTTAGAATTTTCTCGAGATTCCTCGACGTTCAAATCACATTGCACCGTACTTATAGTTCAATAATTGCTATAGGTAATTCAATTGTCCATACATGTCCTATGTAGTCACAACATATTAAAATCAAGATAAAATACCTTCTGTTTCTCTTCCAAGATCCAATCTCTTTTCTCCTTGACATGTTTAGCAATCTTTATACCTTAAACAATAGTTTTATTACCTTATACCATAAGCAACCATATTACTATTCGTTTGATATTATGATCTTTCCTTTGAGAAACAAAAATATTTAAAGTGAAATGAAATTTATTTTCTTCATGAATTGTATTGTAAAAATGCATTGTACCTACCTAACAATACATTTTTATACTAACCCTAATTACCAAACTAAGTTAAACAAATTGATTGATTTGTATTAAACGTCTACTCGCTTCAATCTATCAATCTAATCCAATACCTACGAGCAATTCTTGTAGGTATATATGTATATCGTCCTCCTAAAGATAAGCCTAAAATTATTCTGCAGTGAAATCTTAGTGGCATAGATCTGGATAAACTGCAAAATGATGCAGACGCTATTGACTCGTCCCAACTTATTGAAGAATCTTCTGTTGATGGTAAAGTACAAGTATATGATTACTCAATTATTTGACAAAAATGCGCCACTTAGACCAATCAAGTAAAAGCACTTACCAGCTCCATGGATAACAGCTGATATCAGAACATAAATGCACAAAAAGCTGCTAGCAAAGGCTAAGCTCAAATGTAGGTACACAGAATACAATAAAGAAAAATACATTGATTGTAGGAATCACTGCAATAGAGCGTGTCGAGACGCACAACGCCGTTATATCCATTGCTCCGTTGCGGATTCCGACCCTGCAAAGGTCTGGAAATTTCTCAGGTCAATAGGAATTGGAAAATCATGACAGCTTGATAAAATCCATGAAAATTTTAACTTAGATTCATTAAATCAGCACTTCACTTTATCTTCCAATTTTGATGGAAACACAAAATCGCAAACATTACAAAATCTTTCTTCAACTCCAATTCCTGACTATTCAACATTTCATTTTAATCAATTCACTTATTGTGATGTTAAGAAGAACATCATCTATTCCGTCGAAAGCCATTGGTTATGATGGCATTAGTCATCATAACCAATTTTAGTCGGAATAATTAGTCGGAATATGATCATTCCCATCCTTGACCAAATAGTCCCCGTGATCTGTCACATCCTCAATTCCTCCACCTCCACTGGGGTATTTCCTATTTACTGGAAAGAAGCACAGGTTACTCATCTTCCAAAAAAATCAAATCCAGCTTCTTTTTAGAGTTTCGTCCAATTTCTATTCTTCCTTTAATATCCAAAGAACTAGAACGCCTTGTACACCAGCAACTCAGTATCTTCCTAACCAGAAACAATCTCCTTAATCCTTTCCAATCCAGTTTCCGTTCTGGTCACAGTACTATGTGTACTGTATTAGTTTAAGATAACTGATGATGTACGTGATGCTATGGATAATGGTAAAGTAACGTGCTAACGTGATTCCTGCTACTTAGATTTGACTGAACAGCATCTTAACAAACTTGAGCGTCTTCAAAATCTCTCCATTCCATTTATATTTGGGTTGGGTTGGGTATTTCTGTTCTGTTCTGTTCTGTTCAGGCAATATCATGCCTCAGTTAAGCCATGTGTGCTAGAGTATTATACCTGATTCAGTGAATGAAATATTATAGGATATGTATGCCTTCATTTTTATAAGAATATTAGGCTATGTACGCCTCGATTAAGCCATGTGTGCTAAAATTTGATACTTTTATGGCCATGTGTGTCTCAGTTAACACTTAATTATTTCTGCAAGTTATAGAACTACACGCAGGACCTGTATGTGTCTATGTATGATACAAAATTACACGGACTGCGTGATAGTGTTAGGTACAGGCAGGACCTGTACGTATCTATGTATGATACAAAATTACATGGACTGCGTGATAGTGTTAGGTACACGCAGGACCTGTACGTATCTATGTATGATACAAAATTACACGGACTGCGTGATAGTGTTAGGTACAGGCAGGACCTGTACGTATCTATGTATGATACAAAATTACACGGACTGCGTGATAGTGTTAGGTACACGCAGGACCTGTACGTGTCTATGTATGATACAAAATTTCAAGGACTGCTTGATAGTGCTAGGGCAAGTGCGCCATATACAAAATGAATTATAATTATAAGTATTTAGTAGCTATTATAGAAGCCAAATATTACAGATATTACAGATGACATCTAAATGCCAAAAGTGTCGAAGGGTGGGTCATGTTAATGATAATTTTGTAAGCTTACACCTATAGCCTCGCGTTTGATCTCGATATCCACAGATGGCAAAGAGCGCAACACTCTTACCTACCTACTGTTATAAAATAATATAATAGGGGCTTCAAACAACTGACGCATATTCCAACGTAGAACGTAAAAAAAACAATTGGAAAGCAAGCTTAGAGTGTTTTTTTTTTTAATCTGTGCCAACCCTAAGAATAAATCTTATCCGTTCATTCTGGCTCACCAAAAAAATGGATTCGGATTCCTTCGTTTTCACTCACCCTACAAAGCCGTGGCGAGTGGTCTTGCCCAAACCAACGGCTAAAAAAAAAAAAGTTTTGACTCTTTTTGTATGTATGTGAAAAAAAAAAAAAGGCGGGAACCTCGAAAGTGGGAAGGCGCGAACTCTCGAAATCTTTTTGTAATTTAATTGTAATTCTGTAAATATATAATCTTTTTCGTTGTAAATAAAATACAAAGCTAGTACTGGTACCGGTAAGCCATGGGGAAAAAGAGGAAGAGGTGTGAGCAGCCTCCACCTCCGGATGAAGACCGGTCGGAAGGGTCGACCTCAGACTCCGACTCGGTCGAATCTCCACAAGCTGATGAGGTCAAAAAAAAACAGTAAGGAAAAGGACACGTATGAGATTTATAAAGTTCAAGGATACATACGAAAATACCCGGATAATTCCAACAAGTCGGACGGATTCATCGTATTCCTGACGCACACTGATGACGGTGTTGCTTTTAATGACCGTGACCGCTTAAAACTTTCCAAAGCATTGCGTGAACATTGCGTCTCTGGAGTTTTACATCTGAGATCAATAAATAGGTACAAGATAGGAATAACATTTGACCTATCTAACAACGCCAATGTTTTTATACAAAATAAAAAACTACTGGAACAGCTATCACTAAAAGCCACCATCCCAGCAGGCGACACGGAGGTAACAGGTGTTCTGACATCTGTTCCCACTGAGATGTCAAATAAGCAAATTTTTTCGCTTATTAGCAGCTCCAAAAATATAATACAGGTCAGAAGATTTATGCGTAGGGTGCGAGGTGAGGGTAGTGTCTCGTTCCAGCCAACCCAAGCGGTTGCTGTTACATTCGCGTCGACTCAGCTCCCCGAATATGTATACTTGGACTCTTGGCGACATGAAGTGAAATCATACATACCCCCTGTAAAACAGTGCTTAAAGTGCATGCGGTACGGCCACATTGCTAAGTTTTGTCGCAACACAGAGGTCTGCAGCATCTGCTCTGGCACGCATAACTTCAAAAGCTGTAGTATTGAAACTAAAGATGCAAAATGCTCGAACTGCGGTGGCAATCACATCGCAATATCTGCTGCTTGCCCTATTAAAAAGCAGAAGGTAGAAGAAAATAAAATAAAATCTCGATCTGCCACATACTGTAATAAAAAATTTTAACTGGTCCCTGGTTAGGAAGCCAATTGTAATAATAAATTTGTAAGTTGTAATAAAAATTAAAAGTTCCTTGTAAGATGTTAAATTTGGAATAGTAAGAAAGTTTTGAATGGGGCCTCCCGTCACAAACAAAGTCTAAACAATTAAATAATAATATTCGGGCGCCAGACAGGTGGTATCCCTACTTACTTACATAAAATCACCTCGGATAGGCAGCCGTCGCACCAGAACTTCTAATCACAAGGCCGGGGAAAACAGTAAAAGTCCAGATACGTTTCAGATGTTATAATTTTGTTGTTTTGGGGTTTGTTTAAAGCTTATTACATGTAGTTATTCTAGATACACTTCTTAATTTTGGTTACCATTGCATGTCTAGTAAAAAAATAAAAGTTAAATTTTAAATACCTTGGGTTGTCAGTCAATGAGAATAGTTTAAATTGTACCGGATCCCGGTTCCAAGAGGCATCCTGGGACTACGCCACGTGGCGTGAGGGTCTCGCGAACGTCGCGTGTCTTGGAAAACGGGTCTCCTGGGGTCGGTCCGGTGTCTCTTTACATCAGAGAAATGAAGTCATGTGGTTTGAACCTCACCACGCTGACTTCCCGCCGAAATTCCACGAGGCGTCATTGACTCAAAATTTTGCTAATAATAGTAAAGAAAAAACGCCACCGACATCTCGCGTAGCGTTTTTCTTTTCAAATAATGCTGCTATATCACAGTCATCTTAATGGTAGGAAAACTTATGTTTTCCGCCGAAATAATACTTTGGAGGAATCCTCCTTTTGCCTACGGAAACATATTGTCCATTTCAAGGCCTCAACAATCTAGGATCCTTGCGAATTTAAAAGATTTCGCAAGACCTAATCAACAAAACCGCATCAGTCGGCTTTCAGAGAAAAGTGAAGTCTCCGCCATTGAGTATGAAAGCTCTATCCGATCCAATCAATCAACCTAGAGTTGCCAACTTGAGGAAATAAAAATTCCATAATATGAACGAAGGTATCTGTCAAAGTCAAAATTTATGGCTCTGACAGAACAGCTAAATGTTGCGCTAAAAAGACAGCAGCTACCTGACGTAAAATGAATCGCCGCCATATCTAGAAGTAAAATAACCATTTTCGAGGTTAGATCCCCGAACTACATGTATGACGCAAATACGTCGTTACAGTACAAACTTTCCCAAAAAAAATAAAAGAAAGACACTTTCTTTTATGCCTAAACCAATTACCAAAACAATAACTTCAAACGAAATTAATCTAAATAGAATAAGAGAGCAAACCTCTACAAAAATAATCCAAAATAATATGAGAGAGCAAGTCTCTACCATACAAAATTCAAAATAAAATGAAAGAGTAAGTCTCTACCTAAAAGGTGCAAAAAAAAATAGACTCTACAACTCTATGATGTTTGGCAATACAAAAGCACTAAAGGCTCTACAAAAGATGAATTGAAATTGAAGGAATGCATCTAAACAAAAATACTAAGATATCTGTACTTATAAAGTGCGACTAGACAACATTGGTCGTCGACTCAGAAAAGTGTAAAGAATATTTAAGGTGTAATGAAATAATAAATGCCAATAAATTTGTAATGCAACAATAAATGTTTAAGAAAACTCAAGTATTACACTGAAACTTGTATAAAGTGCGGATGGGCAATCCTAGCCTCCGACTCAAAGTTCAATGAATAGCTAAAGTGGAATGAAATAGTAAATGTTAATAATTTTGTAATGAAATACATAATAGATGGTTAAGAAAACTTAAGTATTTCACTGAAACTTGTATAAAGTGCGGATGGGCAATCCTAGCCTCCGACTCAAAGTTCAATGAATATCAAAAGTGGAATGAAATAATAAATATAATGAAACTTAAGTATTGCAGTGAACTGGTAAAAAGTGCGGATAGGCAATCCTAGCCTCCGACTCAAAGTTCAAAGAATATCAAAAAAACTCTATCTCGAAAGATATCTAATACAATTTACGGTTAGACCACTTGTGTCGCCGTTTCAGTTCAAAAAACAATCACCTGAAGGGGTGAAAGTATAATACACAAACAAAAGTTCGTGGTGTGAATGTCCAAAACTAGGTACAACTAGACAATGAAACAACCAACAAAAATCGGTGTAATTGTGATCGGCTCTACACTACCAACTTTCCGGGCACAATACAGCAAACAAAAAGGTTATCCAACACAACAATACGGTGTGGATAAACAAAACTAGAGTATGATGTGATCGGCGCATCTCTACCAACTTCCCGGGCACATGCATATCTGTAACAAATGGTGTTGCTCTACACGACAAAACGGTGTAGGCAAACAAAAACTGTAAGTGCTGTGATCGACTCTACCCCACCAATTTTCCGGGCACAACACTAACAAAATGGTTCCACTCCTCACAACAAGTCGGTGAGGGTGAACAAAACAAACTACAGAACCGGAGGGAAAATCCGTGAACTGCAAAAATGGTGTGTGCACATCCGAAAGGATGTCACAACAAAATGTCTAATCGAAGGTGGCCAATGTAAAATGTCAAATCGGTGTAAACTTAAAATTATCCATGTATACCTAATCTAACAATTGTAAACTTGGACAATACAAAAAAACCGACAAAAACAAGCCTAAAAAGACTTACAAAACAAACGAATAAAAGGTACAAAAACAAAGACCTTTAAAATAATGAACAATAATATACATAAGATCTTTTGATGTTGAACAATAGTAATAAAGAGTGAGAAGTAGTAAACCGAAACGACCTAAGCCAACTTTTGAACATCTAACCTAAATTCAATAACCGTAATGGGGTTTCCTTATATACATCTCTTTCATATCGCGATATTCTTTCATCCATCAAATCTCATTCATCAAATTCAAATCGCAAAATTCAAAACAAAGTTACCAAACTCAAGAGAAATGTAAGTGTAATCCAAAATTAATATTTAATAATATCTTTAACAAGAAAACGTCCAGAAGTAGTTTTATCTAAATCCTTTAAAAGGTAAACATTTAATAAACTCAGGTTCTAATCTAACCGAAAAATATGCCTTAGCATTTAATTGAACACAGCTTCTTCTCCAAACAATATCACCAACAGCAAAAGAAATGACTTTTCTCCCTTCCACCTAATAAATAGCAGTGCGCTAAAAATGTCAGTAAATGAAACTGAACTCAAATAACAATTATCACTAAGTGATCTAATAAATGTTGCAAAAGAATTTCCAAATAAGTTGATCCAAATAATCCAATGAATTACTAAAGTGATGTAAAAAGCATCAAAAATGTAATCCCGTCCAAACATAAGAAAACTAAGTGTAATCTGTTACAAGATTAACACTTATTCAAAACTAATGGTATAAATTCCAAAATGTGAAACCAATTAAACAATTTCCAAAATGTGGAACCAATTAAACAATTTCCAAAATAATAAATGAATTGAACAAATTTCAAAATAACAACCCAATGAAACAAACTTCAGAATAAGCGAGGCAAAAATATTGAACAATAACATTGATTGTTTCTAACAAAACATGATATGCAAATTACTACAGTCTTACTATATCTTCCCACAGGATTGTTCTACAGTATACAAATTATTATAAATTACTTTAATAATGTTATTACTTTTCAGGAAGTCTACAAAATACTTTGAAGTGAATTGAGTATCGATGAAACAAACTATAATTTCAAGACTAATAAACTTTTAGAAATATTTTCCTTTCCAACAATCCATTAATAGCAGAAGTGAAAGCATTAACCATTGGGAATATTCAGCAATATTTAACATGTATTTACACCTCAGCTACACACATCAACCATAGAAAGAATATACTTATGTCCAGAATAACCTTTAGGCAAAATTCCTATGATGTCAACCGAAGGCAAAACCATACTACAAAGAGGTGGAAATGTACTATGTTTATAAGCTTAACAAATGTCATCAAACTTTTAATAATAATTTAACTAACAATATTTGAATTAATCTAAACTAACTTGAACATTAAACCTTTATTCCAAAATAATGTTGTTTTAATTTCTTTATTGTATGTTTTTATTTATTTAGATATTTATTTATTTAATGTTTTTATTTCTCAGAAGGAGAAAGTTTAGAAACAGAAGTTACTGTACAAGTATAAATTCTATCATTACTAACAAAAGTTATATTTTACCAAAGATCTTTATCTAGATCAAATCTAAGCCAAAATTAAGGTACTAAGATAATTGGATAATTAAACATAAGTAAGCTTTACTATCCTAGTAATGCCATCGCATGTTACTGGAATATTCATAACTACTAACTCTCTGTGTAAAGTCTAAAATGTTCTATTGAATCTAAAATTAAATGTAATTATCTTTCTTTGGTGCTAAAGTTAAGTTCACACTTATTAGGTGGTCTATAGTAGAACGCAATTGGATGTTGTCTACTATTAGTGTCTTCTTGATTCAGAACACTATCAATTCCAACAGAACTAGCATCACAATGTAAAAAGAAAGATTTCTCAAAGCTAAGACAAACCAAAACAAATGATGAAACAAAAGATTGTTTCCATATTATAGAATGCAGTTAATTTAATCAAAGGTGAGAACAATGTCAGCAAATTTTACAATGTGAATCTACAATAATAAGAACATATCCCAAGGAACTTCTTATTTGTCTACGGTATCAGGTCAAGGAAAATTATCAATAATATCCAATTTAGTGGGATCAGTATGGAAACCTTTACTGTCCACAATATAACCAAGATCACAAATGCATAGAACCAATATCCAATAATTAACATTACCAAAAACTATATTTACCAACCAGAAATTGCAAAAATGAAACTAGAAACACTATTCTTAAC
The DNA here is from genome assembly GCA_948098915.1 of Lampropteryx suffumata. Taxonomy (NCBI): domain Eukaryota; kingdom Metazoa; phylum Arthropoda; class Insecta; order Lepidoptera; family Geometridae; genus Lampropteryx; species Lampropteryx suffumata. The sequence continues at coordinate 6,496,952 of OX402558.1, forward strand.
AAACAAAACAAACATAACCTTATAGATGTTAAAGAATGTGTTTAGATAGAATAACCAATCCTAAAGTTACCTGTTATCAGTTGTAATGTTAGGCTTTCTCCATGTGGCTAACATTTTAACATCATCCAGACACGGCGGGTTTCTTAGAAACTGGTGCTCGATGGAGACCAATAAGTTTTTTGAAACAGTATCCTATTACTCTAAAATGCACACTTCACAATCCCTTGCGATAACATATAACCTGTGTAGATGAAAACAAGTCAAACCTGGAATGGCCGGGCAATCCCTATAAAGATAATCAAGGCAACGACATTCTCTTCATGAGTAGAAGTACTGGCAGTAGAATATCATTAAGTTCAGGCAACAGTGAGAACTGAACCTGTTTGTCCATGGTGAAAATGTGTGAACACTCGAAGAACACAGTAACAAAGTAAAGTCAAGAATGTTTTTGGTCAAGTCCGTTAAATATTTTAAATGTTTTTAAATGTTTTCCAAACTATTTGTTTAAATAAGTTTGATTCTATGTTAAACAGTTATTTTCCTCACTAAATGCATTGGTAATTCACAATTGAAAACTTACTATTGTATGAATACTTTTAAAATTAAAGTTTTACAATTATAACTTAATTATAACCACTGCAAAAAGATAGATATAATTAACTGAGCAACCTGGCTTGTTAATGTTTGTTACACAATTAAAAACACAATATAAATGCACAAAAATAGGCACAAAATAACAATATATCAAAATTATTTGATATCCAACAATAGAACAGAGGGGTTACACAAATAAATTAAATTGCCTCACTTTAATCTGGTTTAACAAAAATAGAATGCAATGGTAACTAATAAACCTCAAACAAACCACTCCAGGTCCCTGTGCGTGAGCGACAATTGTAATAAAAAAATTTTAACTGGTCCCTGGTTAGGAAGCCAATTGTAATAATAAATTTGTAAGTTGTAATAAAAATTAAAAGTTCCTTGTAAGATGTTAAATTTGGAATAGTAAGAAAGTTTTGAATGGGGCCTCCCGTCACAAACAAAGTCTAAACAATTAAATAATAATATTCGGGCGCCAGACAGGTGGTATCCCTACTTACTTACATAAAATCACCTCGGATAGGCAGCCGTCGCACCAGAACTTCTAATCACAAGGCCGGGGAAAACAGTAAAAGTCCAGATACGTTTCAGATGTTATAATTTTGTTGTTTTGGGGTTTGTTTAAAGCTTATTACATGTAGTTATTCTAGATACACTTCTTAATTTTGGTTACCATTGCATGTCTAGTAAAAAAATAAAAGTTAAATTTTAAATACCTTGGGTTGTCAGTCAATGAGAATAGTTTAAATTGTACCGGATCCCGGTTCCAAGAGGCATCCTGGGACTACGCCACGTGGCGTGAGGGTCTCGCGAACGTCGCGTGTCTTGGAAAACGGGTCTCCTGGGGTCGGTCCGGTGTCTCTTTACATCAGAGAAATGAAGTCATGTGGTTTGAACCTCACCACGCTGACTTCCCGCCGAAATTCCACGAGGCGTCATTGACTCAAAATTTTGCTAATAATAGTAAAGAAAAAACGCCACCGACATCTCGCGTAGCGTTTTTCTTTTCAAATAATGCTGCTATATCACAGTCATCTTAATGGTAGGAAAACTTATGTTTTCCGCCGAAATAATACTTTGGAGGAATCCTCCTTTTGCCTACGGAAACATATTGTCCATTTCAAGGCCTCAACAATCTAGGATCCTTGCGAATTTAAAAGATTTCGCAAGACCTAATCAACAAAACCGCATCAGTCGGCTTTCAGAGAAAAGTGAAGTCTCCGCCATTGAGTATGAAAGCTCTATCCGATCCAATCAATCAACCTAGAGTTGCCAACTTGAGGAAATAAAAATTCCATAATATGAACGAAGGTATCTGTCAAAGTCAAAATTTATGGCTCTGACAGAACAGCTAAATGTTGCGCTAAAAAGACAGCAGCTACCTGACGTAAAATGAATCGCCGCCATATCTAGAAGTAAAATAACCATTTTCGAGGTTAGATCCCCGAACTACATGTATGACGCAAATACGTCGTTACAATACTCAGAACTTTTCGACTCTAAGTCTTTCCCAGCACTGTCAGCTAGGACACTTGATGTACAGGTTAATAATCTCATGAAGTCTGAAGTTTTTATTAATATTTTAATAGAAACAATCACTAAAATTATAACAAACAAAGATGTCCCCATAAATTCAGGGTCTATTAGAGATACCTTAAAAAAAACTCTAAGTAACAAGTTACCTCCAACATCATAATGGATTTTTTAAATATTATTCAATGGAATGCACAAAGTCTAAACAGTAACAAACATATATTTACAAACTTCCTTTATTCAAATAACATTCATATTGCAATTATTTCTGAAACATGGTTTAAACCATACCAAACATTCAAAATAAAACATTATAACATTGAACATAATGATTGTGGAAACAATCATAATGGTGTAGCTATTCTAATTCACAATAGTATCGCATATTCTAAAGTCAACACGTTTTTTGATGACTCACTACAAAATATTTGTATTAAAGTAACAATTAATAAAAACGTTATGAGCATAGTCAGTTTTTATAGCCCAACAAACTGTAGTCCAGCCTTTAGTAAAAGCAAATTTGACGCACTAATCAAGTCTATTCCTGGTCCATTCATATTTGCAGGAGACTTCAATGCACATTATACCTCCTGGGGTTGCAGTTCTGACTCTCCTCGTGGTAGAGATGTTTTGGAAGTGATTGACGACAATAACTTAGTTTTGTTAAATGATGGTCTACCAACGACGATTGGTTCGTTGTCCTGGCGTCCGAACGCATTAGATTTGTCGTTGGTTTCGCCATCATTGGCGCTACATTGTGACTGGTCTGTTTATGATAGCCCAGTCGGCACAAGCTATCATCTTCCTGTAATAACTAAAGTTTTATTGAATAACAATATCACTGGTTCGGATCCTAGTTGTCATAATTTGAGACATTTACCAATCTATCCAAATTACAAACTTACAGATTGGAAAATGTTTAGTAGTTGCATGGATAAAATGTTGGTTGATTTTATAGTGGATACTGAATGTCCGCAAGAAGATACCTATTTAGATTTTTGTAAAGTATTGCGTACGGCCGTTGATAGGTCTATTGTAAGCAGAAATTCTTCTGTTGTCAATGTCACTGACACTGACAGTCAACAGTCATGTGTTAATAAACCTGGTAAAAAACCTTATCTGCCTTGGTGGAATGAAAAATGTTCAGCAGCTGTTTTGAAATCCAAAGAAGCATATTTAAATTTTAAATTCAATCCAACAGAAGAAAGCTATTTGGAGTTCAAGAGACTGCGAGCTCATAAGAAACTTACAATAAAAATAGAACGACAAAAAAGCTGGGTCTCTCTTTGTGAAACTTTCAATCGATGCACTCCATTAACCGTTGTATGGAAGTTCATGCGTAAATTTAATAAATCTTACTATAAACCTATTCAATATGAAGACGACTCATGGATTTGTGATTTTTTATCCAAATATACTCCTGATTTTGTACTACCTAAATCGAAAACACTTAAATCAAATAATTTAAATTCTAATAATAGCTTTCTTGTAGACTCTTTTTCATATAGTGAATTAACTTCTGCCATTTTCTCTAGGAGGGATACTGCTTTTGGTCTTGATGGAGTTCCATTTATAATCTTTAAGAAAATGAATAGAAACTGTTTGACAATTTTTCTCCAAATTTTAAATTTACTTTGGCAAAATAATATATTACCTCACAATTGGAAAACTGACTGTTTAGTACCAATTTTGAAACCCAGTAAACCCAAATTATGCCCTGAATCTTATCGTTCTATTGCGCTCACTTCATGTGTCGGTAAAATTTTTGAGCAATTGCTAAAGCAACGTTTAGAATTTTATGTAGAACATCACAAACTTTTACCTTCCAATCAGTTCGGTTTTCGTAGAAATCGTTCTGCTCGGGAGAGTATTTGTCAATTACAACTTGATATATGTCATTCCTTGGCTGCAAACAATCATCTTGTCGCTGTTTTCTTTGACATTTCAGGCGCTTTTAATAGCGTCAATATTGAAATTCTTTGCCAAGAACTGCTATTACTAGGCATTCCTGAAAAAATTATAAATTGGATCCAATGTTTTTTCTCAGATCGAGAAGTTTTTGTAAAATACAATAAACATCTCTATGGTCCAAGATATTCTTCTGTAGGTGTATCTCAGGGTGGCATTCTGTCACCCTTAATTTTCATTTTGTATATATTTCGTTTAAATTTAATATTAGGTTCACATGTTAAAAATCTTCAATTTGCAGATGATTTGGTTGTTTATGCGTCGGGAGCAGATTTAGCTCCTGTAGCTGAAATTGTCAATGACGCATTGACAAAACATGAAAAATACTTTTCTTATTTAGATCTTGATGTTAATTCGTCGAAGTCTAAGGTAGTGGTTTTTGGGAAAAAATCTAATAACTTGCCAGCGATTTATTATAAAAATGCACCTTTGCCAGTGTCTCTTGAAGTTAAGTTCTTGGGAGTATTATTCTCCCATAATTTATCCTGGAATAATTACTCTAAACGAATCATTTGCAAAGCTCAAAAAGCTCACAATGTAATAAAGTCTTTGTCAGGCTCTTATTGGGGAGCAGATCCAAAGATTTTATTAACATTGTACAAATCTTTAGTTCGTAGTCATTTTGAATATGGCTTCGTTTGTTATGCTGCCGATGTAAAAATTGTAAATAGAATGAATACATTTCAAAATAAATGTTTGCGTTTAATCACAGGGGCATTTAGGAGTACTCCTATCAATGCTATGCAGATTGAATGCAGGCTTCCACCAATTAATATTCGTTTGAATTACCTAAAAGAAAGGTTTATATTAAAACTTCATTGTGTTTCTGGCAATAGTCTTTTGACTAATCTGTCCGGAGCCCAAGGGGTTTTTAAATCTTTTTTTATGCTTCAGGGCTTTCAGAGTTTTAAACAATTTCTTCAAAATTTAAATATATATCAGGCAAATCATACCTTACCTTGCTATGAAGGATCTTTTAATAGTAAATTCCCAGAAATTAATGTAGTAATTGATAATGCTTTGTCAAGTAAAGAAGAAGTGTGCACAATGCTGTCTGAATGAATGTCTTAAGAATGTCTGAATGTCATAAAATGGATAAATTCGCTAGTATTTTCACAGCTGAAGCTGTTGCAATCTTGAGCGCTTTAAAACATATTAAAAGTCGTAACTTGGGACACAATAAATGGGTTGTTGATAGTGACAGCATGAGTGTTCTAAAAAACCTGGCCAATAACAAATTGCATGCTGACACTAATTACATCATTTACTTAATAAAACAGCTATGGGTGGAGTTGTTAGACTTGAATATTAATGTTAGCTTCGTGTGGGTGCCTTCACATAAACGTGTTGAAGGAAATGAAAAAGCAGATTATCTAGCTAATACGATAGTTAAGTTTTCAAATACCATATCATCTAATATTGAAAGCGGTGGTGATGCAGATGTCTTGTTACCATACACAGACGTTGTAAGTCTCCTAAAACAACGGAAGTGTCATGCATGGGGAAGACATTCGTATCACTATACGCAAGTCGAAAATAAAGGTTCCTGGTATGCAACTCTCCATGTCCAGATTGATTCTATACCGTGGTTTTGTAGGAGTAAGATTTTCTTAAATAGAAAATTTTATTCCACAATCTGTCGAATGCGCTTTGGTCACTGTCGTTTGAACTATCATCTCTATCGCTTAAAGCTGGTTGACTCTTCTGATTGTGAGCATTGTCAGTCACGAGAAGTTCAATCATTAAATCATATATTTTTTGATTGTCCATCATTCAGTATTCAGCGCCTTGTACTGATAGATGGACTCCTCCAAATTTATGGTGAGCCTGATTTGGTCCCGCGTTGCATTCTGGAGCTACTTAAGAATGAGTCAACCTATATAGAGTTGTATAAGTTTTTATTTAGTATTTTAATAGATATATAAAAATGTGCAAAATGTACATAGATAATATAATTATAAATGTAAAAGAATATTATAGCAATTAATTATAAAAAAAAAATAACAAAAAATGGGAAACCAAAAAAAAAAAAACTTTTATTTACAATAATAAATATGTACTATCGCGTTCCTTTCTGCCTTTACACCACTAGGATGATTTTTCTGTGAAGTGACGGGTTGCCGGGGGTGGCTTGCTCGATTTCTTTTGTTTTTAAAGACCAATAGGAGCTACGTATTTCGTGGGTCTGGTCAAGTACTAAAACCTCTTTCATTTGTTTTCTTATTTTGACTGATCGAAGACATCTGACATCATCATCAAGTAGGTATACATTAAAGTTAATGAGCTCTAAGTGTTCAATAAATACATTTGTGATTTAAATAAAAAAGGTAGGCAAATGATTAATTAGTTGTAGTAGTTAGTGTTCAACAGATAATTTGTATTTGTAATTTGATAGTATTTTTATGACTAATTTTAACAATATTTTATTGATGACTTTGCAATGGAAAAAGTCATTAAAAAGAACCATTACAAAAAAATATGTTGAGCAGATGTTGACTGCCCGGACTCTATTGGTCAAACAACAAAGAAAAGAAAGACAACAAAAGAAAAGAAAGACAACAAAGAAAAGAAGGTGTGGCCTGTAACCCAAAACCAACGCAAGGCAAAATAGTATAGGCATAATAGGCATAATATAGGCATAATAAAATAGGCAGAAAGGAACGTGATGGTACCTACATAACTATTTTATAATATTATTAGCAAAATAAAATACTTGTTCAAGTTAAAAAAAAAAAAAAAATCGTTCAGTTGTATCAAAGTATTTTGATGAATACATAAACATTGTTTATGAAACTTACGAAAGACATAAAATTTACCCTTGAAACGGATGAAATTATTTTACGCAAGACAAGGCAGTATGGTCTTTAGACTTTAGCCTGCTCATATGAGCGAAGAAAAAAAAAAAAAAAAAAAAATCTTTTTGTATGTTTTGGCACACGCCCGATCGATTGCGCTCATCCATTTTAACGTATCTCGCCCCGTTCAAAAGTTAGAAAGCCACTTGTTGACTGACCCAACCTCGATAAAAACGGAACAATAGCCGTTTTTTTTATAACCGAGGATCGAGCCATTACATCGTCCGGCTTGCGTCGCAGGTAGCTCAGGTAGGCAGACCCAAATCGTTGGAAGAAAGGATTCGTGTGAATTAAATTTAAATAATGATAATATGATAACCAATATAACTTAACTATAACTTACGAAAGACATAAAATTTACCCTTGAAACGGATGAAATTATTTTACGCATGACAAGGCAGTATGGTCTTTAGACTTTAGGTCTTTTAGCCTGCTCATATGAGCGAAAAAAAAAAAAAAGTGTACAACTCTAGTTTTGATAGCTGACAGTGGCAGTGTGCATCTCGGTAAATTGAGTGAGTACATAATTACCTATCTATGGTTATGGTTAGTGCACAAACTATAGGATGCTAACGCATCAGACGGGGCACTCCCTTAGACGAAATCCTGTCCAATACCTGTTCACTCTTATCCCATATGACAGATAACTTTTTTATTTTGAATGAAGGTACTCATTCTACCGAGTATATTTTTTTTGCTTGCTTGCATACAATTGCTTACTATTTTAAAATATTTTATTGATCTACAAAGGAAAGACCCTGATAATCATAATAAACACATTGATTGTACAATTAGACATTTATTTACAGAAATATACAGAATAATACACAATAATAAAAAATACATATAGATATACAAATAGACTATAAATCGGCCAGGATTTAAAGTTCAATGATTGTCGGCCATGTTCCAGCAACAACTCATAAAAAGTTGCTACTTATGAACTTTGTTTCAAACGTTTGATTTGACAACTGTTAAGTCTCATTCCCAGTCGATAAACGTGTCAACCGCCTGTCAAATCACTAGCGCGATACGAATCATTCAAAAATGTGAGATTCGTTCAAGGTTCGTATTTTTTTTATCGCGATTACCCCCCCTGGTCATGATGTCGAGCGGTGGCCAGTTCTTGTTAAGCCTTCGAGGACTAAGGTTCTGTGATCAAAAAGTGTAGTGGACATAGAAATAAAGAATTGTACGAAGGAGATATGCTGTTTCATTACATTCGTTCCGTTCCGTTCCGTTCCATATTCTATTCTATTCTGTTCTGTTCTGTTCTATTCTGTTCTATTCTATTCTATTCTATTATATTATATTCTATTCTATTCTATTTTATTCTATTCAATTCTATATAATCTGAATCTCGGAAACGGCTTCAACGATTTTCATGAAATGCGGTGGGTTTCGGTAGCGATTAATCGATCTAGCTGGGTTCCATGTTTAAAAAACGTCGTATTATACCGAGCTACGAATGCCACTTTGTTGTAATTGGAAAACGAAACGTAGATTTTATCATAGGTTTATATTTAATTTCCATAGACAATACATTTATAAGGACCTGAATCCAATCCTGACTGACGAAATGACGAAATAAGTTTAGGTTTCAAATACTGACCTCCATCGTGCATACGACAAACATAAAAAGTGACATTGGCAAAATTGTAGTCCCCTCCCTTCCACAAAGGCCATTAACCAAGAACTGAACTGAACTGAAGTTTAAGTTTCCTTCCTTAGTCATGAACTATATTTACCTATTCCAAGTTTCATCCAAAACGTTTTAGCCGTTACGGCGTGATTACCACAAACATATAAACATCTAAACATCCAAACACTCAGATTTTCGCATTTATAATAGGTACATATTAGTAAATAGGATAGTAATAAAAAGAACGAAATAAAATCGAAGCAACCGTTTAAGCCGTTACCGTTAATAAGTTAACCGAAAGCTAGCCTGGCAACTAGGTATTCACTCTGCTTTGATTGTTTTGTAACGAATGAATGAGGTGCGAATAATTACTATTTTGAGTCTATTGCACGTATAGTATAACGTGTAGCTTGCTTGTTTTATGATTTGAATTGGCTTATAACGGTGGCAAGTCGAGCTAGTTTTAGTAGGTATTTAATCTACTAACGAAATAATAACAACTCTTACTTGCTTTATATAAAGTGGGAGTTGGCATGACATAGTGTAACTGTGTCATGCTATGCTATTTCTTTTACCTATGTACCTACGTACCTACTCTTGAAATGCAATTGCGACTGGCATGTCAGCTCAGTCGGTAGTAGCTCTGCCTTCTGCGCTGTAGGTTGAGAGTTCGATTCCCTCCCAGGATCAACATTTGTGTGATGAACATATGTGTTTGTTTTGTGTCTGGGTGTTATAAGGTATAAAAAGTATGTATTTATAAATACCTATATAAGTATTCTATCAGTCATCTAGTCACCATAATACAAGCTATGCTTAGTTTGGGACTAGATGGTGTTGTGTGCATTGTCCAGCAATATTTAGTTATTTAATTGTTCAAAAAAATGTATACCTTCCTTAAATATAATGTGGGTACGTTACGCTACAGATGGTTTAGGTTGGTATGTAAATAAAACTTAAACAAGTGTCGGAAGGTTAGGTAGGTACCTACGAGAAGACTACCTACTTTAATCTTCATACCTAGGTGAGCCTAGCTGTTTAGTTTGCCTAGAACCCACGCATAATAAATAATTCCCAAATAGTAGGTACGTAATACCTACATATAAGTAACCAACATACTTTTGCTCCGGCCAAGACAGTGACAGTGCTATAATGTAAGAAGCGTTTGGCTATGTTATAGAGGATATGCGAGATGAAACGAACTTTGATGCGTCGCCGCAAGAGTCCGGCCCAGACAGTGACAGCGCTATTATGTAAGAAGCATTTGCCTATGTTATAGAGGATATGCGAGCTGAATTGAACTTTGTTGCGTCGCTGCAAGAGTCGCTATTTATATTTCATAATAGCGCAGCGAAACATCGCCTCCGCCTGTTATCGCCAAGACGCGTTAAACTTTAGTTTACGGTAGCACGAATTGGGGGGTGAAAAGGCTCAAATCTAGTAGGGTTTTGCTTCCTGATTACATATTAACCGTTTTTAACTTTAGGAAATCCTTAGTTTTCAAGAAAATAATAAAACATTTCTAACCTCAAATGCTCCTGACCTTGTCTTATTCTTCTGGCGCTGCGGCGGCCGTTGCCGCGGCACGCTCGCTTGCCTTGCGCGTTGGTTTCTATACTCCAACATAACCTACCAAGTGATAAGTAACCAAGTGAAGTGAAGATAAGCCAAAGTTGTCGAAAGAAGCCATATGTCAAAGACATCGGTTTTTTACGTATGGCGCGATTTGGCGCGGTTACAGTGACACATGACAGGTTTTTTACGTTTCGTTCACACCAATTATGCACAACATGTTAAACCACAGACAACAAATACGACAAATTTGGTTATTATCTGTCAATTTTTATTTTTGTTTCATGTTTTATCAGATTTGAGGTTAGAAATGTTTTATTATTTTCTCGAAAACTTAGGATTACCTAAAGTTAAAAGTGGTAAATATGTAATCAGGAAGCAAAACCCTACCAGATTTGAGCCTATTCACCCCCCAATTCGTGCTACCGTAAACTAGTCAAGCCCAAGGTAGTATGGTCTTTAGACTTTAGCCTGCTTAAATGAGCGAAAAAAAAAAGCTGTACTGTCTGGTCTGTATGACGTATGTATTGTTTTGATTGAACTCCATTATTTTATTTGATTCGAGTTAGTTGATATATCTAAAATTATAATATAAGAAGTGGTGTGACCATGGCTTCGATAAAAGACATAACTTCTCTGTATCAAAACCTAAAAACAGAGTGGGCAAAGAAGCCGAGAAAGCTTGACAAATGTGGCGAATTACTTAACAAAATAAAGGTAAGATCCCTCTCGCATGACTTGCTAAAATTTACAGACTTCCGCTAATGTTGAATACATTTAATTTTCTAGATTGCACTTACACAAATGAGCTTCTTGCCAAGCAATAATGCAGCAGCAAATCAGAAAGAGCTGATTTTAGCTAGAGATGTTTTGGAGATCGGCGCACAATGGGCAGTCGCTGCCAAAGATGTCAAAGCCTTCGAACGGTACATGTCTCAGCTCAAATGCTACTATTTCGATTACAAGTAAGTGTCGCTCTATCTGGTTTGTGTTTAAATTTAAACCTCAACTAAAGCTACATGAGGCGATTGATGTCACTAATTATAATTTGCGTTACTGGAACTCTGAACTGGAGTAAATCGTATGGTCTCTCTGTCAATCCAGATAAATCACAGTAATAGGCAGCTCCAGAATAATATCCAAAATTTACTGGTTTCGTAATAGGCAGCTCCAGAATAATATCCAAAATTTACTGGTTTCATCTCCCTCCGGTGATCTTTGATGGAAAATGCATTCAGCCGAGTGACTCGGTCAAAAACTTGGCGTACACATTGACAAGCAACTTTCGTGGCGACCGCATCTGGCTGAAGTCAGTCGGAGGATGTTTGCTTCTGGGGCCTCTCTCGGAATGCTTTAGAATTTTCTCCCTAACGTTACTAAAATTCCTCCATCCCTCCTTCTTCCAATTCTTGATTATGTTGATGCCTGCAGTGACATCACTGAAGAGCAACTTTATAAGCTTTAGCGTCTCTAAAATTACTGTATACGGTTCATACTTGGTTTGCGCAAATATGACCACATTTCTGAATTTTGTAATAAACTCAAGTGGTTGCCGATCCGTTTTCGCTGGAATGCTCACATTCTCAATCTTCTCTGTTATATTCTGTTCTCTCTTTTAACTCCCTTTTATCTTAAAGAACTGTTCGAATCTCTCTAACCCTTTCTTTACCCTGATCTTTACGCTCCTCGGATACCAATGAACTTAAAATTCCCGTTCACTCTACCTTCTATGGAAAGTAGTTTACAGTGCAGGCTGTCCGCATGTGGAACGTATTGCCTGTAGATATTAGAAAGGCCAAGTCTCTCCCCATCTTCAAAATATGGTGATGAAACACTATCTGTTGTGCTGTTATATCTAATAATTTCTGTATTGTTGATATCTTATATAATACCTACTTTTGTGCTATGATTTTATATGTTTATTCCAAATCCACCATAACTTTCTAACAGACTTTAATTAACTGTTTTATATTTTTAGAGAGCACCTACCAGAATCCACATTCATGTACCAGCTCCTCGGACTGAATCTTCTGTTCCTCCTCTCACAGAATAGAGTGGCCGAGTTCCACACTGAGCTTGAACGGCTGCCAGTAGATGTGATCAGGGCTGATCCCTATGTAAAACACCCACTGGCATTGGAACAGTATCTGATGGAAGGCAGTTATAATAAGATCTTTTTAGCTAAGGTATAGTACAAACAGGGGAGACAGGCTACTTATTAATTTAAAACTCCCAACTATTGGCACGGTTCAATAATTTTTGATGCTAATAGGCCTATGAGTTTACAATAATTACGTTTTAAAAACTAAAAAGAAACCAACTTCATTGAATGAAATTTGAACCTATAATACATTTTTAGTGGAAAGTAGATATATATAATATGGGTAGGCCAAATAAATGCACTGCTACAATGAGACAGCGGGGTATCGAAGTACATGAAAACATCATCAATGTATAACATTTTTAGATTTTCGTTGATTTTTCAGCTCGACCGATTTTGATAAAATTTATATATTTATACCTGTGAAGTATACCCTTTCAAACAAAAAAAGAATTTTTCAAGTCGGTTCAGCCGTTTTCGAGTAATCGGTGAACATACATAAAAAAAAAAACCTTTTTGATAAAGTCTGTTAATAATATAAATCACACAAATCCTAAAAGCTTTAAGCTCATAACTCTTAACTAGGGATCTCAAGATATCGACCAAGCCAGAGAATTGAACCTTGAGCATTTACATTTCCTAAAAACGATTTATTTTTGGTAATGTTGGAAATATCTATTTTCAACTATTTAAAGATATCGTATTTAAAAAGTGGTGGTTGGATTACATTTATTTAAAGTGCATATTTGCCTGTGTACTTGAAAGTGCATCTTACCCTTAATGTTTTTAACTTGAAAATAAAATGTATTGTTGCAGGCAACCCGTACCTATCTTTATGCTTCCTGAAACATTTGAATACTTACATACTCCTTAGAAATTCGAGCAATGTCAACACTATGAGATGATAATTTATTTCTAGTGTTTAATTCAAAATCAAATTACAAAATTAATAATAACTATTTGAAATGAGGAACTTGATGCTTATATACCCAGGATAGAAAAGTTTTTTCAATTAAAAAGATATCAACGTAATAGCGGCCAAAAATGATCAGTTGTGATGTCTGTAGGTACAATCTTCATAATTTTCTTAATATTTTTTCCTCAGGGAAATGTTCCAGCAGAGAGTTACACTTTTTTCATGGACACATTACTAGACACAGTCCGGGGTGAAATAGCCGCATGCATTGAGAAAGCATACCTTTGCATTTCCTATGCTGAAGCTGCCCGTAGATTAAACTTGGCTTCGCAACAGGCTGTGCTTGAGTATGGGAAAAAGGTATGAACATCAATAAATGAATATTTTGATTATAGTAGCTTGTCAAAATTGTTAGGCCATGATGACAAAAGCTTTCAGACAGTCCATGAAAAACGTCACTAGCTTCTGCTATTGATGTATCTACATAAAAAGTAGCGCATTTGTTATTCACAGAGTACATTTATACCAAACTACATACAAATCTGAATAGATAATTTAGTGAGATGACAATTGAACATCCACACAAACTTTTGCATTTCTTATATTATTAATTATTATATAATTGTAGGACAATTAAAAATTCATACTAGCCATCAAGTAAAATTGTAGGTATGTTATATTTCCTCAATATTTTTCTTATTACACAGCGTAACTGGATCCTGGGTGCTGATAACTGCTACCACTTCAACGCTGCTGAAGAAACTTGTGCCGCTGCTGCTGGCATTTTGCCATCGGCTGAGCTAGCTGAGCAAACCATCGAGTATGCTAGGCATCTTGAGATGATTGTGTAAATGTAGCATCTAACATAGTAATAAACCAGTTCATTTTGTGTAATATTGTGTAATTTTATTAATTCAACACTGGCTGAAGTGACTATGCTAGTAGATTAGATACAGCAAAATAACGTAGTCTTTGAGATCAGATTTTGAAAGTCTGCTGAAATCTCCTACAATAGATTTCATATTCATTAGTTCTTAGTAGGTACTTATAAAAATATACTCACTTGTAAGTTCTAGTAAGTACATAGGTACCTACTTCCTAAAATATATAGCTGATTTTGCTAGGTTCATCGACACTGTCTATAGTACCATTGATTTGTACCATTAATGGTACTAGAAATACTGCCACGTGTACTTTGTACCATCAATGGTACTAGTGACACTACTATGTGTCCTTTGTACCATTAAACTAGATACTAGTTTATACCGTTAGAGTATAGAAACAACACGTAAGGCGAGCGAACAATGCGAGCGTGCCGGCCGCGGTACGCGGCCGCCGAAGCGCCAGAAGAAAATAGTTCGTCTGTCTAATCTAGATAACATAAACTCTGTCCAGATGCTACCAAGGCATTTAGGTTAGGTTACGTTTGTTTTTAGAAAAATTGCGTCGTTAATTTTTTTGGTAAATAAATTAAATACACTGTATCAACTAGTATCTATTTTAATGGTACTAAGGATACAAAATTGTGTCACTTGTACCATCGATGGTACAAATCAATGGCACTACTGACACAAAGGCGGTTCATCAAGTAAAATAAAAAATCTGTGGCCGGGTTCATTTATATATGTATTTACATATGTAATTTCTTTATATATATAATTCTACTGTACGTGTGTATGTCACTGAACTCCTAAACGGCTGGACCGATTTGAATGTTTTTTTTGTATGCGTTTGGGTGGCGCCCTGGATGATTTAGATTCACAAGTCAGGCCGGCAAATGGCGCTGCAGTCGGTACAATTAGATATATTTTTTTCGATTTAAAACGCGCGGACGAAGTCGCGAACGAGACAGCTAGTAATTATATATTTTATGAATGCGATGCGAGGCACTTTCATCAATCAATAACAAGTAAACTGCAAAAAAAAACAGGCAGAACGTCGCTACAACTTATTTTCTAGTTTAGTAAATTTTCACAAGATGGCGTGAATAAAGATCGTTTCAAATGAGTGAGTGGAGTGAGTCACAGTCACAGCACAGGACAAGAATCAGATAAGGGCCGAACTACACTTATCAAAGATCAGTATGGCTTGATTCTTGGAAATTTTTGGTTTAGGGTAGAACTCAGTGGAATAGCGCACAATCATTTATATACATATAATATTAAGAATATCAAAATGAAAGAAATGCCGTTGTTTGTTGTTAGTGCTTCATTTTATTGGTATTTCACTTAAATTATGAAGTTATCACTGCGTGTTGTATTCGTTGCGAATTTAATTCTTCATGATTGGGTCTAGATTATTTAGTTTTAATAGTTTTGAAAAGTACTCCAAAGCGTTTCTGATGTTCCAATCCTTTTCTTCTAAGCACCTGTTTCAAAAATAATAAAGTATAAATCGATTAAATTGATTCGTTGCATTTCAGAGCTGTGTAATTAGGGTTCTACTTAGTTGTGTTTTACCTTTCGCTGGGCTGTTTTTCCAGTTCTGTTATTTGCATAAAAACATTTAAAAGTTTTTCTTTTAGGTCCGCGTCAGGTGGTGCATCTAGTCTCAGGCTCAAGTTCTTAGGCTTTATCTGAAAATAATTATATTTATCTGTACAACAAAAGCTAAAAAAAACAGTTCAGTTCAGTTCTTGGTTAATGACCTTTGTGGAAGGGGGGCCACAATTTTGCCAATGTCACGTTTTATGCACGATGGAGGCCAGTATTTGAAGACTTATGATCGGTGAAATTTTGTGACTACAAATCTATATCATCTGGAAACAAACAGAAACAACTCTAAACTAAGTACTTCTATGATAACGAAATAATACATGTAATAATAATACAATATATTTATATACATATAGAAAAATACAGTGAATTTAAGATTACAGTTAAAAAAAAATAAGTTTTTATATAATACTTGAACATGTTTAGACAGGCGACAGTTAACTATCGTTATGGTCAGTCAGTCAGTCATGTTTCTGTTACTACGGTTCTGTCTTTTCCATTACTTTGACATTCTAATTTTGTAAACTGGCAACTCATCAAGGGTCAAAACATCGATTTGATTTTTTCCGTCATTTACCGACGCCTGCTGTCAATCACATTGCATTTGCATCTTTTGGAAATAGTTAGAAATTCATTTTCTTGAAAGACTGTTTTAATTGTAATTATGAAGAAACATCAAACTCGACAAAAGACTATAAGCGATCCAAATATTGTGTCGCGAGTGAAAAATTATCTCGCTGAAAATGTGGACAAGACCTTCGTAGATGTGAGCCAAATGGCGCGGTCTCTCAAAGAGCGTTATCGCGAATACAACAGCAGAAGCGAATCCGCTTTCTGCCAGTTAGTCGAGGGGGCTTATAAAGTTGTATTGCAGAGCTATGGCCTTGACGGAGCTTCGTCCTCAGAAGGATCCGAAGAAGAATCAGATCTGGAAATGTTAGACGAAAACAACAGCGCGATGAACGAGCGCCTACTGGAAATGTACAAAATGCAAGATAAAAAACGGCCGGCGACAAACCGCCGCGACATAAATAAATCCGGAGAACCCATCGATATTCTAAGTAGCGACGAAGATGGCAGCGCCGCCCCGAAGCTGCCAAAAATAAACGACCAAATCACCATAACCCCACATTTAGCACCCACCCGCATTACCAACAACAAACCTATGGACTTGCCAAAGCCGCAACAAATTCAAATCATACATGATAAGAAAAAGAAAGTTGACATGAATAAAATTGCAGCTCCAAGGAAAAAGACTGAAATTGGAAGTACAAAAGCTGTCAAGGTCAGTTTTGAGGACATCGGAGGAATATCAGATATTATTACACAGATTTGTGATCTTATTTTGCATATGAAGCACCCAGAAGTGTATGCAAAGTTGGGTATCAAGGCTCCAAGAGGTGCATTATTGCATGGGCCTCCTGGGACAGGAAAAACTTTATTGGCACATGCAATAGCTGGGAAACTTCAGTTGCCTCTCATAGCTGTGTCTGGAACAGAGTTAGTCGGAGGTATGTCAGGAGAATCTGAGGAGAGAATCCGAGAACTATTTGAGAGAGCCACTTCCATAGCTCCTAGTGTATTGTTCATTGATGAAATTGATGCAGTGTGTGGAAATAGAATCCATGCTCAAAAAGATATGGAGAAAAGAATGGTAGCGCAGTTGCTTGCTAGTTTGGATTCTCTTAGCGACAGTAATTTTTCTGTCCTTGTGTTGGCTGCTACAAACAACCCAGACTCTTTAGACCCTGCTTTGAGAAGAGCTGGTCGTCTTGAACAAGAGATTGCCTTAGGTATCCCATCCTTCAAAGCCAGGAAAGAAATCTTGGCAATTCTATGTAAAAATCTTACTTTGGGGGATGATATTGATATGAATGCTTTAGCTCAAATCACTCCTGGATTTGTAGGAGCTGATTTACAAGCTTTAGTGAACAAAGCAAGCACTTATGCTGTGAAAAGAATTTTTATTGATATCCGAGCTGCTCACAATAAAACAACTGAAGAAAAAACTGAAAAGCCAACAGATGAAGTCAATGTAGTGCCTAATGGAGAAAAAGACTCTGAGAATCCACCAGAAAATGAGGCTGGTGATAATGCTGATAAACCAGAGTCAGCAGAAGCTAATTTACCTGACACAGAAAAACTAGTTGAGGAAACAGAGGCTACTGAGGAACCCAATTCTACCACAGAAATCAATCACATTGAAGAAATCATACAACCCATAGAAAAAACTACAAATGCAGTAGAAGAAGTGATGGACCTTCTAGGAGTAGTGCCCTACACAGCTAATGAACTTTCCAGTCTATCCATCAGACATGATGACTTTGTCAAAGCTCTGAAAACCACCAAACCATGTGCTGTGAGAGAAGGTATTGTTACTGTCCCTGATGTAACATGGAGTGATGTTGGGTCTCTGAAACAAGTTCGTAAGGATCTACAGTTGGCTGTTCTTGCACCAGTGAAATATCCAGATCAAATGAGCAAACTCGGACTGTCCTCACCTAGTGGTGTTTTGCTATGTGGACCACCTGGTTGTGGTAAAACCTTGCTAGCAAAAGCAGTGGCAAACGAAGCTGGAGTCAACTTTATTTCTGTCAAAGGGCCCGAGCTACTGAACATGTATGTAGGTGAGAGTGAAAGGGCGGTCCGCACTTGCTTCAGACGCGCCAGAAATTCTGCTCCATGCGTCATATTCTTTGACGAATTCGATGCTCTATGCCCACGGCGTACTTCGCAAGATAGTAATGGCGCAGCCAGAGTAGTCAACCAGTTGCTGACTGAAATGGATGGCATCGAGAGCCGCGAAGGCGTTTTCGTTCTGGCCGCGTCAAACAGGCCTGATATCATTGACCCAGCCGTGCTAAGACCAGGCAGGTTAGATCGCATTATGTATGTAGGAATGCCTGCTAGAGAAGATAGATATGATATTCTTCAGAAGCTGACGAAAGGAGGTACAAAACCCCAGCTAGGATCCGATGTGGATTTGGAAGTTGTAGCTGGGTTGACTGAAGGGTACACTGGAGCTGATTTAGCTGGTTTAGTGAGAGCGGCCGCTACAAATACATTAACGAAACACATCTCAAATAATACTTTAGAAGGCGAAATATTCGTAGTGTTTGAAGACTTTACAATGGCACTGTCTAAGTGCAAGCCATCTGTTTCAGCAAAAGAACAGGTACATTATGAAAAACTAAGAGTAAAATATGCCTCAGGGTCCGAAGAAAGAGATACCATGGAAATGGAGACTGAACCAGTGACTGAAGAATCAATGGACACAGTTTAAGCCTTTTGATACTTGAGTTCAAATATAATATGTACCACCTTGTGTAAAGTGTATGATCAAAAAGTGCCAAGGTATTACATAATAAGTAAAACATATTCGAATATAATGTGGCTATTATAGATGTAATTAATAGTACTCAATGTAATTGTAAATTTTTTTAATAGTGTAAGTCTTTTGGTTTGTTATTAAATAATACTGAACATTGGTAATGTCCATGAAAACACTTTCCAAAACACAATTTCAAACTAATAAAACCTGACTTTTCAAATGAATTGGTTTTTGAATTTATACTATCTCGTTACATAATATTAAAAGATTTCAACAAAGTTAATGTTCATACACAGTCTTAGAGAAATGTGTAGACCGCGCTAGAAACTAATTTCCTCAAACTCCAATTAAGATTTGTGATCAAACCGATTTATTCTCTAGAGTTCACAGCGACTGCTTGTTATTACTTTCATTTATTCTCATTATCCTGATCTACCACTTACCCTCGTGATTTGAAAGGCGGTTTCAGCGTACTCCTTTTCAGGCAGATCCCAGTACAGCAGTTCGTTGGTGATCTTGTACTCTATTCCGTCTTTAGTGTGAAGAACCAATGTGCGAGTGAATGATAGTAAGTGCTCATCATCAGCTAGCGATTCCGCGGTTATTTTAACAATGCCGTTAATTCTGACAATAGTTGTTGTGTCCTGTATGGGGAAACGGATACCGAGGCTTTAATTATTACTTTTTAAAAACTAAACAGAAAACTAGACTTCATTAAATGAAATTCGAGCCAATAAATATATAGCTGAATTGAGAATCTCCTCCTTTTTTCGAAGTGGGTTAAAAACGTTTTTATTATACGCTCTTTAGTACATTTAGTAGTTTTAAAATTTCGTTTGCTTGGATGACATATTTTTCCAGCTACTTCAATTTAAAAATCAAACTACTGTACCGATATTGATGAAATTTCTATGGGACCAATAGGTAAGTGTACCTATCCTTTCACATAAAAAAAGTTCAAATCTGTTCATAAATGAGTTATGAAGTAACAAACATAAAAAAAAATGAGAAACTCAAATTTTTAAGTTGGTTAAAAATTTCCATTTGTATGGGTTTGATACTGCTGAGATCTAGCTGAGAGCTATCCTTTGTTTGGATTTTAGACACCCAACCCTGGTGACATGATCAATAGGTCTAGCACTTGTGGTTATGTCAATAATGTCATGTAATTGTAATGTAATGTAATTGTAATGTAATGTAATTGTCAATAATTATCATAAAGATTTTAGACTTTACCGGGGTCTAGACAAGATCCGTTTTCTATTGGCGCTCAAGCCTGCAGAAAAATGACATTGTGCATGTGATAAGTCACGTGACTGAAGCGTGACTGCTGGTGTAATAACCACAAGTGACCTACATTATGTTAAACACTCTAAGTGCTTTACCTATTGATCGCGTTAGCAGGGTGGGGTAACTCAAGAAACTGAAGCTCGTGAAGATTGTGGCTATCTTAGGAAAGACAGTAAGACAAGACTTGTCATGCAAGACAGCAGACTGACTAGTAAGGTCCCTATAATTACTTTGGTATTTATTTGTATCTTTAGAAAGGTCCTCTGTACTTCGTTCAACTTACACTATGATATAACACATCTACGTTGAAGGTAGCAGGGTCGTGTAACAAGTCCGGCCATCGTCTGATCACTTTAATGATGGCCGATGGTCCGATTATAGTGTCCATGTCCCCTTCATCCATCACCCGAGCTCGGTTGAAGAGATTACGGTAATCTCTGTAAACCGGGCAGTAGCCTATAACAATATACATAATTATGGCGCGAGTTAAAACTTTTGAAGTGAAAACTTGTTTTAGCGCGGTACGCATATTTTAAGATGAGGTAAAACCTCTGGATTCGCGACACCGTTACCGAGACCGTTACTGTTACGCTCGCCCCATTTGATTATAAACCTTAATTCACATGTTTACAGTCTACTTTTGTATGGAGAAGTTTACTGAGTTAGGTTCTTTGATATAGACGCAGCCGGCTGCTGCGCTCGCCCCATTTGATTATAAACCTTAATTCACATGTTTACAGTCTACTTTTGTATGGAGAAGTTTACTGAGTTAGGTTCTTTGATATATTATCTACATTCTGAACAAAAAATATTGCATCATCTGTGTTCGTTCAGTATTTGATTGGCAGTCGCCATAATTACTGATTTTGAAGTGATTTATTACTAAACTCTAACGCGCCAAAATAAGTTTTCACTTCTGTCGGCACTCCCGGAGTGCAACCCGATTTCTTTTACACATAGTCTCTTTGCTATTTAGCAAAGTGATTATGTAGGTTGAGGGTGCGATTGCCTACCAGGATAAACATTTGTGAACATAGGTCTTTCTTCTGTGTCTAGGTGTTCTAAAATATCATAAATATCAACGTATTTAATAATATATAAGTATTCTATCAGCTATCTGTCAGATCACCATAATACAAGCTATGCTTAGTTTGGGGCTAGATTGAGTTGTGTTCAATGATCTCCAATATTTATTTATTTCTTCAATTAAATAAATAATAGTTTAAAAAAACTAAAAAACACGCTTTATATAGAAAACCAAACTAAAAAATAGAAAATAAATTTTAATAAATGTAAGTAAGATAAAAATGTTTTATTTAAAAAAAAGCGTGGGGTGCATGGTGTCAATAGTTATAAATATTTCATCGACAGATATGAGAAGAAGGATTATCATTTCGATAATATCTTCAATCCAATCCAACAAACATACGAACATACATACAAGTGAAGCTAATATAAAGCGTATAAAAATATTGGTCTATGATGAAAAAAGATAATCATTGATTTGTAACAAAACAATATCGCCTCTGCTTTGATGGAAACAACCTTTTTTTACAGCCTTAAAGTGTAGGTACATGAAATAATATACTACTTATGAGCGAAAATAAGAAAAACATGGAAAGAACACAGTTTATCCCAATAAAATGGCACTAAGGTATCTCATATAGCCACTAAAAATGCCGTAAAATTGCTCATGCTGAAGAGTCCTACTCTCTACCTTTGTCATACTATTGCTCTAGATATAATGGTAGGACACAGTGGTAAACTTTTATACATACCTATAAAAGAGCTTAACCTGACTGACTGATTCATCATCGCCGAGCCGAAACCGCAGAAGCTAGAAAGCTGAAATTTATAAGGAAGCTTCCTTTTATAGCAAAACCACCTACTATGGTGTGATTTCTTAGAAATTTGGTTTGGATACTTAAAATGTAAAATAAATGGACCGTGTTTCAGGATTTTTCAAAATAACTCTCATAAAGGAGTAAAATTGGGTGTGAATGTTTGTATGGAAACTTTTTAATGGGTGGGTGTGATCGGTTTGAAACTTATCAATAAAATTTGGCAAGGAGATAAAGCGCATCCTGGGGAAAGCTACAATTCCTTTAAAAAAAAATGTTTTTTTTTTTAAAGGACTTCTTTTTAGCTTCTTCTTTTAGCTGTTGCTCGCGAGAAGTCGCGAGCAACAGCTCTGAATAACACCTTGAGACAACCTCAAAGATCTAAGGTGTTTGCCAATTTTAGGGATAACAATCGTTGGAATGTTTTGATTGTTTGTTTTTGAATAGTGTCATTTTTGTATTTGTAATAAGTTTGACATACTTATATACATATATTTTTTAATAATAATAATAAAGACCTTTATTGAGAATATAAAATTTTAGGTACGTACAAACCAAATTAATGCTACGGCTACAATGTAATATGTCCTGCAAACGGCGGTCTTATCGCATATGGCAATATCTTTCAGTCAACCTTTAACTAATACTAAAATTAATCTAGAAGGAAATTGAGGTGTCGATAAACCAACTACAAGGTTCAGCGTGTTGGGTATTTGCAGCCCCCGAACTAGTTGGAAACTGTATCTCGGTTGTACCCTCAATATTGTCCCTTTCGGACAGTATAGTTCAATATACATCCCTAGGTTCCGACTAAGACTAAGAAAAAGTAAATAGTCCTTTATGGGGAACAAGGTGCGCTTCTATATTAAGCTTCCTGAAAATGCTACTAAACTACCCATTAAGAATAAAATAAAAATCTAAAATCTATAAATATAAATGACTATATTATTGATAAGAATGCATGGCCTCATGTCGCTCTGCCCTCAGACAGTTAACCGACACACTTGAAATGTATAAACTCTCTTGTATTGGATTTCGTAGTTAAGGTAGTTATGAGATGGATCATGTAAAAAGCGCTAGGACCAAGATGAGTTTCTTGCCAGTTCTTCTCGGGCTTGGGTTAGGATGAATTGGCACCTAAATTCACCTAGTATGTAAGACGTTTCAAAGTGATCGTTGTGATTGTATTGAATTAAGTATCTTTACCTATGAAGTTGGCATTTAATAGTACTGGTACTATAGTAAAAACTTAATATGTCAATATTATAA
The DNA here is from genome assembly GCA_948098915.1 of Lampropteryx suffumata. Classification (NCBI taxonomy): domain Eukaryota; kingdom Metazoa; phylum Arthropoda; class Insecta; order Lepidoptera; family Geometridae; genus Lampropteryx; species Lampropteryx suffumata. The sequence continues at coordinate 6,520,365 of OX402558.1, forward strand.
TACTTACGCAGTCTATACATGAAAGTAATAGTCATCACAGCGTCTTCATGGTACATTTGTTCCATAAGATATCGTTGTTCCTGCGATGCGTCTAACAATGGAAACATTACTTCCAAAACTTTATCTATTAGAGGTTTAGCGTCTTCCGGGCAGAAGTTCCGTATCGCGTTCGGTAGGTCGTGCAATTTCTTGATCGGTACACCATCCTAGAACAAGTTTAATGTTGATGAACTTAATAACATAAATTGCAAACCTTTTAGCCGTGACAAGGTAACAAACAAACACACATACAGACTGTTTTTTTAATACCTTTTCACGACTAAACGGTGCAACGGATCTTAATGAAATTTGGTACGGAGATAGATTGTATCTTAGGGCTACCACAAGTGCGAAGTCGTGGGCAGCGGCTAGTACTATAATAAATTCTAAAGTCTCTGTCTCTCTGTTTGTTTGTTTGTTTGTTTAAAAACATTAAACAGATGGACAAAAATTTAGTAGGTAAGTACTGTTCCGCCAATCTATTCCTAATCAGTTAGACACAATGCAGACGCAAGTAGGTACCTGCCTTCAGCCCGCAATTGAGAAACCATTAAATTTGTGCTGATTATTATGTATTCAAGTATACAAACTAAGTTTTAAGATTATCGCATCACACGTTAACGAGTTTTCATACAAATTTGAAACCCCATTGCACCCCTTTTAAGGGTTGTTTTGAAAAACCCTGAAACATATCTATTTATTTGATTACGATTTTTCATACAAACGTTTGTTCCCTTTTCACTACAGGACAAGCTGACGTACCTCTCAGTATCATTCATACCTTATCAGTCTACATGTCTATCGCCTGTCTTCCCTGAAAACTACAATCGAGTAGGTCGAGTAATAGGTGTCTTCTAGGCCTTCGTACACCACGACGGCCGATTCGTGGCTTAGCAGCAAGCGAGATAGCGGTCAAACATAGATATATCTATGATAAACTAGAATTGTTTTTTTTAAATATATTTTTTAACCCCCTTACCATAATGTGAAAGAAAACACGTTTTTTTTATACCCAGAAATCAGTTAAGTTTCGCTTAAGTCTATGGTCTAATTCATCAAAATAACCTCCTATAAGGAATATGTTGATTAAATAATAATGATTACTTAACAATTACTTACGATTTCAGCAAGTCCGGTGAACATCATAGTCATGACTTTGATATAATGCTTCTGCTCGATATAATCATGGCACAGCGGGTTTCCTTCCAAGTTTATGGCTCTCAATGGTAGGTCGCGGCATTGTAGCAGTATCGTGGCTTTTTCAATGCGGTTGTAGCTAAGATTTAGGTGTTGCAGTTTAGGAGTCGTTTGGAACAGATCAAAGCTGTTTAAACAGCTGAAATAAACATGAGGTATTAGAAATTGAAGCGCTTGTGTAGTCGTGAACTGAGTTTCATCGTTTAGATGGGTAACGGCCAGCGGCAGTAATCTTTTATAGGCGACATACCTAATCATGGTAGATACAAGGTTATTGTGGATAATTAAATAAATGAATATTGATGAAAAATTCACACAGCACCTCAAACTAAGCATAGCTTGTACATATGATAGACAATAGATAGATAGATTAGGATCCATACTAATATTATTGTCCCGGTAGTCCCGGTTAAACCCCAACGAGGAGATTCCGATCCCTAAGATTATTTTCAGATAAGAATCGTAATAAGCGAAAGATAAACTTGTATAACTAACTTTGTTCTTTCAATACTGTGACCTGAATACCGCGGTGGTAAAAAGTATTCCCATCGATTTCCTTGTCGATAATGGTGCTTTGAACAACTCCCACATCTTATGTAAAATTTTGAAACCTTTCTATGCGAAAGAAAACCTAGACACTGTATTTTGAAAAGAATCAGCGGCACTCTGAGGGTTGCGACAAAATCTTAATAGATGATTTTGTGGTAGGTAGCAAGCAAACCTCAAGCATGTGTACTGCTGTTATAATAGGCACTGACATAAATCGCAACGGTATTACCTATTACGACGGTATTATCAAGGATAACCCTTGTATCAGCGGAAGATTCCATGCAGTTCAATACACCGTCAGGGCCCTAAACTCGAATTAGCTATAATCATAAAATACTTATCGATGTTCTTGATTACAGGCATCGCGTCAAATAATGTCATTACAGGACGAATTGATACGTTGTTTTGTTTCAACAACGTATCAACATAATTTATTAAAACGATGGAGTATTTGGTTTGTGAAGTGGTTTGTTTTTAGCTTTAAGTACTTTGTATATTTTTTAATCAATTCTGCTTTGGAGAGCTTAATCTATATTATTTTCTTCGGATAGTTTTATAAGATGGACTTACGTTATTCTGTTATGCGATAGATCCAGACTAGTAAGATCCTTCCAAGGTACAGTGCTCTGTAGTTGTAACAGCTCCGTTTGGTTTGCCACTCGAAATAGAGGGAAGTAGATGAAATGGCTAATATCTGCAAACGTATAAACATATTGGTGAACAATTCTGAGTCTCGGCCGGACGCACTGGCGCAGTGGGCCAGGGACTGGCTGTATGATCTGGAAATATTTATCTCTGGTCTGGATGTTTCTATGTCTAGTTTATATAATATATACCTATAAAAGAGCTTAACCTGACTGACTGACTGATTCATCCTCGCCGAGCCGAAACAGCTGAAGCAAGAAAGCTGAAATTCGAAAGGTAGCTTCCTTTTACAGTAAAACCACCCACTAAGGCGGGATTTTTTGAAATTCAACCCCTAAGATGGTGAAAAGGGGTGAAAACGGATATATGAAACTTATTAACGCGTGGTGCGATTTGCTTAATACTTGATGAATAAATAAAATGCGAAATAAATGGACACGTGTTTCAGGATTTTTCAAAATATCTCTCATAAAGGAGTAAAATGAGGTTTGAAACTTATCAATAAAATTTGGCAAGTAGATAAATTGCATCCTGGGGAAGGATTTAAGCTACAATTCAATTTAAAAAAAATGCGTACACAGTCGCGAGCAACAGCTAGTAAATAATAATATAATAATGCCGGATATTTCGCACAGCATCATCTGGCCCTAAAGTAAACAGATGTTATGGGTACCACATGACTGATCTACTACATATATACTTTATTTTTTAAATACATACATACATATTATACATAGTAACACCCAGACCCGAGACAAATACTTGAAGATCATACAAAGATGTGTCCCGCGGCGGGAATCGAAACCGCAACCTTCTGCGTCTTAGCCAGACCTGGCCACAAGGTCGTCAAAATAAGTACGTAGTTACAAAAAGTAGTATATCAGTCACGTGGTACCCATAACACAAGCTCTGCTTACTTTGGGGCTAGATGATGCTGTGTGAAATGTACGGCATTATTTATTTATTTTATATATCACACAAATATTTGTATTGTGGAGAACCGAACCCACAAGCTACGGCGGAGCAGGCAGAGTTATTACTAATTGAGCTGTGCAAGTCTGTAGGTATATATTATTCGTCACAAAAAATATATGCCTTATAGCCACAATCTGAGTCCATCTGAATTTGGTTTCAGTTTTCACCGTCAAACACAAGTTCTCCTTCAGCCATGACAGAGGTGTTCGGGCGGTAATTAAGAGACCGCCTACGTCATCTCGATTTACTTTAAAAAAAAAAAAACCAAACTCACCGCATTTAGTAGTAAATTTGCTCAAATCCAGCGAAGTTTCATTTAATCTGTTCGCTAAAATTTTTCTTAGTATCAACCTTGGTACAAAGTCCAGTTGGTTCAAATTCAAATGCACGTTTGATATAGACACAATCAGCTCTACGTCACCCTTCCGTATTACGAAGCCGTATTTGTGTATCGCTAGTAAAGCGAGCCGACTGCGTATCACGAGGAATTTGCACTGCACTCTTGAGAACTGAAATATAAGATTTGATTTAACTTTCATGATAGAACACTACTTTTTTGTAGTTAACGGATAATTTATCGCGTATAATATTTTTTATTTTTTAAGTAAAGGAAGTAGTCAGCCTGAGACCACGGGAATTGCGACCTCCGCAGAAATAGGATCATCTTGATGTAATATAGCTAAAACTCTGTGTTTGCTTCTTGAGTATTATAATCACATCAATGTGATCCATTTGTAACCAACGTCTGGCCGTCCCGCAGCTCAACAGTCATTAGCCGTCACGAGCCGCGGGACGGCCGGACATTAGTTGCATAATCGTACAATTCGGAAATACGAACATTGCCGAAGCGTCTATTTAAAATTGTAGTACTGTACTTTTAGTTTTACGTATCTAGTGAAATATACCCAGGTATATTGTGTTATCATCGTCATAGTATAATCATAATCACATAGTAAGCGTAGCGTTAAGTATGTTTGGTCCTTGTCATTCTAATATCAATAAATAAAGATGCGAACAGATTTAAACAACAAATTAGCTAATGTATAATTATAATAATTACGTTTTAAAAACTAAAAAGAAACCGACTTCATTTAATGAAATTTGAGCCTATAATAATTTTTTAGTGGAAAGTAGATGTATTTTGTATATATTAAATATGGGCAGGCCAAATAAACGCAACGCTCCAATGAGACAGCGAGGTATGAAAGTACATGAAAACATCATTGATGTATACAATTTTTAGATTTTCGTTTATTTTTCAGCTCGACCGATTTTGATAAAATTTATATGGGACCACCTGTGAAGTATACCCTTTCAAACAAAAAAAGAATTTTCCAAATCAGTTCAGCCGTTTTCGAGTAATCGGTGAACATAAATAAAAAAAAAAAGACCGACGAATTGAGAACCTCCTCCTTTTTGATAAAGTCGGTTAAAAAAGATATTTAGTTTATGAACGGAAATATCATATGAACTACTCTACTATGCAGCTGTAGGCAGCAGTTACTAATAATTAACTTACCTCAATAAAGCACGGTATTAAAGATTTATGCTTCACACTTTCTAAAACAGCGTCCAATACATCTTCCTTATTCCAATGCTGCGGGTAACCTGTCACCTAAATCAAACGAAAAAAATTAGCTAGCATTATGCATACATACATAGCAAGAGAAACGCCTATTTCCTGACATAGTAGCCAGAGACTACAGGTTTCCTGATATAGTTTTTTTGCTTCAATCACTCAGCACATTCCTCATGTAAGTCGGTTTACAATATTCTTGACCTGGTCTTTCCCACACATTCACAGTTCGGTATTCGTTAGTACGACGAGGTCTTCACATACATGCTTGGTTAATTATCTTTCTTCTATCTTTTCTATACGCCCATACCATCTAATCTAAGAATACCTTCTTCAATCTTCAACACAACGCCTTCTTTAACTCCACAACGCACTCTTACACCATATAAGATTTCCCACTCAATCATTCAAACTTAAACATTACTTCGCGAAGCTCTCATTTACTCTGCTCTGATGCTTTTTCTGCATCACCCAACTTTCACTACCGTACATTATTAGTGTCGGCAGTAAAACTCCATCATGCACAGCCAGTCATGTTTTTTAGAAAACTTTCTAACTGCTATTCTAACTGCTAATTATAGCATTATTTCTTAATTAAATCATATTATTTAGTTGGCCTAATGCCAACTAAATAAGATCATTTAATTAAGAAAAAGCTGATGGGTGCTTTGTGACAACCCTATAAATCCTACAAATATTATAAATACGTAAGATTATTTGGCAAAAACGAATAGCAGATGGACAAAGGCGGTAACGGAGTGGTGGCCAAGGGATGCTCAACGGCCAAGAGGCAGACCACCCGCCTGATGGTTGAACGATATAGTCAGCGTTGTCGGGAACCACTGGATGAGACTTGCTAGGAACAGCAAAGTGGTGTAAAGAGGAGGCATATACCCATCAGTGGGGGCAATCAGGCTGGATGATGATGATGATGATTCTTTGGACGTACCTCTGACTACCCTCGTTAGACATTCTCAAAGAACTAATTAGGCACTAGAGGTGCCGGGAGATTACATCCGTGAGCCTGTTAGTTTGTTTTTTGCGAAAGATTGTTACGTTTGTAGCTCAATCAAGCCGTAACGTCTGAGCCGATTAAACATGATATGAAACATAATAAAGATATACATAGATTAGGATGAAATAATATATTTGATTAAGGCGTTATTTCAACGTCGAAAGAGGATCACTCCCCCGGTTGTTGAGCTTTGGTTGATTAAGTTCTGAATGTTAAACAACCAAAGAGTCATATCAGATTGTGGCAACATAATCTAAGCTTGTATCGCAATAGAATTGAAAAAAAAACAACGATACAAGCCTAAAAAAGTCGTGATTTTAGCGAAACCTTGGGAGAAAGTAAATATTAAGTACCTATATGGAGTACGCAAACTTCAATATGATTTTGATATAAGCATAGATTATTTATTCAAGAGCTCAAATAACTTTATTAAGAATAGGTATAATAAGTAGTTTTTTCATGAGAGCCCTTGAGCCAAAAATCTGTTCCTGATTTTAACGCGGTCGTTTTAAGTATAAGTCAGTCTAATGTGATCTTAAGATTATAAATCTTAGTCATACTGTCTCCTTACTGCTCATCACTATCCTTCGTGCCTATCTTTTCCATACACTCTGCTAGTTGAAATAGAATTTTAGCTACGCCCACTGACATGTTTGTGCAGTGTATCCTTAAAAGCTTCATGCACTCTCATCACATTCCTAGCCTTTCTCTAAAACATCCACAACTTATGTATTTATTTAGACTACTAAATAAGAACATCGAGGTTTATCAATATTCGTGTCGAGTCCGTTTAGACTTGAAAAGAATGCCCCTCCAATGTGTTTACTCTCACATATAATAATAATAATACCGGACATTTGACACAGCAACATCTGGCCCCAAAGTATGCAGAGCTTGTGTTATGGGTACCACATACTGATATATTACTTAAATACGTTTTTTTTTATATACATACATATTATACATAGAAACTCCTTAGGAGAGAGAGGAGAACATATGAACAGACGCCGGCCGGACAGATATACGAAAGTATTTTTGCCTAAGCTAAAACGGAGACAATCGCTCGCGCTTCGCGCTCGCTCGGTCAATAACTCGAACGCACGACAGAGCGGACAAGTCGTTCCATGCGTCTCCCGAGCAGTACAATATATAATAATTAATAATACCGGTTTTTTTTTGTAAATACATACATATTATACATAGAAACACCCAGACCCGAGACAAATACTTGCAGATCATACAAACATATGTCAGTATATGCAATAAGTATTTCTTGTCAGGCATGAATTTACGTTTAGTGGAGCATATATGGCAAAATATGGGCATATATGGTACACTAGCTGGTACCCGCGACTTCGTCTGCGCAAGATTAGCACTTCGTATAATACTAACGGTTTTTGCAGCGCACGCCAGAATAGCTCGCAGATGGCAGATTTTTTCCTACTTACTTAACACTTATCGTTATATTTTGGACAATTCACACAATATCTTTATAAATTGTAGCCTATGTGTTATTTTGATGTACAAGCTATATTATTGTAAAGTTTCATTAAAATCCATTCAGTAGTTTTTACGTGAAAGAGTAACAAACATCCATCCATCCATCCATACTTACAAACTTTCGCGTTTATAATATTAGTAGGATAGGATACAATGTTTGGGCGAGCCTCAGTTAACCTCCCTTAGATATCATCAAAGATTTAAGTAACTACAGATCTGAGGGGGTGCTTAGCCCTTGGATTAGTCGTGAGTATGTTTTTAACCCCTAACGCAAACAAAAGAATGTTATTTAGCTTCTTCTTTGAATGTTCTTTAGCTTCTTCTTATCTTCTTAGATGAATTAATCTAGATTGTTCTATGATTCAAGAAAATCTTTTTTCTAGTTGATGATAGGATCTGAGCAACTTCAACAGGTCATGGTCTGACTCACAAGTCTGATTTATTCGTAATTTAATATTGTTTCTTCAATGATATTGCAAAAACATAGTATTCTTGATCACCATCACCTGTAATCTGCGCGATACCCAACTTCTCTCCAGTTACAGCAGAGGTATCGTTTGAGCTTATTGGAATGATCTCAATGAATAGGTTATAGATACTTGAATGTTTTATTTTGTTTCGGGGGTTTTAGAAACTTTTAAGTGATAACTTCTTATGGGAGGTTAAACCGCTTGGTTAAGTAAAACGCGTTACGGCGCCAGTCTGCCTGGCTTCCCTTTTACTCACGCATACGGCAGCGGTAGGCAGGCTCCTCCTCTCTCACTCTAACCCATTGCGCTAGTTCTATTAGTTTAAGTTATAACTTCTTTCGGGCGTCCCGAGACGCACACGTTTGCTTATTTTTTATTTACACATATACCATCCATGGATGTACCTGTATTGTACCTGTACCTGTATCTGTACTGCACCTTTGAATAAACATTGTTTGCACATATATAAATAAATAAATATTGGTGGGCAATGCACACAACACAATTTAGCCCCAAACTAATCTCAGCTTGAATTATGGTGACCAGATGACTGATGGAATACTTATAATGTTTAATTAAATACATACATATGATACTTTATAACATCGAGACACAGAACAAACACCTATATTCGAATACATACTAAGATTAGGATGAATCTGTTGTCCCGCGAATATGCTTCTTCCATGTACTCCGTTTCCAACATCATCACAGTCTGAAACAAAATACAAAAAAAGCTTTAGCCTTTTTTATTTCTAAAACAGGCATAGGCTAGGCTTAGGCATAACATGGAAAAACAAGTTAAAGCTATTTTTTTTTGACTGGCAGTTGACAGTTCAGTATTCTGGTCGAGGGTTCGATTCCTTCCCAGGATAAACATTTGTGTGATGAACGTAAGTGTTTGTACTGTGTCTGGGTGTTATAAAGTATCATAAGTATGTATTTACAAAATATATATGTATTCTATCAGTCTTCTGGCCACAGTACAAGCTATGCTTAGCAAGAATTCCGAGTGCACAACACCGCGATAGTCAAAGAAAATAGTCAACATGACTTTGGCTTTTGATCTCCACACCTGGCACCTAAATTCATCTAGACGTTTCAAAATGATCTTTGTGATTGTGTTGAATAAAGTATCTTTTGACTTGACTTGATCGACCTTGGTGTGGTTTTTTCGGTTTCGCTTTCATACGATACCCCACATGACATGGTTAACTCAATTCAAAGTTTGAACCCCCATCATTTCTTGCACAAAGACCCTGTTTTTTTATGATTTAATTACAAATGTAGTTTTCTGATTTTTCCCTATACTAGTAATATAAGACTTTGGTATTACTTGCCAAATTTCATAGTTCTAGGTCAACGGAAAATACCCTATAAATTATATAATTTATAAAATAATTATAAGGAATCAATTTATATTTAAAAAGATACGACCATTTATGCCGCAAAAAAACGTTTATTTCGACACTCAAGGGAATCAAGACGTTAACATAGAAGTTTTATTTTTTTCACAGCTTCAAGAGACTGTGATATTGCAACCTTGTTTAGGGTTTGTTCGTACCCCTAAATAAGGGTCCTTTATTATTTGTATCATAGCATGTTTGAGCAAAGTAACAGAATTACAAGTTCAAGGTATACGATTTTGCATACAAACGGGTTTGTATAGTTTATGTGTTTTAAATAAACAAAATGATAATAATAATGATCATGGCGGAGGCCTTCGGGACGTATATTAACAATATCAGAGTAGGCTTCAACTCATACTACTTTACCTTAGAATACCTCACTGAAGCGGTGCGCGCGGGAACTATATTCTTCTTGAACGGCCACACTTCGAGGTACTTTAAGATAATCTCGTCAGTACTCGATGTGATGTAATCACGGAGGTGTGTCGGTATATCGTCAGTTTCATCCACCACATTCCTGGAAACAGAGGGAATTAAAGATTACCTTTTTAATTTTTACATTTTAACTTTTTTAAATTAAAACCGTAATGACCGTTTTCATTAACTCTATTAACGTTTTCATAAATCTGATTTTCATCTTGAGTTAAAACAAGCATGAAGACACAATCTATGTCCTAACAACAATTCAGCAATATTCATTCAGCCGTTTAGCCGATAATAGATGGATGTATCTTATTAAAACACGATAAACATTTGTAATGCTAGAATCACCTGACATCCTTCTCACAAAGCAAGTTAATGGTCAGTTTTGTTTTCTTAGGCTGTTCCGCCATCGGACCCAATCTTTGAAAAGCACTCAGTCGCTTCGAGCCAGGCTGAAGCAATTCAGAAGATTCTGTTTCCTCATCGGTCGCTCCTGAAATATGAATAGTATGCACTATTGTTAAATTCAATTCAATTAATTATTTGATTGTAGATTTACGTACGAGTATATTAGAAAATAATTATATAAAGTCCCTTAACAATGTTACCCTAACTTATTTGTAATGGATTTCAGCTCACGCATGAATCAATTATCTATGTTACTACATCAAGTCAAAGTCAAAGTCAAAGTCAAAGTCAAAAGATATTTGATTTAATACAATCACAAGGATCACTTTGAAACGTCTTACAAACTAGATGAATTTAGGTACCGATTCGTCCTAACCCAAGCCCGAGAAGAACTGACAAGAAACTCGTCCTGGTCCTGGCGCTTTTTTACATGATCCATTTTATAACTACCATTTCAAATGTGTCGGTTAAATAGATAGTTAACCGACCTCAGATGAGGACAGAGCAACATAAGGCCATACATTCGAGTAAGATAGATAATTGATTCAGGCTCATAGAGGGTAATGTGAGAAGTAAAGATGTTGAGCCGACCTCACTTAGCGTGGGATAAGGCAGCTAGATGATACCTAGACACAAAGGAAACATCTACATTCATCACACAAATGTTTATCCTGGGGGAGTATCTACCAAAACCTAGGCGCAGAAGGCAGAGTTACTACCTACTAACTGATGAATGTTCGATTTCCGCCGCAAGACAATTGTTTGAATGATCTGCAAGTATTTTTTTCTCGGGTCTGGGTGTTTCTATGACGTATAATATCTAAAAACAAAAAATAGTTTAAAAAAACTAAAAAACATGCTTTATATAGAAAATCAAACTAAAAAATATAAAATAAATTTTAATAAATGTAAGTAAGAAAAAACGCTTTTTTTTTATATAAAACATTTTTTCTTACTTACATTTATTTTCTATTTTTAGTTTGGTTTTCTATATAAAGCGTGTTTTTTAGTTTTTTTAAACTATTATTTATTTTCTACTTTTTAGTTTTAGGATAATCGGATATTTTTTATTTTTTTTGAATTATTGCATTTCATCGGTCTTTGACAGGTGTGCAAAATTTGAATGAAATCTGGCCGTTTAAAGTGGGTCAAAATCGCGTCCTAAGGAGTCGGTTACATACAAACATACATACCTACAAGTGAAGCTAATATAAAGCGTATAAACAAAAGATAATGGATTCTGTCTTAATTATAATTTTGCCAATGCCAAGTGATCGTTTTATAACATCGTCACAAAGTCGAAGTCGACCGTCATTTGTCTATTCTAAAAGTTATCGCGAAATTATCGTTTTGAATTTTCTAGGTTTCCTGGTTTTATAAATCACGAAGAAATATAAATATCCTATAATAAATTCAGTCATCTAAACTTGTGCTAAGAACTTACAATTAATTTATTAAAATTCCGCTAAGATTATGCAAACGATAAAAACTAATTATTTTATAAGAATTATTCAACAAACGCCAAACGAAGCATCTTATATCATATTAATCATCTTAAGACATAAAGGTGTAACGAGGTGTCAAAGTTTAAATGTGCGGGCGGCTGCGGGCGGAAATACTTACGTTCCTCATTAACGGCTTCAGAGTAGAGTTCCGACGGAGAGTAGGCCTGTGGAGGCATCGTGTTCATATCCACCTGAACATTGATGGTGTCATTCATCCCACTCTTTTGGCCAGTCGGCCAGTAGCCGTCCAAATGAGTCTTAGTTGCGCTTGCTCTTGACTTCGGCCATCCGGACCCTGAAAAGGCGTTTAGTTTTAATCATAAATTGGGCAAGCACGTCAGGCCACGCACGGCTATCAAAGTTAGTAGGTATAATTGTACAATGTCCGGAATTATATTACATTACATGTCCGCGCGCAGCTTCGCCTGCAAATCGGTCCAGTAGTTTCGGAGCCTATTCAATACAAACAAACAAACAATCAAATCTTTCCTCTTTATAATATAGATAGATAACACACACTCTGTATAGATAACACACATATCTACATAATGATTATTCTCTTCTGAGATACTTAAACTCTTAAGAGACTGTAGTATCAGAAGAAACCAGAAAATACACAAATGCATCTACTCGTACACACAGCCTTACACTTACACACACACACACACACACTCACACCCACTTACAAACATCAGTTCTCAGTTCTTTTCTTTTGCGGTTCTCATCGCTCTTTTTGTCCTGTGTATTTTGTTGTGAATAATAATGACCAGTCGCCAGATCCCTAACCAATTCAATACCATCTAGTTGATAAAACAAAAAAATGGTATACCTAAAGCTTTATGGTTTACAAATCAGGCTATGGTATACAAAGCCAGGTGTACTCCTCACTTTGTACTCTTCACACAGAACTTAATCCACTGTTTCCATTAGAACTTAGACTAAATTAAATTAAACTGCGGTTTTATTATTATTAAAACCGCAGATTTCTTTACGATGGTTTTCTTCACTGTTTAACAGCACTGTGGCACTGGCCACATTTCCCGAAAAGACAATCCAATGGAACGCAGGATTTGTTGCAGGAACGGTTTTCATTTTATTTTCCGAGCTGTCATAGTAATTTTACGTTCACACAAAAAAGATATAGGTACATAGTTCTAACAGCTTTAGATAAATATCAGTATCCGGGCAGTCATGTTTCCGATGATAGACGAAATTTGCTAAAGGCACCAAGCTTAAATCGTAGTACTGTACTACGGTTTTAAGTAGACGTCTCGGCAATGTTCGTGTTTTCGAATAGATTATGCAACTAGTGTCGAACGAGCTAACTAAACTCGTTAAAATTACATTGAAAGTCTTATCATACCTTGGTTAGGTTGATGCAGCGATTGCTGTGTTTGCCAAACAGGCTTGACGTGAGGGGCTGGTATCCAACTCGGTGTATTTTTTGCATTTTTCTCTGAAACAATTCATATGTCTCATCAAAGTGGAGATTATATTATCGGTACAATCTGTAAATATTCTTTAATATAAATTCTTCAGAAAACTATTAATTTAAGAGTCATTTCTATTTCATAAAGATTGTATCAAGTATCGATGCTGTTGATGCATTTTGTAGTTATGTACTTCTACTTATATTATTAACGTTAATGTTTGTGTGGATGTCTCTATATTTGAATGTTTGACTGTTATTCAATCACGTGGTTTGGCTGAAAGTTGATATAACTCTATAAATCTAAAACAACCATTTAAGGACACACTAGTCAGCAGCACAAACTCATCAGTGGGCGCAGCTAATATGCATGCTATTTCACGTTATAGATATACGTGATAGAAGGATAGTGATAAGCAGTAAGGAAATAGTATGATTATGATTTCAAATCAGATGATATTAAACTGATTTCTACGTAAAACGCCAGCATAAAAATCATGAACAGACTTTTGGCACAAAAATCGATACCGATATCGATCGATATAAAATCGATAGTACCCTCATGAATAAACTACTGAATGTATCGATTTAAAATAAAGTGATTTAGGCTCTTGAATAAATAAACTATACTTTTATTGACATAATTTTGGAGTTTGCGTACTTTGTATGTTATTTATTTACGCCTTACTTTGAGTTAAAATCAGTGTTGCAATACGATTGTATTAAAGCTTATATTTCGCAAATTCAAACCCAAATGTTTAACAATTCTGTTAGGATAAAAGCATAGATTATGTACCTAGCTGTTGCTCGCGACTTTGTACGCATTTTTTTAAAAGGAATTGTAGCTTAAATCCTTACCCACCCAAATTTTATTGATAAGTTTCAAGCCAATCACACCCATTAAAAAGTTTCCATACAAACATTCACACCCCATTTTACTCCTTTATGAGTTATTTTAAAAAATCCTGAAACACGTGTCCATTTATTTTGCATTTTAAGTATCAAAACCAAGTTTCTAAGAACGTGTTAATTTATTTGTTCATAAATATCAAGTTTCAAGCAAATCGCATCACGGGTTAAAAAGTTTCATACATTCGTTTTTACCCCCTTTTAATTTTAGGGTTTAAATTTCAAAAAAATCCGCTTTGGTGGGTGGTTTTGCTGTAAAAGGAAGCTACCTTCCAAATTTCAACTTTCCAGCTTTAGCGGTTTCGGCTCGGCGATGATGATGATGATTCAGTTAGGTTAAGCTCTTTTATAGGTATAGATTACGAGACAAATTGATATCACTCCTAATTTTGTTTTTTCAACATCAGTGTGTGATCATTATTCGACGTTTATATGGAAAGGTAATCGACTAGTTTACTCTTACGATTCGCTACATCATTAGTACCTTGAGGAGGAGTATGAGGAGAAGGACTTTTTTCCTCTCGAACAAATGCCACGGATGCAGCATTTGGAGCTCCTGAAACAAAAAACCATCGTATACCTACTTAAACCTAGTGTTTCTATGTACCAATATGTTCGTAGGTATATATGGTTAGCAATTACTGGTATCACAATTCAAATGGTCAATACAATAAATATACATCTAATTTTTTCAAGGCTACTTTAATTCTTTTGGATTGGTTAATATATATTCAATTCTCTTCTTAAAGATTTTTTGAGCAATTTCGTATTAATTGTTTTGACATACTTACTTGCTTGAGTATTATTTTTTTCTAGCTCAACGAAAAGTTTCAAAACATTAAAGACTGGCAAACAAAATAGTTTCAAAAATCTAAATACGAGTACATAATAACTATTTATTTGGAAAAACCAATTTTTTACAAACAATTGTGGGGTGACAGATGTTTGTTCTGTCTGTGAGTGTTATAAATTGTTTTAAGTATTTATCTAAAATATGTAAGTATTCTTATTCTTTTTATCCTGTCATTAGTTATTTCGAACCAGTGTGGGGAAAGGATTGAAGTGCGCCTCAGAGGATCCTTTCGTTCACTTGGCACATGCCTTCCAACTTTCTAGGACATGCCGGTCGCAAAACATGGTAAGGAGCACCATGTTTTCCTTTACCTACCGTTTGAGAGTACTCGTATGGCACACATATATTTTTCGAACAGAAAAGCCGATTGGTGCGTGAACAGATTCGAATCCACGACATGATCGAAAGCCGGAGCTAATGCCACTAGACCACCAGTGTATAGGTATTATATTAGTCGTACTAATATTATAAGTTATAATCTGTATGTATTTTACCCTTTCACGGCTAAACGGTGGTATTGATGAAAGATTAAAGAAGGCTCGAAGAAAGAATCTATCTACTACTTACCTACTGTATGTTTATGTTACTTAGGTTGGTAGGTACAACTCGTGCCGTACCGCGGGCAGTAACTAGTATGTTTATGTTTTATAAAAGTTGAACAGACAACAGAATGGAACAGATAATCGAAACAGCCCATGAACAGTACGACTTTTTATCTACGTAAGTAAAGCCGTGGGCAGACCTAATTGAATAGATAATTTAATTTTCATCGAAACATCGATGTTATATCATAATCATCGAAAGTTCTAAACCTAATCGAAATTATTGAATCTAATACCAATTATAGATTACCATGAAATTAAAAAGTCTGTAAACATACCTGAAGGATAACTCATTGGGGGGGGACCACCTGAAACTAAAGAAATAACAAATTACTATATTTTAGAGTCACAATATTATGTATTTTTGAAAACAAGAGTATAAATAAATATAGGCAGGCAGCTTACCCACAAAATTGACCCATTTGCACAAAATCTATTAAATAAAATAAACTTTTAAAATGGGTGCCTCAGTTGTGTCTGATCCGGAGAGAGTAGCGCGCGTTGAAGCGTGTCTTACCTTGTATGAATAATATAAACGAATTTTTGAGCCGGATTATGATGTGCGACAAAAAGTGGATGCGTTACGATAATCGCAAGCGAACAATGTAATGGCTGACCCTAGGTCAAACGCCGCAACAATGCCCTAAAGCGAAGCTTATCAGTAGAAAGATTATGGTAACTGTTTGGTGGTTACTTCATGGCGTAATTAACTACAGCTTCCTCAGACTCGGTCAAACTACTGTGAACTGCGAACATTAACGGTGTATCTCGCAGAGAAAGAAGCCCCGCCCCGAATTGACAACCTTCACCATCTTCACTATTATTTCTCTACAATAACGCAAGACCTCGTACTACTCAAGACCGTTTTAGCACTACAGGACTTGCAATTACAAACCATCCGTCATCTTCCATACTAGCCGGAATTATCCCCGACTGACTATCATTTGTCCGAGATTCGGATTTTTTTTAAATGGTAAAAAAAATCTTCTCAGGAAGCTGTACAGAATGCCTTCACACAGCTTATACTTTATTTTTTTATTTTATTTATTTAGGTCAATAAACAGCTACAATATACAATATATTTTACATTAAAGGTAACTTAAATATAGTAACAATATCATAGCCCACTGCATTATCCACATATTACGTGGTATTACCCCGATAGGGGCTTTTATAAAATAGTAGGTCTTAAACTAATTTTAGGTAATTAGGTATCGTGAGTTGTTGTACAATAACAGAATTAGGAAAGCAAACATATCAAGAACCAAAATATGTAATAAATGTAAGGAAGAAAATATTATTGAACATTAGAGTTGGTAGTAAGAATATTGAGAATATGCTTTTTAAACATCCATTTAGTTTAGAGCATGCAAAAATATCGATGTCTGTGAAAGTAGAATTATATGACTCAACCATTCGACGCATGGGACTGCGAAGTCCAGAGTTCGTGCGACAAGTGTTTACAGCAAACAAAGTACCCGCGCGAATCTGCCGCCTATGGAAGGTCCGGGGCACTGCATAGCAAAGTTTGGTAGTGAGGTCATTAACGTCAAAACTACTATTAACAATACCGTATAGTAAGTTGGATTCCAAGTAAGTGCGTCTAGATTCAAGGGGTAGGAGATTGTACTTGTCCAATAGTTGTGAGTACGATAAACGCGATTTAAAGCACCTGTAATACATAGTTCGTAGAAACTTACGTTGCACTCTCTCGATCTCATCTGTGTATTTTTTTTATTATATATTTTTTTGTATATAAGGGATTCCAAATTGGCACAGCATACTCGACCTGGGAGCGCACTAGGGTATTATACAAGTATAGATAAGTGGCAGGGCGCTTGAATTCTGTAGAGGATCTCATTACAAAGCCATACATCTTAAACGCTCTATTGACAATCATCTCTATATGTTGGTTCAGATGAAGCTTACTGTCAAAAAGTACACCCAGGTCTTTAACAGTAGTAATATTACCAAGGGTAGCGCTGCATAAACTATATTTGAAGTCGACGATGTTTTTATTTTTGGTGAAGTGTATATAATTACATTTAGGTACACTTACATGCAATTTATTGATAGTACAGTATGCTGTCAGTCTGTCGAGGTCCTCTTGAAACAGTCGGCAGTCATTTTGAGTTTCAATTGGTTTATAGGCTTTCAAATCATCCGCGTACATAACAACAAAGAATTTTTAAAGCACGTTCCAATGTCATGAATGTATAGGATAAATAGAAGTGGTCCTAAGATCGAGCCTTGTGGGACTCCAGATGTTATGTGTATTGTGTTCGACTGGTAACCATTAATGACGACCTTTTGAGTGCCGTTCTGTATGTATGAGGAAAACCATCGTAGAAGATTGCCCCGTCCAGCTTCCTAGAGTTCTATCGTAAAGGTTTAAAATATCATTCTATGAGATGGCGAAATTTATGGGTAGGTACTTGGGTTAAATCTTATAAAAACGAATGTAAGAATTTTTAAATTAGTTAGCAAATAAATACTTTATCCTCTAACATACACAAACAAGTTTTTGTCATCTAAAAACTGTACCAGGCAATAAATAAATAAAACTCCTGTGGGTGAGTAAAAAGTTGAGTTTCATGCTGTGTAAATCATTTTATTAGATGCATAGACATTTTTATTATTAGCACATTTGAAATTTACCCTTAGTATATACTAGTCAGCGGCACAAACTCTTTAGTGGGCGCAGCTGAAATGCATGCTATTTCACCTAACATAGTGTGAGTAGAGAAGAATAGACGTGCACGAAAGATAGTGATGAGCAAGAAAGAGATAGTATAATGTATGTATAGTATAGACCAAGACGAGTTTCTTGCCAATTCTTCTCGTGCTTGGGTTAGGATGAATTGGCACCTAAATTCACCTAGTATGTAAGACGTTTCAATGTGATCCTTGTGATTGTATTGAATAAATCATCTTTTGACTTGACTATGATTTTGATTTCTAATGAGATGATTAGATTCGACTGATAAAACGACCGCGTTCAAATTTCTAACAGACTTTAGCTCAAAGGTTCTTATGTAAAAACTACCCAATGCATCTATTTAAAATAAAGTTATTCGAGCTCTTGAATAAATAAACTATTCTTGTATATTTCGATACATTATTATATTTTGGAAATTGCGAACTCATCATCTTCATCATCTTCCTGCCCTTTTCCCACATTATGTGGGGTCGGCACAACAAGTGTTCTTCTTCCATTCTTCTCTATCAGCCGTCATCTCAACACTCACTCCTTTCTTACTCATGTCATCCTTCACACAATCCATCCATCTTTTCTTTGGCCTACCTCTAATCGTAAATCCATCAACATTCATACCAAGCACTCTCCTAGTTACATGCCATTCTTCCCTTCTCATTACATGGCCATACCATGCTAGCCTGTTGCTCCTCATCTTTTCATTCACTGGCGCCACTTTCACACTTCCTCTTATGTACTCATTCCTTACTCTTTCCATTCGCGTCACTCTACACATCCATCTCAGCATTCGCATCTCAGCTACGTGCACCTTTTGTTCATCCGTCCCTTTTGTTGCGCAACACTAAGATCCATACAATACGACAGGTCTTACGATCGTTTTATATATTTTCCCCTTAAGCTTAAGGGGCATACGTGGATCGCAAATTGTTCCTGAGACCTGCCGCCATTTCATCCATCCCGCATTTATTCGACTTCTTACATCCTTCTCTATCTTACCATCATTCTGTACAACTGAACCGAGGTACCAAAAATCAGAACAGACTGGTAGGTGTACACCATCTAAGGCAATATGGGCTAAACTGGATGGACCACCGAAGTCGCAGAACATGTGCTCGGTTCTTGTCCTGCTTATCTTCAGTTCGACACTCTCCAATTTGCCCTGCCATTTTCCCAGACTGTTCTGGACCTCGGTTGCGTCTTCTCCGATGAGAACAATGTCGTCGGCAAAAAGCATGCACCAGGGTGCCTCCTCCTGTATGTCCGATGTCAGAGCATCCATTATCAGGAGGAACAAATAAGGGCTTAAAGCCGATCCC
Source organism: Lampropteryx suffumata (assembly GCA_948098915.1). Taxonomy (NCBI): domain Eukaryota; kingdom Metazoa; phylum Arthropoda; class Insecta; order Lepidoptera; family Geometridae; genus Lampropteryx; species Lampropteryx suffumata. The sequence goes on from OX402558.1 coordinate 6,539,901, forward strand.
TGGTGCAAACCAACAGCCACATTGAACTCACCAGTGACGCCAGCTTCTGACCGAACATGGGTACAAGGTCGACTGTACATGGCCCTTACAAGCTGCAGGTACTTCACAGGCACTCCTTTCTCTTTCATTGCCCACCACAGAACCTTTCGGGGAACCCTGTCGTATGCCTTCTCGAGATCTATAAACACCATGTGCAAGTTCCTGTGCAAGTTGCTTTGCACGCGCCGGTACTTCTCTCGCCGGAAATTGCGAACTCTGTAAGTTATTTATTTACGCCCAAAAATACGCTAAAATTAGTGTTAAGAATTAAAATATGTAATTTTATCGAGGCTTGTATCTTTCAAAAACCATTGTTTTACGATTCTGTTGCGATTAAACCATATTTATGACTAGACAAAATTGATATCACTCTTAGTTTTGGTTGTTTAACATCAGATGGTAAACTATCATATTTCGACGTTTGTATGGAACGATAATCGACTAGTTTACTCTTAAAGGAGTTGAGCTACAGGTTTTTGTGTTACTAGCTTTTGCCCACGGCTTCGCACGCTTGCACCTACTACTTCCATAAAAAGTAGCCTATACCAGTTTCATACAAATACGTTACGGTATGCTTGAGCCACAGTTTTTAAAGGTCATTTATTTTATAATGTAAATCTAGTCTAGTACATTTCCAGTGTAAGAAGTAAACTTAGAAAGCAGTAATCGTATTATTGTACACGTTAATGAAAACCAGCGCTACTTCCGTGCCTGGAAGTAGCACTAATATGATGATAGGTTCGCGGGAATGGCTAATTTTTACGCATAGTTGTATTTTTTTTTGTTTTTGTGTATGTGTTTGTATAAATTTTCCCTTGGGGCCTATGTTTGGTCTGTTTTCCGCTCATGTGTTTTGTGTGTGCGCTAAATAAATTTTTTACTTTCTTCTTTTCTTATTAAGCTAGAAGCGCTTGTCAAAATTTATGAAACATTGAGCCACAAATAAACAAACTGACACTAACTCTAGCATTTACAATATTAGGATTAGTCGAGATATAAACTTGATATTGAAATAAATAAATGTGATAGTTATGCAATAATGCAATGGCTGAACCAATTTGATCGAATAGATGTGAATGTAGAGTAACATACAGACTATATTTTATTTACCGACCACGCGAGCAAAGCGGGCATCATCTAGTAGCTAATGTTAAAAAAAAACAATAAATATTAACCTTGCGTATTGTACGGATATCTCGATACGTTGGAAGGTTGTGTTGTTTGTGCATAGGCTTGCATTGATATGTGGGCGTTGACCTGTTGTATCTGTATAGGTTCGATCGCTTGCATTGAAACGTTGGGTACCACATCCATATAAGTGTCTGTAACAATATAACATTACTTAAATAAATAAATAATCTCGGACATTTCACTGAGCATCATCTGGCCCCACAGTAAGCAGAGCTTGTGTTATGGGTACCATGTGACTGACTACTTACATATATATATTTATGTAAATAATCCCGGAAATTTCACACAACATCATTTGGCCCCAAAGTAAGCAGAGCTTGTGTTATGGGTACCACATGACTGATATACTACTTATATATATATTTTTTGTAAATACATACATATTATACATAGAAACACCCAGACCCGAGACAAATACTTGCAGATCATACAAAAATTTTGTGGAGACCTTTGCCCAGTAATAGGGCGAAATATGATTTGTCCTTACACAATTGAGAAGAGCAAGTAGTGTAATATCTTCCTATATTTCTTAGTATTTTTAAAGATGTTTAATAAAAACAAAATCATGAGACAATGAGATGATATTAATATAATAATAATGCCGGACATTTCACACAACATCATCTGGCCCCAAAGTAAGCAGAGCTTGTGTTATGTACCACATGACTGATATACTACATAAAGAGGTTTTTTTTTGTAAATACATACATATTATACATAGACACACCCAGACCCATAACTCAGTCCACTGCTGGACATAGGCCTCTCCCATGGCACGCCATTTAGATCAATCTGCAGCTCTCCTCCTCTAAACCTTGCCCGCTGTCTTACGAATATCATCGCCCCATCTAGCTACAGGGCGACCTACACTACGTTAAAGACTAAACGTAGTGTATTTTATAATGCTTATGTATATTATGTGTTTTTTATGTCCTGTTCTGTAGTCCCAAGTCCACATTTAAACTCACTGTGCTGTACGCATTGAAAACAAGTACAAGGAATGACAGTCAGTGAAAGTTTCTTGTGTTGTTGGTGCTTACTTGGATTGAGACTATGTCTTGGCTGTGTCATCGTTTTCATTGACTTGTCTTTGATCAACTGGATTTTAGACGCAGGTCCTTCCACTATAGTTGTCAGGTTCGGGCGTCTTGTGTCTGCAAAGAGATAGTGTTATGTTTAATTTTAATGATTATATCTAATATACAGGGACAGGGACAGATGTGGTTGGCCAAGAAAGCTTTGGAGGGATTATAAAATAAAAATTAATAAATGTTGGTGGACAAACACAACACCATCTAGCCCCAAACTCAGCTTAGCTTGTATAATGGGAACCGGATGTAGATAGATGTAGAGTACTTACATGTTTTTAAATACATACCTACTTATGATACTTTATGACTAAAGTATCATACTGTAGTTAGAATATTAGTTAGTTAGTATACTATAGTTAGTTATAAAGTATATGATACTTTATATGTTACTTTAGTCATAATGATACTTTAGTTATAAAGTATCATAAGTACGTATTTAAAAATGTATAAGTATGTATAAGTATAAAACAAATTTTCAAATTTCTCAAATTTTTGTCCTGGGAAGGAATCAAACTTGCAACCTACAGCACATAAGGCAGAGCTACCATCTGAGCTGAGAGGACAGTCAAATAATCAAGAGAGGATGGTGGGACATCTCAATGGGATGGTTTGGAAGGATTTTGTGGAGACCTTTGCCCAGTAATAGGACAAAATATGATTTTTCCTTACACAATTGAGAAGAGCAAATAGTGTAATATCTTCCTATATTTCTTAGTATTTATAAAATTGTTGGCAATTCTGTTGTTTCGCCGGACTAGCTAAAATTTTCTACAATATGGACGACCTTATTTTGCTACAAATAATGTTCATATTAGAGTACCTACTTCAAATCACAGTTCTAAAATAAGTTAATAGTAGATTGTTGCACCGAGCGCAAAGTGAGTTATTAATGCACGAGTGTTATGTTGGTGCCCGAGCGCACGCGAGGGCACTGAATTAACACGAGTGCATTAATTACTCTCTTTAGCATGGTGCGTAATTTACTTTTCTTTAACTACCAATCTACCTACTGTGATAAAATATACCTACTCAAACTAAAAATATGAAGAATCAAAGTGTGTTTTTTTTTCACCAAGTCGGCTTTATTCAGCCGATTTTTATTATCAGCCAGTAACTTTTTGATCTAATGCAAACATTTAATATAAAACTTGATGGGAGATATTAAACCTCTGTGGTAAAATTATATCTAAATAAGAAGTAAAAACAGTGCAATAATGAGATTTCATATAACATTACTGCACTGTTTTGGTTCTAAGCAAAAAATACGTCCTTTGTAATCGGTTTTGTAGTGATTAATGATAACATTACTACGTAGTTGAAAGAAAAATTATTTTTTGTTTATTGCTATAATTTTTATTCCAATAAATTCCTTTATTGAAAATAATGTATCGAGGTGTTGATAAAAATTGCGGAAAATAACCGCAGTTTTAAACAACACCTCCTTACATGATGACTAAATTGAGCTAAAACACGTCAGTTATACGTTAATTTAGAAAGTGTCACTTAAAAAAAATATTCTAATTCAGACTTTAATGCAAACAAGATAAGATTGTTCTTGTTTTAGGAAATTTTAGTTACTTACTCTAGTGAAACAACTGAATTGAGGCCATTGTCAATCAATATAGACGTAAATCGTAGTGTTTTGCTAAGCACTAACAAATAGATTGTACCTTGTCTCATGTTAACTTGTATATTGCTAACATCTTCTACAGGTCTCAAGGCTGTCCACTTGCTAATATTTTGAACAGGCGGTGTACTGAAATAAAAAAAAAACATATTAGTATAAGATCCCGATATACAACGACCTTCACCGAGATGCTTATTTAATGAAACGTATTTTATATTTAATTTAATATGTCAATAAATATAATCCATATGGGTTGCCTAGCAAATTTCAGTCCAGAGTATGTTTAATTAATAATCAAAAAAAAATATTTTTTTAAACATTTCACCGGTATGATTATTAGATAAATTCTATACCAATCGAAAGTATGAAGCCCATAGAATATGCAAACGTTAGGTTGCCTATTCTTTTCCGGTCACAACTATCGGGTTGCCAGGTATAAACAGGTAAATCTGTACTAGCATTTTGCAACGGACTGTTTATTGAATGAAATTTAAATGAAATTAAAGATTATTTTATTCTGAACACGGTGGTATAGGGTTGCCTGCGAAAAATCAGTCCAGAATTGCGGTTGTCGAATTTTAAAAAGTAAAATATTGCTCCGAGTGAATGTGTGCGACTGAGAGGTCCCAACCAACCATCCCATGCGATAGAAGAGGACACAGCATAGCAGCTGTTTAAAGTCGGCCCATTTAAAGAAAGAGAGTGCGCATGCTATTTGGGCTTGGAAAAGAAAAGGATAGCGATAGACTCGTATAAACTATGCATCATTTTGGAGCAGAGTGTCGCTATAAATACAATTGAAAAAACGTGCTACTATTTATTGTTGGAAAAAGTGTTTTTTGTGTGGATCGGATGATGAAATAATTGATTTTAATGATGAAACTTTTCAAAACTGTGTATTAAAGTGAGCTTTTCGTAAAAAAAAACACTTTAAATACAATTTTGTTGAGCTACCCAGTGCGTCTCTTCAATTTGTAGGTTATCATACCACGTGCTACAAAAAAGTGACCGTTTTGAATAAAAAATATAACGAAGAATTTCTTAATTTTAGTGCTGAATATACAGTTAGTACATAATAATTGAATCTTTAAAATTATCTTAGCTAATACATCTTTTATATTTTTTTTCATGTATAATTGTTAGTAAAATTCACCTATGGTTTTGTTAATTTTCGACACACATAATTTTTTGTATTTACTTAAAACCGGTAATTTATAAATTAAACAAGAAAATCTGATCTGATTTCCTTTTTTTTTGTAACAATTAATAAAATGAAAATAAAATTTGCAAGATTACCCTGATTAAAAAAAATCACTTTTATGGGTTTTGAATTTTTTCCAATAGTTTCAATTGATTTCAATTTCTCTGTTTACATTTATAGATTTATAATTTGCATGTAGTAAATTTTTTTAATTTTTTTCAATCAATATTTTTAATCAGGGTAGTATTATATATGTATCACTATAACCTTCTTTTTTACTAAAGATGTATATATACTTTAGTGTGACATAAAAAATATACACATCAATAATTAATTGATTAAAAAAAAAAAATTTAATAACTATTTCTCTATTTAAATAATAAACTACTCCAAAATGATGCATAGTATATACGAGTCTATCGCTATCCTTTTCTTTTCCAAGCCCAAATAGCATGCGCACTCTCTTTCTTTAAATGGGCCGACTTTAAACAGCTGCTATGCTGTGTCCTCTTCTATCGCATGGGATGGTTGGTTGGGACCTCTCAGTCGCAAACATTCACTCGGAGCAATATTTTACTTTTTAAAATTCGACAACCGCAATTCTGGACTGATTTTTCGCAGGCAACCCTATACCACCGTGTTCAGAATAAAATAATCTTTAATCTCATTTAAATTTCATTCAATAAACAGACCGTTGCAAAATGCTAGTACAGATTTACCTGTTTATACCTGGCAACCCGATAGTTGTGACCGGAACAGAATAGGCAACCTAACGTTTGCATATTCTATGGGCTTCATACTTTCGATTGGTATAGAATTTATCTAATAATCATACCGGTGAAATGTTTAAAAAAATATTTTTTTTTAATTATTAAATAAACATACTCTGGACCGAAATTTGCTAGGCAACCCATATGGATTATATTTATTGACATATTAAATTAAATATAAAATACGTTTCATTAGATAAGCATCTCGGTGAAGGTCGTTGTATATCGGGATCTTAGACTATATGCAATTCACACGTGGTAGAAATGAAACTTTCAAAAATTTTGGCTTCAAGATAATGAGACAAATAAGAATATAAGAGGCACTGTATAATGCTTTTTCATTTTCTCCCATGTTAAATGTTATGAATTTATGTGTCTGTCTCTTTTTACTGTCGCTTTTTCGTTTCATCGATTTTCAAATCAGAACGATGCTAAAGAAGTTACTTCAAAATGTATAAGTGTACTTGCAGTTCACGGTTTCAGTTAGTGATGGATAAAGACTTGTCACAAAAAGGTACACAAAAGATAATACATAGGCTAGATACTTTTATGTTAAAATGTATTTGTCTATACACTGCATTCTAGAAATAAGTCATATTTTAACAGTATAAATAGGTGCAGAGAGAATAATTGCATGTATGAAAATAAAATTAAGGTGGATGAAGCCAAAGGGAATTTTACTAAATTATAACAAACTAGTGATCCGCCCCAGCTTCGTCTTTGTCTTTATATACAACATTATCTAAGAGAATAACATAGACTAAAAGATAGACATATACCTTTGCAGACTTTTGTGTAGACCTTTTTAAAGTGTATAATACTGTAGTACATTATTTTGATCTATCTCATAGGGTTCAGTCAATATAGTATGGAACAGCGTTTGCAATGTAAGCCCAAAAAAAGTGTTTATTTACAACACCACATTAGAAACCTCTAAAATTATCAGTGTTTCTCTACTATATTATGCATGTTTTATACATATAAACCTTTCTCTTAAATTACTCTATCTATATTATATGTAAATATGTTGTATAGTTTTAGAGATCCAAGCATACATCGGGACAGACAGACACCGGGAGGCGACTTTGTTTTATACTATGTAATGATAATAAAACTTTCGTTTGAGAATTCGAGTGCTGCCTCTTTTTGGCATAATGAGGATCTAATTCTAATCATTCTAAACCTACTCAGTGTAACGTAAAGTATGTGATCAACTTACATAGTTGAACTCTCACTAGGTTTTTTTATCGAGAGTTGGTTGGGCTCACCACCAACATTATCATCAAGCAGCTCTGTCAGCTTTTCCTGGTCACTGTGAGGAGTTTGGAATGAGGTTGATTGGTTCCCTTGGCCTGCTTTGAAGGCTAGGAAGTCCCGGAACATTTGAGCCTTTTTCCTAATAAAAAAGTAGATAGGTGAAATAGAACTGTGCTCATGAAACGAGGTATGTAAGTACGTAATTCGATTTTAGCTAACGAAACCATAACATAGTAGCATCGCAGTAAATGGGATCAACAAACTCACTGTTTGGTTTTTATTGTTTATAACTGAAAGTCGCCGGTTTAATTTTGCTAAGGTGATAGAATTTTGGTACTTACTTTTTATTTTTGACCATGTTTAAATACAACCTTATTTCTTTCTTTGCACTAAATATTATGTTGTTTATTATTGTTTGTTTGTTTATTATTTATTAAAAAGTTTTGTAGGTTATAATATTTGACGTATTTCCGTTTTGACGGTGAAAGTGACAAAATGGGACATCTATAATTTTTGACAGTGACACCACTTGACATCAGGTAATGTTACTAAGGTTGCAGCACTTTGCAAAATTTTATTAAAAGTGAGATATTGCGATCACCTGTCACTACTACAAACACTGGTGGCCTCCTTCGTGCAAAGGACAAAATATAAAACGTGATATTGGCGAAATTTTTGTCCCTTCCACAAAGGTCATTTACTAAGAATTGAATTCAATTGAAATTAAAGTGTGGGACATCCCGCGCGTTTTGGTTGACGTTAACTGTAAACTATTAGAATTGTAGGTACGCGACATTATCTCAGCAAATAGCATTTAGCAGTGCCTGGGACTGAAAACTTACCTACCAGACTACCATCTGAAAATCGAAATAGGTACCTACATAAATAGGTTTCTTACAAGTAGGTTTCTTTACTCTCCACCTCTTATTTTTGTTGAGAAGATATATCTACCTATTTTTTTTTAGATTTGGAATATGTGTAATGCAAATGGAAAATGTGAGGATGGCTGTCTAAAAAACGTACACAGAGTACTTACTAAAACTCCCTGGTGACCATGACCAGCGATGCATGTCAAGGGGCTTGGTTCGTTATCTCCAAAATGAACGTGCAGATGCCCCTCTCGCAGAGTGCTTCAAGCCGTTCAAGCCGTAACATCGCAGGAATGGCAGGTCATCCCCGCAGAATCCCGGTGCTTAAGGTAGAACACGTAAATTGCAAACATATAATTTGCCACTTAGCCTCCGGGCCCACGAACGGAAAGTCCGGACCTCACTCCCACTACCTACGGACCCAGCGCGCCGCTCGGTCTTACATAAACACACTGCGAATACAGTGCAGCAGGACGTCGGCAAAGGAGATCCCATTTCATTAGCCTGCTGGGGGCATGTGACGACATGTCCTCGCAAAGTGCCGCTGCCTCTCCTGCCCGAGGGCCGATAATGAACGGAAACCAGCACAAATGCGCTCGCCAAGGGCCTCCAAGATCACTCGGTCCCACAGGTTTCCACGACCATAATGTAGATATCGAATGGTCGCAAGTTAGAAAAGGAACGAGGCTAGTATACTCCTAACAAATTACTGAGATATGCACACCAGCACCTCTCCGCTTCATCCGCTGCGCCCTCTGCTACACCAGAAGATCGCGCGTTGAAGCTGACGATCAAAAACTTGTCCAGGGGGGGGACAAGTTTTTGATCATCCGCCAAGCTCCCGACAGAAGTTAGTTCGTCAGTACATAGCTAACAGGACGCACTGTATTATGGTAAATCTGTTCCCTCCGGATCCATAGGGGACTAGCAACCATAGCACAAGAGAAGGTAACTTGAGCGCGCTCCAGATACCTACTTACCTATCTACTTAACACGAACAAAAAGGCAAGCAAGGCATTCAATAACGGGCACCAAGCACACCGCTTCCGTCTTACAAAATGCAATATTGCTCGTTAAACCCACTTGACCTGCGCCCGCCTACCTACCAACTAATATTAAAATCTGTGTGGGTGGATGCTCACAGGGTGTTCCATTATGTTATGAGAGAACGGGTAGATCTAGGTACCTTACCTACCTACTTACGAGTATAAGAAAATAGCTGCTGTATGAAAATTCAGAACAGCATTACTTACGTAGTATTGGATTCTCTTTGATTCAGTATAAACTGAAGTGCACATTGATGTTGGTCGCATACACGTGAGGTTTTAACTATTGCTATTCTGTGGTATTTACTACAAAATCACTGAAAATTTCAGTAGGTAGATACTTACATACATGGAATCAGACGTAGGTACCTAGGCGCATGCAGCACAAAAGTATTAAATCTATGGAAGATCCCGCATTGAAAACGACATAATTCAGAATAGCGCTGTTTAAACCGCGTCGATTAATTTGCTATGCGGTTGTTAAGTAGGTACTTAACAATGATTAACATCATCATCATCGACCTATCAGTCCACAGTTGGACGTGGTCTCTCTCAATACGCGCCATTGAGCCAGTCCTCTTCGGCTCTTGTCATCCCACATTCTTCTAACAGTCCATTAATAGCCTTGTAGTAGAACCTTCCATTGATCTGATCATGATCACACACAATGGTGATACAATCATAACTATACTTACCTAATATTATTAAAAACACAGTTCTGGAAGTAGGCAGCTAGGTAGCTACTCTAGCTACGTTCGCTATATTGTTCGATGTTTTAGTCATTGTTTAGTTAAGCGAATCAACCCAACCTGTAGGTACCTAGGGTCACGATCCAACATTATTAGTGAATCATCGAACTATCGAATCTTCACAGCATTAATTAATGAAATAGCAGAGTGATAAAGACGGAAGAAGGTAGGTATAAGCCGCTATCCGCCAACCGTAGGGAACCACATGACAATTTCTAAGGCAGCTTTCATTCAACCAAAAAGTCGCCATCATCTCCATGGGCGATCAGCATATCAAAGATTTATCACTAAAGATGTAAATCTTATTTTTCAGTTGTGAGCCACAGCTGGGCAATGGCCTCCACTTGAACTCTCCAGTCGTCTCGGTTTGGAGCCAATTAGACCCAAGCTCTGTCAAAGGTGTCGAGATTCTAGATCTGCCACAAATTTCCAATCCAGTTTATTTATTTTTTTACTTTAATATTCTTAGTGGTAAATTTTGTGTACCTACTTGTTTATTTAATTTAATTAGTTAATTGTTTGTTTACCAGTTAACCAATTATTGTTATTGGCATTGTTGGTATAGCTCGATACCTTATCTACAGTGTGCAGGTAATACAAAATAAATACAAATACAAAATATGTATTTATTTCTCAAAACATAATATATGATACATTTCATGGGTGTTGGATCCTCTTTTATGTATAGATATACCTGTGTTAGAGGGTCTCGCTCTTCCCTAGTACAGTTGTAAACATAAATAAATTAAGTTAAGCAATATAAGATAAAACAAAATGTAGGTTAAATAAAATTAATGTTAGTTACATTAATTAAGGTAATGTCGTAATGGTTATAATGTTGGGCCTAAAAAAGCATCTGACTAGGCTACATACTCGTAGATACAGTTATTTGCACTCTTTGCATTCATTGTTCATACTTTAGCGCCCTGTGTAGGTAATCATATCTCTTCGGCAACGCTAACACCATACCAGCACTCTGATACGTGTAAGTACACCTCTCTCGTGCAGAGAATGATGTGTTAACAGGCATAGGTTTTCCTTATTTAGAATTGATTAGGTTGCCATAGGTCATACGCGACATTTCATAATCTATGGTCAATTGCAAAGTGGAACGGAGGATGTCAGTTACTGCCGTTCTCCAACTAGGTTGCATCAAGAAGTTGATGATAATGTGTTGCAGGTCTTATTATGAATAGGTACTAGAAAACTAAATGAAAGTTGTTAAGTGCAAAAAAGTGGTTGTAGAGTGTTGCTTTTAGTTGTTTAAAAAGTGCGGTGTTTGTTTATTGTACGCTGAGTCGGTGCGTTGGTAAAGTAGAGATTTAATCGTTGTTTTAGTTAGAGCTTAGAGTTGATTATGTTTTTTTTAAACTAAATGCATGCTGTCCATGTTATTTAAATGTATATTTTAGAATTAACTAAAGGGTGTAACATACCTTACTAGTATGTTCGCAATTTTTTTTATAATTTATTAGCAATGTAGGTAGGTATGATTATTAGGGTGAACGTGCATACGGCCAAGTTGACAGCGCCGAACGAAATCTTTTGCCGAAATTCTTCCGCGTCCTTACTGTTAACTATTGCAGATTGACTGACGTAATCTGAACTAAATGACGCTTTTTAACCGACTTTATCAAAAAGGAGGAGGTTCTCAATTCGTCGAAATTGAGAACCTCCTCCTTCACCGATTACTCGAAAACGGCTGAACCGATTTGGAAAATTCTTTTTTTGTTTGAAAGGGTATACTTCACAGGTGGTCCCATATAAATTTTATCAAAATCGGTCAAGCTGAAAAATAAACGAAAATCTAAAAATTGTATACATCGATGATGTTTTCATGTGTTTTCATACCTCGCTGTCTCATTGGAGCGTTGCGTTTATTTGGCCTACCCATATTATATATGTACAAAATACATCTACTATCCATTAAAAATGTATTATAGGCTCAAATTTCATTCAATGAAGTCGGTTTCTTTTTAGTTTTTAAAACGTAATTATCATACCTCGCTGTCTCATTGGAGCGTTGCGTTTATTTGGCCTACCCATATTATAATATACAAAATACATCTACTTTCCACTAAAAATGTATTATAGGCTCAAATTTCATTCAATGAAGTCGGTTTCTTTTTAGTTTTTAAAACGTAATTATTTATGTTTCTATTGCATATCATAACAATAAGTGACAGTTTCCAACCTAACCATAGAGCTCGACAAAACACTTCAACAATAGAACAGAAAGACCATGAGAAAATGTGTCTTCCCATAGGCTTAAAGACAAGCTACTTCAGGCTGTTTAGTCGGCTGTTTATTAGGAAGCGATTCGCTCATTCTCAGAAGTATAGGAAGTTTGGTAAACGAAAGCTGAGAGCGACATGTCGGCGGTGGCGGTGACTTGGTAAGATTTTTATTTTATTATCTACAAGCTGCTATCCGCGGTTTAGTCCGCTTTCCAGGTCCACATCTTTATGTTTACCAAGTTTCATCCAAACCGGTTCATCCATTATTTCCTGATTGAGCAACAAGCAAACATACAAATATTAACATTTATTTTAACCTTTTTTTACTAACTTTTTTTTATTTTTATTTTAACCTACGAGTAGGATTCGTGTTGTCTAAATAAAATATAACCACCCAAAGGCCATATTATCAGCCCTTTCTCTGTTATGGGTGATGGTGGGTGCGGATTCGATAGGTACATTACCTACATACGAGAACATTGCTGTTGGTCAAAATAAAATAACTTTTTAAATTTCAGGGTTCTCCTCATTTACCTTACTGTAGCATCAAGTCAAAACCTACGACAATACAATAACACCCCTTTACGAAACCAAGGCATTTGCAGAAGTAAAGTGTGTCCGACTCTGAAGCTATTCCGAGCATATTACAAAGATTGCGTCGTTGTGGTAGGAACTCTTCAGGTGACAATTTTGGAGCAGACGAAAAGTGAAGACTATGAAAATATAAGCTTTCCTAACTTGAGAGAGGTAATTAAGTTCGATGAAAGTAAAAATCTTTCCCCAATGCATTACTACTAGATTTGTGTTTGTGTTGATTTGTGACGATTTGTGTCTTCTTCTACCCATAAATGCTAAATCGCTCTATCTCGGCAGGTAACCGAGTTCCTCGTGGCTTATCGAGTTAAAGGTCTACAATCCCTCGGTCAACTGTTCCCAAATTTGGCGCGAATCAGGGGTGAGAAGCTCCTTAACAACTACGGCCTGATAGTACATGATATTGACACTCTGATAGAGGTTAGTAAACTTTTGAGGATAACCAGAGTACCTAATGTGGGTCCAGGCTGCAGACCATGTCAACACCAGATAACGCTAATTACCTACTAATAATTAGTTTGACTCAAAACCAACTATATGAATTAAATACATTGAAATTTGTTTACGGGTATTATGACGTTATTTATCTCATTTAGGCAACTTTATAACTCTTATTCTAAGATAATCTTACTAAACTAGTGAATTCGAATTCAGATCGGTCTTTATGGACTCCTTAAGATAGACCGGGGCGGAGTCATGATATGGGGGGTCCCTCTCGCCTGCTTCATCGATACCATTGATTGGAGGAGCATCGTACCCCAGTCCCGTCTTGTAATCAGCCCGCAAGATAAGCTTGCTCCTTGCAGCTACCGCTGCGGTTGCAGCCTAAATACTACAGTCAACCGTTGCTGGAATAACATGTAAGTTTTCTACTGAAGTATCTATCTATTATATTATAATCCACACACAAAAGTACTTTATATATTATAATTGAGCAACACATTTAGCCACTTAGCCATCTGCTTATCTGCAGCAAAGAATCAATATCCTAGAACGATGCCGACGACCTAAATTTTACAAAATTAGGATAGATACCACTACGAAGCTTGTAAACATTATGTAGCATTTAGTCTCTTGTAAAAAAATATGTAAAGATTTTTGTAGAAATTGTTTTGTCTATAGCAAATGCCAAATATACCTCGAAGGAACAGAAGCTGATAATTGCCACGACCAATGCTTGGGATGTCGGAAGACTAAATCCGGAGTATGCTCTCTTTGCCGCCACTACACTCACAACGGAATATGCCTTTCACAATGTCCATCAAACACGTAAGATATTTATTATTGTAAATATCTCAAGCTCTTTCGTCAAATTGTTTACATAATTAGACAACCTATGTCCTTGTTCTATGGATTTTATTAGAGTATTCATTTATTTCTTGTACCTAATCCAGCCTACAACATGGTTTCCAAAGTTTAAAATTGTACCTAATACGAATATAATATTTGACTAATGACGTTATTTTGATGCCTGATAAATAGGAAATATATCAATTAGCACATTGTTATTTACAGAATGATAAAATATGGTTTGGTTGTAGAGTACAATGCAGTATTTTTGACACCATCATGTCTAAGGCGCATCGGCTGTCATATTTTTTTTGACATTTTGATGTCGAAAATGAAGAGTTAAAGCTCTTCAGTACTTTTTGAATCTATAATGCATACCGCATTACATGTTTGAGTCAGATAATACAAGCGATTTTGAATTTTTAGCATAATCCTTCCTGATTGCCAATACTGCGTTACTAGTGAAGAGTGCGAAAATCTCGGTGGATGGGTCTGGAATAACACTTGTGTTTTCCACTGTCCGCTAGATTATGTAGAGCATAATACTGCTACAGGCCCTACTTGCAAATACTACCGTAATTATAATAAGGTAATATTCTTTTATTAATAAAATTATTGCATTTTTGTTTTTCGTTTTTTGTTTAACTCTTTTCTTGTTACTTATAGCTAGAAATTGTTTCAGACTTGCCAAAATGTTACTGTGTGGGCCGTGGCCGAAGCTCAGGTTTCTGAAGGATGCGTCATCGTCAACGGCTCTCTAGAAATCTATATCAGACCTGTTACAGAAATCATGGCTGAATTAACCATGTACCTTAACCGTATCGAAGAAGTAACCGACTTTGTTGCTATCTACAGCTCCTCAACTATTACTTCCTTAGATTTCCTATCCTCATTGAAAAGGATTAGAGGCCGGACACTTTTATATGGCAAATACAGTCTCGTGATTCACAACATGGTGAGTCTTCAAAAACTATTCAGTCCGTCTGTGACTAAGAATCTCAAAATTTACCGCGGGACTTTAAAAGTATATAACAACCCAGTATTATGTAAAAGCCAAATCGATATGATCAAAACATTGTTTCCTGTTCAGCCTAATCTAGAAACAGACATTCCTTCAGGGATGAATGGATATAGCGGAGACTGTGACGATAGCGCCAGTTTTCAAGTTAGGATCGTCAATAAAACTTCAGTAGTGATAATGTTTTCTACCATAACAGATCCAGATGCCCATTATTCAGTGTTATACGTGCGTCTGCCACCAGGAACTCATCAAAACCTCGTTCCTGAAACGTGTAGTGATTCTGAATGGTATGTCATAAATGCGCATACTAGTTTTGGCCAACAATTTGGTATCGTTGAACTCACATCACTACGTCCTGCTTCCACCTATGCTATTTGCATTGAAACGTATGATCCAGTTCACAAGATACTAGCTCGAAGTGCAATCTCGAACTTTACAACCCCCGTAGGAAAACCAGAGCCTCCATTCATTAGGGAGTTAAACGCTAATTCAACAACTGTGGAAGTACGCTGGGTTGACCATAAAGATTATAAATCCTTCATAACCCATTATGAACTAGATGTATCGTTAATAGACATTTACGAAAAAGATATTGCTGTTAGAGATCAATGTATACACTTTGAATACACTGAGGTAGATATAAATCGTCATACGATTGTAGTGAAACCGCCCCCGGAATATCGAATGAGCTGCGAATCTACTTGTGCAGTCTCATCAATAGTTGAAGAAATGGTTGATGAACATTTCGACGTTTGCACCAGTATTAGCTGTGACAATCTAGAAGAAGAGGTTTCTGGTAATTCATTTTTTGGGAAGTACGTGAGGACATTAGTTTTGAATTTGAAAAGATTTAAACATAATAAGTTTCTTGTCGAAGGGCTTGCTCCGTTCCGTGACTATAGATTCAGATTACGAGCTTGCACAGACACTGACTGCAGTAGATCTGCCAGAGAAGTAGTGCGAACAAAGACTTCAGATGCCATCGATGTGCCTTCTTTTGTTCATGTCATTGCAAGTGAACATGGATACATTTCACTGAAATGGAATCCACCTGAGGTTACTAACGGCCCTATTTTATCGTTTTCGATTGAAGTTGTGCCGATAATAGAAGAAGATTCAGTGAATCGTCTTCCAACACAAACTTGGTGTGTGTTAGCTAACGCGACAAATCACACAGTAAAGGCTATGATAGCAAATTCATATTCTGTAAGAGTATGTGCGAAAAGCATGGCTTTAGATGGTGCTTGTGCTGATTGGGAATCTATTGAAGTATTAACGTCGCCTACTTGGTGGTGGACAGGCGTTGTTTTTGGTGTTTGTTTGTACATTGCTTGTATTTTAGCAGGGTTGATGATCAAGAAGCAAAGACCAAGCATCGATCTAGCCCCGATTTTAGAACTGACTGCGTCTCTAGGCGAGAGTGAGCCTCCAAACAAAATGTTTTCTGATTTTGCCCCGTTGTACGAAATTCCATTACGCGATACTCGGTTAGAATAACACTGTCGTGAAGTGTGTTTTTTAATCGTTTTTAAGGTTAAATGCGTGTTTTTTTTATCAAATAAGGAAAAGATATAAATGTACCAATATCTAGTACTATCTAGTATTCAACAATTTGTAATGGATTTCTGCAAGTCAGTCAAGAGGGTCTAAACTACAACATTATATGCAATATCTCTGATGATTAAAATTGCTGTAGTAACACCAAGCATTTATTTTACTACACTGATAATAAAGTATTAATTTGCAGTCTGCACACGTTTTTTATTAATAAATTATTATAATTAATTCAGCATTGACGATATCCAGGCTAGGTACTTAATGAAACTGCTTACTCGTCACTGACTAGTACTATCTGACTTGTACTTCTAGCGGTGTAATATAACAGTCGTAATAAAGCGGTCGACAACTCAAAGGGAATTACCTCAGCTACAACGGTAATCCGATTCTGTTGAGGTGAGCTTTAGTGTGAAAATAAAATCCATTAATATTAGACCTAGGACACACGAGCGTAAAATATTGTTACCTACTATGCTTATGTTTATTTACGTCCTAAGGGACGAAGCACCTAGTACGAGTCTAAATTAGATATGTGTCTTGTACGAGTACACCATAAAGCCAGCTACACAAAAGTGAATATAAATTTACTTATATATTTATTGGTCCACAGTGCGACAAGCAATCATTTTACGAAGTAGGTTGTATTAAGGAATTTATTATTTGAGAAGTAGATGCGCTGTAAAGGAGCATTTGAATACTTAGACAAATACGGTCTAGGCGCGATTCATGCGTACATCATTTTGTACGCACAAACAACTATTTGAATGAATGCGACTCGCGTATTTTGTCATAAAGCAAATTAATACTTTTTTGATTGAATTGTTTATTACTTACCTAAACGGTGAAATATGTACAAAAAACTAGGAAATAAAAATTATAAGGCAATCTATTCATCCATGTATAAGTTATATTCATTCACCAACCAATGTTCATTGCTCCAATGGAAGACAAAATCACTTAAGCCATTAAAATCGTCGTATCTTACCAATTATGTTATCACCAAAAGAAGTCAGATCATCAAATCGATATTGTGCAGCTGGCTTTATTTGGGTTTGTGCACATTAAAAATTCATTATTTTATTCAATGGTGTGGTAAATAACTGCATTACCTTCCCTCACGTGGCACCCAATTTCAATGGTAATATTTACGTTATCTTATTATTTTTATTACGCTACTTACATGGTATCGCTCGAGCGCTTGAATCGACCGCGCCAGACGAATCAAATTTGTATGAAATGCTATGAAACCTAGGATTCGAGCCTTGACAACGATTGTGCCCGAGCTTGGGCACAATCTCGAATCATCGAATCATAGAGCTCGAATCATCCTAAGAAATCGGAAGGCAAAATTGTTCAGTCGTCTCGAATACTGAACGCGTGTTGCGTTCAGTATTCGAGATTTTGTGTTCTCGTCTAAAGAAAGTAAAATAAAGTCTCAGTCTGTTCGTTTGTTAGTAACGTTTTTTTGTTTTTTCGTTCGTTTGTTTGTTAGTTAGTTCACGGCTGAATGGAACTTGAAATTTCATAGATTTTCTTAGATTTTTATTCAGAGCATAATAAGTTGTACAGATTACAATAGAACGATGAGTCTGCAAAAGTACTAAGACTATGTAGCAGCATCAACGCCTGCCTCCTTTAAATTTGGTTAAGAGTTTCTATCTTTGGGAAGGACATAGGCTACTTTTTAGGTAGGTACAACCCGTGCGAAGTCGCGAGCATTATTATAATATGTTACTTACCCACCACCTTTCCACCGTAGATATTTCAGAGAATGCAAATCTTCACAAGTCTGAAATTTCTGAAATCTCAACCAAAGCCGGCAAAATCTTCAATGGCTCTAATTAAACTGAGAAACTGGGGAGACGTACTCGGCTCCCTCGGGAGGATGCTTCAAATATTTCAGCTTATATTGAGGTTTTCAGCCTTGGAAATACTTGATTCGTGTAATTCTGATAATTTTTCAAGTGGATAATCACTACGTTTTGAGTTCAATGGTAGGATCGTAGCATGGCTTTACTTTGATCTAGTGTAGGTAAAAAAATCCAAGGACTGACCTCACAGAAGGTTGATCTGCTAGAAACCACTGAGATACGAGTAGCTATGTCACAAGCGCTTCGTTATCTACTACTTAGTCCACAGGATAGGCCAAGTTTTTTTTAAATTTTACAGTTTATTCAATTGTTTTTAGTTAATAATCTCGGCCTCTAATAATTAAGAAGATATGAGTAAGAAAGGTGTGAGTCCTGAGATCACGGCTGTTAGAGAGAAATGGAAGAAAGAAATATGGACCGATCCCACTTAGCGTGGTATACCGACCTCTGTGGCGCAGTAGGCCAAGGCCCGGCTGATACGCAGAAGGTGGCGGGTTTGATTCCCGCTGCGGGACAAATGTTTGTATGTTCTGCAATTATTTGTCTCGGGTCCGGGTGTTTCTATATATAATATGTATGTATTTACTAACGAAAAAAAATAAGTATATAAGTAGCATATCAGTCATGTAGTACCCATAACAAAAGCTCTGCTTACTTTGGGGCCAGATGATGATATGTGAAATGTCCAGCAATATTTATTGATATTTATTTATTTATAAGGGTAAAGAGATGATGATGATGAATTATCTCGGTTTCGTTTTAATTTTGAAAGAAAATACATCCTCTATTAGACTTGTCATTTCATAGCTTTCCATAGTATCTTCCTACTCCAAATTAATTCGGTAAAGGGTCGTAGGTAATGAAAGTTTATGATAATTAAAGACACAAGTTCCTTTGAAGATTAACTACCTACCGGGTCAACCCACGACTACATAGCTGCGGTTAAGCTATCGTTTGGCGATGATGATTATAACATAGAAGGACCCCACTTCAGGCGTCACGAAAGATCAGCGTCATGCAATACCGTATACGGAATGCTGAGTGGCGACTTTTAACTTACTTGACCATCGAAATAGTACTAAATAACATCGCAGCTGCCTTGGGCCTCGCAGCTATGTTGGTAATAGCAGTATGTGGTATAGGAGAGACACCTCTCGTCTCGTCAAGACCTCTGTGGCGCAGTGGGCCAAGGCCCGACAGACGCAAAAGGTTGCGATTTTTATTCATGCCGTGGGACGAATTTTTGTATGATCTGCAAGTATTTGTCTCGGATCTTGGAGTTTCTATATATAATCAATAAATAAATATTGGTGAACAATGCACACAACACCATCTAGCCCCAAACTAAGCATAGCTTGTACTATGGTGAAAAGATTACTGATATAATACTAAGATATTTTTAAATGCTTACTTAAGATACTTTATAACACCCAGACACAGAGCAAACACCTAAGTTCGTCACACAAATGTTTATCCTGGGAGGGAATCGAACCCTCAACTTACAACGCAGAAGGCAGAGCTACTACCAACATAGCTGACAGGCCAGTCAAGTTCAATACCTATGTAGTAGTACGTCAGTCATGTGGTGCCCATAACACAAGCTCCGCTTACTTTGGGGCAAGATGATGCTGTGTGAAATGTCTGGCATTATTTATTTAATACTAGCGACCCGCCCCGGCTTCGCACGGCTGCAATGCTGATACTAAATATACTACAGAATGTCTTTATATACAACGTTATCTAAGAGAATAAAATAGACTAAGAGATAGACATATACCATTGCGGTCTTTTGTGTAGACCTTTTTAAGGTGTACAATACTGTAGTACATTATTTTGATATATCTAGTAGGGTTCAGCCAGCGTTTGCAATGGAAGCGCAATAAAATGTGTTTATTTACGACACCACATTAGAAACCTCTAAAATTATCAGTGTTTCTCTACTATATTATGCATGTTTTATGCATATAAACCTTCCTCTTGAATTACTCTATCTATTAAAAAAACCGCATCAAAATCCGTTGCATAGTTTTAAAGATCTAAGCATACGGGAGGCGACTTTGTTTTATACTATGTAATGATAATTTCTGTGCTTAATAACTTCTGTGCTGTACTGGACAAACATAATTTGAGATTAACATAGATGTTTGATTTGTGTCTCGATGTTAAAATACTAGCTGTTACTCGCGACTTCGTACGCGTAATGCTTAGAACCGTTTTTTTTATTTTTGGAAGAAATGAATTCTGTGCATATAAAGAACATCTCATAAGTTTAATCCCCTATTTTACCCTCTTCGGGAATTATTTAACAAAATTGTTGTTACAAACACATATTTCTTTATTTCTTGCCAAAAGCCTAAATATGAATTTTCAGATCCCTAACTTAAGGAAATTTGAGTTGCCCAAACAAACTTTGATCCTCTATTTTACCCCTTCAAGGTGGTTTTTTTAAACAAAAAGTAGCCTATGTTCCCCCGAATGCAATACATCTTCTTACCGAATTCCAATAAGATCCGTTCAGCCGCTTAGCCATGAAAACTTATCAAACAGACAGACAGAGACACTTTCGCATTTATAATATTTGTATAGATTCTATCAGTCATTTTATCTGCATAGTACAAGCATTGTACATTGTACATACGGGGCTAAATGGAATTGTTCAATAATAAATATTTTACTAATTATTTTATTTGATTTATTAATATATATTTTGGGTCATGCCAGTAACTTACTACTCTACTAGGTACTTGGTAACTTTGCTTTGCATTTAACAAAAACTTCGTACTTAGATAGGCTTGTTTTTTAAATCCTGAGAACCGAGCAATCTGGACTCGTGTGTAAATGGGATTATACCGCAACGGAAAGTTTATTTGTATATACAACCGTTTTGTGGTTTCAGTAGTAGATAAGAAAGAAAGAAAGAAAAGTTTATTTTGGGCACATTCGGATAGCATAAGTTATGTACAGATAAGTAGGTACGCATATTTGACAGCAAAATTGGCCCTCACTCAGTATAGAAGCGTTTAAAACGCTCTTGAAACGCTGGGCTTCTGTGACGCCGAGTTAGTATGCGCATCGGCACCGTGGTGGCGCACTGTCGTATACTATCATAATTGCATTTAACGTGTAGTTACTTACAATAAATGCACAGTAACAACTAAAATAAATATAATCATGTCAAGTTAGTTATACAATATTAAAATTAAACGGAAATACAATAGAAAATAAAATCAAAATATTTAAGGATTAAAATAAAAATGTTATTCGTACTAAAAGTCTAAAAACTAGGAACCTAAAATCAAACTGAAGCCTTATAATAACTTCTTCTATGCAAGTTTTTTTGTTATATTAACAAGCGTTTTTTAACGAACTTTTAAAAGACCAAATTGAAAGATTTTCTGATAGACGGAGGCAGATTGTTCCATAAGAGGTGCCTTGCAAGTAACAGAAATGTGTATACAGAGCAAGTTATTATTCTACTTAAAGTTTCGATGAACATATAATGAAAATACTGTAGAATAAAACTAAGAATAGGTATGCTAGACCTCATAAAGATACAGTATAAGAGCAATACACCAATCCAAGTAAACCCACTTGGGTCTTGAATAGATCGCAACGTAGCTTTGGCTACAATGCTCATTGCTCTATATTGCACCGTATTTCTTCCCATAATGATGGTTGCCAAGTAGAAACCACAATAACGTTGAAAATAACTCAGCACCAGACGTTCATACAACAATTTCATGCGTTGAAAAGCACTGAAAACAACATTTCCACTTGCAATCGGGACACTGTTGCATTTAAACACGACCAGTTTACTTTGCACCTTGTGTCCTCTCAGAGATCGCGTATTAATACAGTTTTTGAACAGTTTTTGGTGAAACTGGGGGTCTAAGTAAGCTGGTGAGGTAAGCTCTATTTCGTGTTCGGTGGGTAGCCAATTAAACAAACTGTGCGAACTTGTAATGAGATGAAGAGAATTGAACAGTCAAAATGGGGCATGTTCTGGCGTTAGTTTAGATAGTGGGATGTCTTTATTCGAGTTTGGAGTGTTATTTAGTAAACCGTGATCGTAGGCGTGTGGTGGCCCTTAGCACCGGTTTGGACCTTCATGTAGGTACAATTGACCTGCACGCAAAATTCGTACAATATACTTGGAATATATCTAATTGAAGAAGTCAGACATCATTCCGACAGCAAGTCGATTATCTTTCTCTTAAGTAAATAATAAACTATGTAATTACAATAAATGTGTAAAAAAATATCTCACTGGGTCTTTTGGCTGAAGGTTTCGATGGAATACCAGCGCCTAGCTACCACCAAGTGGCGAGGCATATTATACTGAGTCTAGACCTTTTTGTTACTGTGGCACACAAATACATGACATACTCTCTGTATTCTCCACTTTTGTTTATTTAAATTTTTTTTTTGTTTTAACTGATTGTGTGTGAGTAACAAATAAATGAGTATCTATGTCTATGTCGATGTGCAATTAGATTACCTAAGTACTTATGTACCTCAGGTACTTACCTACCCAATTTGCTAGATAGTCCTGGGCTCTGATGCGCGACGGGCTTTAGATCTCATCCGATGAGTTTATTTATATTATTTTATGAGGTGCTGGGTTGAATACCATACCATGTATCTAAAGTCTGTCTGATACCTAAGACTATTTTTCTTTAATGGCATGTGTCATATCCATGTCCATTTTGCCAATGTCAAGTGTTTGTATTGTTTATATTATGTCATAAAGTCGTATCTTGTCGCTCGTCATTTATTATATTGTTTATATTATGTCATAAAGTCGTATCTTGTCGCTCGTCATTTATTATATTATATTTAAAATAATGTCTTTTCATATAAAATTATTATACAGATTGTTTTTGCTAGAAACACAAAGAAACACAACGCTTTTATTCCAATTATTCAAACCCGAGTCAATAAATCTAGCTCTGTTGTAAATAAAAACACCAAAACTACTAATAAAACCGGAAATAACTCATGACAAATAAATAATATAAGAGAGCGCAATGTTTGCTTCACAAGACTGCCAAACATAGTCTCTGTGTGATATGATAATAGTAGAGCCGTGAAGTGGTGACATTTTATGTCAATGACTTATGATACAAAATTCGCGACGTCCTATTGAACAGACTAAGTTTAAACACTGTAGGTTCATGCTCAATATCACGAGAAGCCTTATAGTGGAGTCAAAACTTTACATTACGAAACCAATACCGTTAGTTCAAAACTCCCTCCAGTAACCCCTAAACACCCGAAGTTTATACAGAACAAACATGTGTACTGCGCATACTGCACTACGTTAAGTTTCAGCTAGTTAATACAGAGGCTGTTTTGTTTACTATAAAGCGATGTACCAAGTCGTTTAAAACTAGAATGTATTGGTACCTACAACGTTTAGGGCGCTCAAATATTTGGGTGACCTGCTGAGGATACAAAATATATATAACTGGTCTGTCTGCTCAGTTGGTAGTAGCTATGATTACTGCGCTGTAGGTAGGGGGTTTACCTCCTAGGACTAACATTTGTGCGAAATCGCACCTATGAACATAGGTGCGAACCGTGAACTCGAGCGGCAACGAGCGGACCGCGGATCAAACTCGCCCTGATGAAGATTCTCTAGATGAATCGAAACAGTGTCGGTGCCTCCATTGACAAAATAATACGTGAGTAAAGCCCGTGTTTATCAAAATGTATAAACATAGGTGTTGGTTATGTGCCTGGGTGTTACAAAGTATCATAATTATGTATAGTTGTACATAATTATGATACTTTGTAACACCCAGAATGACTGATAGAATACTTATATACCTTGGTATATAAGTATTCTATCAGTCATTCTGGGTGTTACAAACCCAGAATGACTGATAGAAGACTGATAGAAGTGTTGTCATCTGGTCACCATTACAAACTATGCTTAATTTGGGCCCGGATAGTGGTGTTGTCTACTAATATTTATTTATTTATAATTCTCTGACTTGAGTTCCATAGAATTGCCTCTGAATGTTATAATTTGATAGTAAATTACAAGACGTCTACAGTAAATAGAGTTTCTCGTGGGCGTGTGAAATGTACTCACAGAGAGATGTTAGTTGAGTTTATAATAGATAACTATATTATACTGATCTACCTAAACACATCTGTCTATTCTAAACGTCATTATACATCTATATACGCCTATATTCATCTGTCTATTCTAAACGTCATCGCGAAATGGCCGTTTAGATTTTTTCGGGATTCCTCGTCGTTCAAATCACATTGCAACATAATACGCTTATATCCAATAAATATCAATAAATTGTGACTTCATGTTTGGACATTCTGCTACGAGTATGTAGTCACAATTTATTGACTAAAATTCCGCTAAGATTACTGAATAAAATATGCAATAACACGAGAGAAAATATTTAATTTAGATGTGCTATGTTACTTCATGGAGTGACAAACGAAGCATCTTCTTTTTCTTCTGCGTTAATGGCATGTGTCATATGATGACAATTTTGCCAATGTCGTGTTTACATTGTTTATAGTAAGACAAAGTCGCATGTAGTCGTTCATCGTTTGTTATTATATAAAAATTGGTGTCTCTTTACAAAACTATTATACGGACTAGCTGAAACCCCCGCGATTTCGCCCGCGCGTTTGTACGAAAAACCATCGAGTTTATATTATAGTATTTTTCACCCTCTTTATGAGAATTATTTTGAAAAATCCTGAAACACATTTGCATTTATTTTGCATTTAAGTTTCCAAACCAAGTTTCGAAGAAATCACACCACCCGCCGTTAAAAAGTTCCCATACAAACTTTGACAACCCATGTTACCCCTTTGTAAGGGTTATTTTGAAAAATCCTGAAACACGTATCCATTTATTTTGCATTTTAATTATTCAAATCAAGTTTCAAGCAAATCGCACGACGTGTTAAAAAGTTTCATAAATACGTTTTTATCCATCCACTTAGGGGTTGAATTTCGAAAAATACCGCCTTAGTGGGTGCTTTTGTTATAAAAGGAAGCTACCATTCCAATTTCAGCTTTCTAGCTTCATCGGTTTCGGCTCGGCGATGATGTGATTCATAAAGTCAGTCAGGTTACTAAGCTCTTTTATAGGTATAGATTATTTTTGCGCGAATCAAAAGAAAGAAGAAAGAAGCACAAAACTTTCATTCCAATTATTCACACCCGAGTCAATTACCTACTCTAGCTTTATTTTAATAAAATCACCAAAATTACAAATAAAATCATAAATAACTCGGGAATAATAAATAATATATAAGAGCACAATGTTTTACTCCGCAAAACGGCCAAAAATAATCCGAAACGAAGAATCTTTGTTATCTGTACTCTTTGGCTTAGAATGACAAGGACAGATCACAGGTTATACTTTAATAAGAGATGTAAATAATCACTCAGTATCAAATAAACCCAAAATTTTCGCATTTACCTATTATGTCGATGGGTATTATTTACATCCTATTAAAGTCGTAAATCTTATGAGATAGTAATGTAGTGTATCTAATTATTACAAAAAGGATACTCGTATAAAGAACTTCCCTGCCTACGCTTTCCAAATCTATCTTCATGCAGAAAAGACTGTAAAAAGTTCTCCAAGCCAATCATTTTGTAGTTGTAACAACTCTATACGTTTTTGCGTTTCACTTTTGATTGCTGTAGACTAGGCGTGGTCGGAAGAAGGCGGGTAACCACTCAACACTCAGGATGTTTTACAGACGTCTGAAGACTTGTTTGGTTGTTTCCACGTTTCTTTAAATAAATGCTTCTTGGAAGAGCGAATTTGCTGCTTGGTGTTGCGGCTAAGTAAAAACTAGGCTAATTGCTGTTGGATGAGAACTGTCTACCTTCTAATTGGTTATATGGTTACCTATTGGTTTTATATTCAATCTTCTCCCAATACTGGCTTCACAGCTCCGTCCTCTGCCCTGTAGGTTCTAGATTAGATCCCCATCATGCGTAATGCATTATGCATTTTAAAGTTTTTTAAACTTACGCGATCAGAACACATTATTATAAATATTTACGGGTATTTATCGCGTTTATATACCTATTTTTCCCGACGTTTCGACAGGTTTACACTCTGTCGTGGTCACGGGATTGGTAAATAAACGCTATAAATACCCGTAAATATTTATAATAACATAATGCATCTTATGCGTAATGAACACATGCTTTTTCTGTGTCTGGGTGAACTAAAGAATCTTTCGCATGTATTTCAAAATATTATAAAAATTCTATCAGTCATCTGGTACCTAACAAGCTTTGCTTGGTTTGGGGCTAGATGGCGTTGCGTGAAATGTCCAGTAACATTAATTCATTCCTAAGCTGCAGAAGCGCTGGGGTGTCCAGTGCTTTATTGTTCCTATTGGAAATGAAGGTATATCCAAGACACCAAGCAAGAACATAATTAATAATTGTAATGACCTATGTATTATGTATGCATTTACAAAAAAAAAATTATACCTATTAGACATGTGGTACCAATAACACAAGCTCTGCTAACTTTGGGGCGAGACGCTGTGTTAAATGCCCAGCATGATTTATTTATTTAATTGTTGTGTCTAATGTGAATGCTTACTTTTCGGAATCTAGAGTAGTTTCGAAGTACTGCCATACTACTCGGCGGCAACTGATTCAGCATCCAGCCCGCGACCACGGCTATTGCAACATAACCGAAGCGTCAGGAATACATTTATCGCAATATTTTTCCCGTAATACGCGTTAAATACTCGTTAACTACCAAAACTATACAAATTCTGATCGCGAAAGTTATTAATTAACAATAATAATTAAATAATGCCGGACATTTAACACAGCGTTATCTGGCCCCAAAGTAAGCAGAGCTTGTGTTATGGGTACCACATGATTGATATACTACTTAAATACTTTTGTTTTTGTAAATACATACATATTATACATAGAAATACCCAGACCAGAGACAAATACTTGCAGATCATACAAACATTTGTCCCGCGGCGGGAATCGAACCCGCAACCTTCTGCGTCTCAGCCAGACCTTAGCCCACTGCGCCACAGAGGTCGTCAAACAATAATAATAATTAAATAATGCCGGACATTTAACACAGCGTCATCTGGCCCCAAAGTAAGCAGAGCTTGTGTTGTGGGTACTATATGACTGATATACTACTTACATAATTTTTTTTGTAAATACATTCATATTATACATAGAAACACCCAGAACAGAGACAAATACTTGCAGATCATACAAACATTTGTCCCGCGGCAGGAATCGAACCTAAGCCCACTGCGCCACAGAGGTCGTAAAATTATTGGCTATAGGAATGTTTCAATGTTTCAATTGTTTGCAAGAAACACGTATTATAGATAAAAACATCCGAGGATCTTAGTTTTCTGCATTGCAATTGGCATATAGCCCAACTGATAGTAGTGACATACTGATAGTAAATAAATCTATTCACTGCAACGACAAGTTTTTGGCTATCTGCACTGAACTAAATTGCCTGATTCATTCCAAATGTCACATTCGTATATTGTATCTAACTCTTCTTCTTCTTCTTCTTCGTTAATGGCATGTGTCATAATAATTTCAATTTTGTAAGTGTTAAGTGTTTATATTGTTTATAATATGTTACAAAGTCGTATATTATCGTCCGACATTTGTTATCTATACCTATAAAGGAGTTTAACCTGACTGACTGACTGACTGATTCGTCATCGCCGAGCCGAAACCGCTGAAGCTAGAAAGCTGAAATTTGGAAGGTAGCTTCCTTTTACTGCAAAGCCACCCATTAAGGCGAGATTTTTTGAAATTCAATCCCTCAGAGGGTGAAAAGGGGTGAAAACGAATTTATGAAACTTTTTTTGTATGAATGTATGAAACACGCGCGGTGTGATTTGCTTGAAACTTTATATGAATAAATAAAATGCAAAATAAATGTACACGTGTTTCAGGATTTTTCAAAGTAACCTTAAAGGGGTAAAATGGGGTGTCAAAGTTTGTATAAGAACTTTTTAACGGGTGGTGTGATTTCTTAGAAACTTGGTTTGGATACATAATATGCAAAATAAATGGACAAATGTTTCAGGATTTCTTAAAATAACTCTCATAAAGGAGTAAAATAGGGTGTGAATGTTTGTATGGAAATTTTTTAATGGGTGGTGGGTATGGGTGTGATTGTAAGGAGATAAATTGCATTCTGGGGAAGAATTTAAGGTACAATTCCTTTAAAAAAAAATGCAGATGAAGTCGCGAGCAACAGCTAGTTTTAAATAAAATGGTCCCTTTAATATAAAATAACTACGGATTATTTTTGCATGAATCACAAAGAAACACAAAACTTTTTTCCAATTATTCACACCCGAGCTAATAACTCTCTAGCTCTATTTAAATAAAAACACCAATATAAGGAATAAAATCAGATATAACTCGAGAAAATATAATAATATAATATAAGAGCGTAATGTTTGCTTCGACAGACGACCAAAAATAATCTGTCTAACTCT
Source organism: Lampropteryx suffumata (assembly GCA_948098915.1). Taxonomy (NCBI): domain Eukaryota; kingdom Metazoa; phylum Arthropoda; class Insecta; order Lepidoptera; family Geometridae; genus Lampropteryx; species Lampropteryx suffumata. Next base: position 6,568,828 of record OX402558.1, read on the forward strand.
AACATAACCTAACTTATCTAAGTAATTCTCAATTAATGAAGTTGACAGTTAACCTACCCAGTATCTTATAATTACATAATTAGGTATCGTGACACTTAATGCTCGTATGCTCTGTCTTTGTCATTGTAATGTCAAAGAATAAAGATGGCAAAAGATTTAAACAATTCATCAGTTTGTGTGTGTTTAAAAGATATCCCATATAATTAATAATACGTTAAATGGTCGTATACAGCAAGTAGCCGCAAAGGTTCTAACTACATAGTGCATACTTACGTTTAAAAAATTAAATAGAAAACCTTCATTTATAAAACTAACCAAATTTCATTTACTCGGACGACATATTTTTTTCACCTATTTTGATTTAAAAACCAAACTACTGAACCGATTTTGATGAAATTTCTATAGGACCACTAGGAAAGTATATCTTTTTAAATAAAAATAGTATTTTTCCAATCGGTTCATAAATTACGTAATTATGTGGTAACAAACTTTAAAAAAATACAAATGAATTGTAAACCTCCTTCTTTTTTAAAGTCGGTTAAAAATGAGAGTCATGTAGTTCCCATTACACAAGCTCTGCTTACTTTGAGGCTAGATAATGATGCTTTAGCTTGCTATAAAAAAAGTGATCTAGATACCTTCTTCAAAGGCGGTGGCTAATCTCTTGAAATACTTATAACTACATACAATTTTCAGTCATATAACTCTTTTGTATGGTATTGTACGACTGTAAAGTTGGATGTATTTTACGCTTTACTGCTCTGTTAAAAGCTGTGGGTTCAAATAAAACAAATCTAAAAACTGGTGAGTGCTTATTAGCTTGAGAGTAACAAATCACTCTGGGTAAAGTGTTTACGAACAAAAGTTACACTAGCGAACCCACAAACAACGTCAACGTTACAAATTCAGCTTAAGGTTTTAGTAGAATAGGTATAAAATTGTACCAAGACTGGAAAATTTACGAAGCTGAATACATATTTTAGGTTTCGTGGATTTCGAAATTCTAATTCAAACCTGTTTTCTACAATATTAATATTATTCCTTATAATTGTTTTTTCTGTATGTTTGATTGTAGGTAAGTAATAGATAAATTCAAAACTACTTAGTAATAGTAATACTTATATATTCATTTTCAAGCATTATAAGAGTATTGTATAAATGGTTTGTTCTTAAAATACTGGCGATGGCTTGATTCAGTATATAATGTTCGGACAGGACCTACACTAAGTCATGGAGACTTGTGTTGCAGATCTAACCCAGGACATTTCACACAGCATCATCTGGCCCCAAAGTAAGCAGAGCTTGTGTTATGGGTACCACATGACTAATATACTACTTATATACTGTTTTTTTTTGTAAATACATGCATATCATACATAGAAACACCCAGACCCGAGACAAATACTTGCAGATAATACAAACATTTGTCCCGGGACGGGAATTGAACCCGCAACCTTCTGCGTCTCAGCCGGACCTTAACCCACTGCGCCACAGAGGTCGTCATAAATGTACTACATCTTTACAGTAGATACTCACAATCATCCACAAAAGAGTACGCATGTTTATACGTCTTAACTATTGTATAGTTATATCACAATAACCACCTTTTGTTCTAATTTGTCAATCTTAACATGTTTCCTTTTCAGAACTTTCGCGAGCTGTTTATACATTTTGATAAACACGGGCTTTACTCACGTGGGTATTGTTTTGTCGATGGAGGCACCGACGTTGTTTAGATTAATCTGGAGAACCTTCGTGCAGTGCGAACCGTGAACTCGAGCGGCATCGAGCGGACCGCGGATCAAACTCACCCTGATGAAGATTCTACACGGGTTCAAATCTAAAGTGTCTAGTATTCAATACAATTAAAAGGATCACTTTGAATCGTCTTATATGCAATTGGAATTTATTTCTACTTTACTGATATAACGACACACAGATTTTACTTTACTCATAAATATTCAGCGTTGAAACCACAGAACAGAAAAAACGATTCTGTTCTGTGGTTGAAACTGCCAATCGAATTGACTTTGTATAATTTGATTTAAGTTCGACGCATCAATAGATTTTAATGTTCATATTTTCCAAATGAGTGCACGTGTATTTCCGTTTCACTGAAGCTCATATTTGCGCGCTTTTAGCTATCATTAGCAATGCCATTCAGTTTAGTGACCACAAATGGCGACTGATGAATACCTAATCTTTATGTACATACTTACTCGTGCGTGACTGACCCATTGAACCACCATGTAGTAGGTTGCACCGAATATCAGTTGCGGGGAGATCGTGTAACAAATACTAATAAATATTATAATAATAATATAATAAAAATAATATTAAGTAAAAATGTTACATGGTACAATAATATCTAATAACAAAATTCAAAAACTTTTTTAAATTAAAGGTATGCATAATACGAGCCTGAACTAGGTAGTCCTGTATCTCAGGCGTGAAGATCTAACTTACATACATTCTAAAATAATCACCTACATTGACATTTTATTTTCAGTTAGATGTATAGAATAGTATTAAAAATCTTAACTAAGCTTAAAACTACAAATAATGCAAACAATATACAACACAAAACAAATGATAAACAAACTGCGAGTCAGCGGAATTGTAAACTGTTAATTGTAAACAAAGTAAGAATACGTAAGTATTTTTCTAGTTTTAACGTGTAATTATTTAACAACGAAAATGTGCAAACGTTGTTTATTTAACTTGAATTACAATTTAAGGTTAGTAGGGTAGCCTCGTGATCAATTGTCTATGTTTTTTTTAAATAAATACTTTTAATGACGCCTCAAATAGTCCTCTTAGGCATTCTTAGGCACCTCCATAATCTATTATCTGCTGCAAACAAAGTTAGCAATCAAATCTGAAAACAAGTAAGTACTTAGGTACATATTTCTAGGAAATAATATTATTCAGTTGAATAGATAATAATAAGAAACATCTCGTAGAATAAACATTAGACGCGGCAGCGAAACTTCAAATTGAATCTAGTATTGATTTGAATTCAACTCGGGAATTCGATTCCACGAAGTTTTGGTGCCTACACTCGTCAGCCTATTTTGTTACCACGTCTAGGAGTTTATTGGAAATTTCTTATAGAAATATTATTAATAATATTAATATCCTTATTTTATTATTTTATGATAAATGTAAATACGATACCTCAGTAGTACATAAGTATTTATTGAATTCGTAAATGTTTCGTACCTGAGCGATCAAGGTAGTACTCAGTGGGGTAGATGCATGCAGATACATGACGTCATGATGGTCACGGCTACCGTTGAAAGTCAAAACTTACAAGCTTATTTAACCAATATCAAAACAAGCCATTAAATTAACAGTACCTACGTACTTCTCCAATGTTCATGACACAGCTAACTCCCAGAAGCTTTGTAACTTTAATCGATAAGTAGATACATAGTTTGCTTAATTTCACGCCAGCTGCTTCCAAACAGATGTATTATTTTGCTATTAGCTGCTTTGTACACTCCAATATAACTTCTCGTTTGAAATTGTAGTTTATTTTCAATTTGGATGGAAATGTTTAAGAGGAGATGAAGAATATGCGACATGAGAGCTTTAGTTTACGCAGCACTAGTTTGGAATCCCTGTAATAGATTTATTTTTTAAGACACGTTATTTAAACGTAGCATCTATGTTAGAACCAATCATCAAGCAACAAAAATCGCAAGAAACTTGTACCTCTGAAAATATCGATAATACGACAAAACCGTATTCGGCACAACAGTTTCATAAACATAAAAGTTTCATAAAAGTTTTTGACGACCTCTATGGCGCTTTGGGCTAACATCCGGCTGAGACATAGAAGATTGCGGGTTCGATTCCCGCCGCGGGACGAATGTTTGTATGATCTACAAGTATTTGTCTCGGGTCTGGGCGTTTCTATGTATAATATGTATGTATTTACATAAAAAAAAGTATCTAAGTAGTGTATCAGTTATCTGGTAACCCATAACACAAGCTCTGCTTACTTTGGGGCTAGATGATGCTGTGTGAAATATTCGGCATTATTACTATTATTATAATAAACAGGAATGTTGAAGGATAGAAAGGAAAAGGATGGCCTCGTATCAGTTACATAAGCCAAATAAAGGAGAAGGTAGCTATCGTGTCATATAAGGAGGTCAAGAAGGCTGTGCTGGAGAGAAACAAGTGAAAGAGCTGCTATTTCACCGACAAGAGCTCTTAAATTTAGAAGAGAGGGAAGACGAAAAAACTAACAACTCTGTATAAAGATAGAAAAACAAATCTAACTGTTGTTACATGTTTATGGGGATCGAAGTTGCCCGCGTCCGTAGGAGCATACTCATAGTAACCCTACACGTGATCCTTGGGTAGTGCCAAACGGGTAGCAACTCTTCTGGTGGTAGGCTTCAGCCGCGGCTTGTCACCACCTACTAGACAAAATCAGTCCGTGAAGCGACGTTGTCGTGTTTCGGACTGATGTCTGGTGCAGCCACCGTGGAAGTGACGGGTTTGAGCAGTTCTTGCTCTGGATTTTTGCTAGGGCAATCATGAGATCACAACAGCGCCAGTATACGGAGAGGCTAGACATGGAGGGTAGCGGGATCCGAAGCACGGTTGCCGACCGCAGGTTGTAGGGGGCCCAAGTAGTGAATTAGCCATTCATGAAAGGCTGCCCCACCGCCTTGCGAAAAATCCCAGAATGCTCCATCGTGCTGGTTGGCGACCGGATGTGGGGTGGTGGTTATTCCAGGGGGGGTTCGGGCGTCCCCGCAGTCTCCGGTCTAGTCCCTCAAATGCGCATGGGCCTGTTGTGTATCTCTGGGCCGGCTATCCAATGTCTCGCTCAACGTCTTCCTCACTCACCTAACACTCACTCAAAATATGAAAAAGTTGAAAAATAATAAGTCGTGTTTACAGCGGAAGCACGTCCTCTCGCTTGAAGCGCGCACCTCTCTAATATTCGAGGACTGCACTCTAATCTCGATTCGGTCCACCACCATCTTGAGACCGCTAAGCCACACTTATTATTTCTAACGGAGACGCAGATCCAATGCCCTTCCGACACAGCGTACCTCACATACCCAGGTTATACACTGGAGCACAATTTTAAGCCGAAAGCTGGTATTTGTCTGTTTGCTCGGGATGACATTTGTTGTCTGCGTCTGCGTGACCTTAAAGAGCCCGATTTCTCTGTTCTATGGACTTTGGTAGATACCGGCCTAGATAAAGTAATGTACGCCGGATTGTATAGATCTCACACTGGAGACCTTGAGACAACCAGGTTGTTTAACTACATCTGTGAAGCGGCAGATGTGGCCCAGCAACGTTACCCTGATGCCCAACTGGTACTTCTGGGTGATTTTAATGCTCACCACCAGCAGTGGCTGTTTCCATTTCAGTCTACTGACCATGCTGGTAGAGAAGCTTATAAACTTGCTCTCTCACATAATCTCACTCAGTTGGTAATCGAGGCTACCAGGGTACCAGACGTTTAGGGCCACACAGCCAATTGCTTAGACCTGTTGCTGACTAACGAACCGGATCGCCATTCAGTATCGGTGTTGCCTCCTTTGGGCACTTCTGATCACTGTGTAGTTAAGTCTGTATCGTCATACTCGCCACCCGATCCCTCGCCTCGAGGATATAGGCGACTGTGGCGTTACAAGTCAGCAGACTGGGATGAGATGCGTCACTTTTTTACATCTTATCCTTGGCAGCAGACCTGCTTTTCTTCTTGTGACCCGTCAACATGCGCTGATGCCATTACAGAGGTGGTCTATAGAGCAATGGAATATTTTATTCCATTCTCGGATGTCTCAACCTCCGGCAAAGCTCGCCCGTGGTTTGGTCCTGCATGTGCGGCTGCGGAAGCGAAAAAACGTGCAGCTTACCTTGCCTGTGCTGACGCTCGCAACAGCAAAACCACGGATACACAAACTAAGAAGAAAGCCTTTAATCAAGCCACCAAGTCCTGCAAGAAGGTGCTACGGAAGGCTCGCTTTAATCGAATTGGCCGAATGGGTGCCAAGCTTGCGACACATCCAGCTGGCAGCAAAGCATTCTGGTCCTTGGCCAAGTCGGTAGAAGCGAACTTCAGCCGCCCTTCTCTCCCTCCACTACTAAAACCAAATGGATCTCTACCCCACACTGCAATCGAGAAAGCAAATATCTTTGCTGCTCAATTTGCAGAAGCTTCACGTTTAGACACTTCTAACGAAACCCCACCTAGCCTTCTTCGATGCGAAGCTACAGTGCAGGAAATTCGCATCCATCAAGAAGTGCTCAAAACGTTACGAAGTCTTGACGTGAACAAAACTAGTGGTCCGGACGGCATTTCGGCTGTAGTGTTGAAAACTTGTGCCCCTGAGTTGTCTCCCATACTCATAAGACTTTTTCGCCTATCTCTGAAAACTGGAATAGTCCCAAAATCCTGGAAGCTTACTAATGTGCAACCAGTGCTCAAAAAAGTTAGTCGCGCTGACCCATCAAATTATCGCGCAATTTCGGTCACCTCCCTACTTTGCAAATGTATGGAACGTGTCCTGAATACGAAACTCCTTACATACCTTGAAGACAACGACCTCCTCAGTGATCGACAATATGGTTTTCGCCGAAAGCGATCTACTGGGGATCTTCTTGCGTATGTCACGCACATTTGGAGTGAGGCCATAGAGAAACATTGTGAAGCATTAGCTGTTTCACTTGACATCTCAAAGGCCTTTGACTGGGTCTGGCCTTATTGGTAAGCTTCCAGCTTACGGATTGCCAGTTCAGTTCTGCTCATGACTTGCTGACTTTTTGAGGGAAAGATCCATTCGAGTGGTTGTTGACGGATGCTCGTCTGATCGATTGGCAATTAATTCCGGGGTACCTCAAGGGTCAGTGCTCTCTGCCACACTGTTTTTTCTGCACATTAACGATCTGCTTATGCCCGGAATCATTGGGTATGCAGACGACAGTACTGTTGTGGAGAGATACTTTGCAAACGCACGAGCCAGTAAAACTGAAATTCAGAAACTCAGAGACGAGATGCTTATGCGTCTGAATTCGACTCTCCAGATCGCGTCCTATTGGGGCGATTCCAATCTGGTTAAATTCAACGTATCCAAAACGCAAGCTTGTCTCTTTTTAGCGAAAAAGAGTGAGTTTCTCCAAGTCCCGGTTTTCCGAAATGAACCAGTAACTATAGAAGATCATCTCGAACTCTTGGGAGTTTCACTTACACGGACTCTCAGTTTTGGCTCCTGTATCGAGTCCAAGGCCAAAACTGCTGCCATGAAGCTTGGCATCCTCAACAAGGTGAGGCGATACTTCACACCTGGACAGCTTTCCACCTTATACAAAGCTCAAGTCCGGTCGGGTATGGAGTATTGCTGTCATCTATGGGATGGTTCAGCCAAACACCAGCTGGCTGCCTTGGACTCGATCGAGCGTAGAGCATTAAGGATGATGGGTGAACAGCTTAACGCTGAGACTAAGTTCCAGAGTCTCGAGCACCGTCGTAAAGTTGCTTGCCTTTCGATCTTTTATAGGATACATTTCGAAGAATGTGCCCAGGAATTACATGATCTGATTCCAACATCTGATCTGCTTTTCACAACAGGACAAGCAGACGTACCGCTCAATACCATCCACACCTTGTCAACCTACCACCCTTACGAACAAAGCGCTTTGCTTCCACATTTATAATGCGTACAGCCAAGGATTGGAATGCTTTGCCGTCGTCTGTCTTTCCTGAAAACTACAATCTAGGTCTCTTCAAGTCTCGAGTAAATAAGTGTCTTCTAGACCTGCGTGCCCCATCGTCTGCCACATCGTCGCTTAACATCAGGCGAGATCGTGGTCAAACGTAGGTTTATTGATGAAATAAAAAAAAAAAAAACAATGTTTGTGTGTTTGATTTGTCTAACGACTGTAATCCCTATGCTTGGTAGACACCTGTTCAGATCTCTAGTCACATCTTTTCGAAGATGTCTAGGTGGGATTGTCAGAGACACATCCAAACATCAAATACTAAACATGGTTAAAGATATTTCCCCTATGTCATGTCTATTTGATTTCATGAGATGATAATTTAATTTTCCCTTGAGATCTCTGGTCTCCAAACAAATGTGTTTGAACAATATTATAAAGCAAACATTGCCCAGGATAGGGCACGGCCATGAGACCTCACTTCGTCGGTAACATGATTCAACGGGAGCCCTTTCACTAGGTTAAAAGCGTGTAAGGTTTGTTGAGAAAACAAAGATGTTATGATCAACGGGATCACACTCGTACCTCTCGTGAACATTCCAAAAAGTTATAAAGCAAATAATATAAGTGTTGCTGGACAATTCACGCAATATACAAACTAAACTCAGCTTCTACTGTTTAAATTAGAAGACATTTCGACAATTAGACAATGTGTGTCCACATTGTGTAATAGAAAGAATAGTTATTTAATTACTTATTAGTTAATAATTATGATACGTATAAACCTAGACATAAAACAAACACGTACATTCATCAGACTAATGTTTAACCTACATCTGGATCGAACCCACAACTCAAGAATCAAACTGCGCAGAAGGTAGAGTTATTACCAATTGACGTATGCTGGCCGAACTTTTATGTTATACTATAATATGCTTTTATATATCTACTTAAATAAGGGTTAATATTTTAAGAACGTAACCTCGAACTGCTTAGTAACATATCTATATAATTATATATCTATAAATATCTACAAGAAGCAAAATCTTTGTACCCCTTTTTACAAATATTGCGCGGACGGAGGAGTATGAAATTTCGCATACTTATAGTTTATATAGAAGAGTGCAGAATGCTAATATTTTTTTAAATTATGCATAAAATATACATTACTTTTTAATTAATTATGGTCGAATTTCGGCCAGTGGGCGACAACTAATGATAAAAAAGTATTCTTCATTACATATTCATTGCAAAAATAAAGTTTCCCCTAACATTTGTAACATAACATGCCCTAAATTGATAATAACGGGATAAAGGGAAAGTTTATCTACTAAGTAAAAGGATTTATGCCATTTCAAACCGCAACGCAAGCGCGGGATCTTCAATAGCTCTGAGAAGAAGAGACGAACTTTGGTCATAATATTTTTATAGCTCGTTGGAGATATCGATTTTGAATTAGAGATACAGAAAGTCTCACTTCTAAGATGTGGTTGTGGTGTGGCTTTCCAGCCGTCCCATATTATAAATAGATTTCCACCCGAAGTTTCACTCGCGAAGAAACTTACAACCCCCATGCCTATGGGGGTAGATTTATGGTGTAAAAATATTATTTTATTACATTATATTAAGTTACTTAATACATAACATGCCAAAATGTTATTTCAATCTTTTCCGGGTGTTTCTATGTACCTAAGTATAATGTGTATAGGAGTTTATTAATAATAAAATAAGTATATAGGTAAGTAGTATATCAGTCAATAAGTACCTATAACACTTTGGGACCAGATGTTTGAAATGTCTGGCATTATTTATTTTTGCAGTTAGGTCCGTCGGGAAGAGATAAATACTTTTAAATCACTCCTAATATTTCACTTATTAGAAGAACGTTTATGTTGCCCCTATTATGTATCATCACCTTTCCATCAAATTTGGTGGCTTAATATAACCTAAATTCTGCTTTGTAAAGCTCATATTACATTACAAACTCGTTTGATGTGACACGCCTGATACGAGTACTAGATCAGTTTGTTGTGAATACGAGTCTTTTCGAATGGTCGGGACGTGATAAACTCCGAGGTATTGCGTCGGACACGAGTCACCCAAAAGCCACTCAAAAGACAGAGAATATTTTATTTATTACTAGCTTTTATTGACGACATGTGTGGCGCAGTGGACCAAGCTCCCCCTGATACCAGCCGCAGGACAAATGTTTGTATGATCTGCAAGTATTTGTTTCGGGTTTGGGTTTTTACAAAAAAGTATATATATGGTGTTTCGTGTACAACCATAACACAAGCTCTGCTTACATTAGGGCTAGATGCTGTGTGAAATGCCCGGCATTATTTATTATTATTTAGCCCGTGGCTTTGGCCGCGAGGTACGTAGATAATAAGTAGCCTAACGTATTAAACGTTATATGTTATTCCAAATCTATACCAAGTTTCATTCAAGTCGGTTAAGCCTTAATTGTCTTTATTAAAAATTTATGATAAACAAGCTTTTGCCTGCCGCTTTGCACGCGTCGTCCCTACAAAAAAGTAGCCTGTTTTATTCCAGGCCACAGATATATTCCAAGGTTTATCTAAATTCATTCAGCAGTTACAGGATGATTAAGCTTCAAACATTGAAACAAACATCTACACCAACTTTCACAGTTAAAATATTAGAAGGAAGTTGGGTGGATCTTTAAAATGAAAACAAACATTGTTAATTTCCACAGCTACCTTTTTGCTTGTATCATATACACTCTCAGGCAGGTGAGGTAGTACGCATGGTTATGAGCCAGCTTACAAACATAATATTTCCATTCTCGGAAACCAAAACCGCCCTACTTTATTTGATCGTAAGATTATACATTGAACGGCTGGCGAAAAACTGTAACAGAGGTCTCTTTCTAATATAAATAGTCTATCATTTCAAAGCAGTTTATAAAGGGTTCTAGGCAAAAAAACTTTCCAATATATTGGCGTATTTACATAAACCCGGGATCGGAAAAGGTCCCAAATAGTGAAGAACATTCGTCTTTTCAACGTCACTCAATTTTGTTAAAGCTATCTATTCACTACATTAACATAAATCTGTTTAGGCGACGCGACGCACAATGCCGCGGTTTTATATAAGGAGCTGCGCCTTTTAACATGCGCAAGACTATTAAACACAACATAAACTATAAAAACGCGTTAAAAAGTAATACTTTCTGACTTGTCTTAAAATATTACACAAAGAGAGGGGAGAAGCGATCATAAAAACTAATATTAGAGACTTGTCTAAATTGCATGACTTCCTTTGCTCACCTAATTTCATTAAGACTTGTTCTACGTAGGCAGTTACCCACGCAAGCAAACCAACCCTCTACCAAAGAGGCGCTTTGATGTATTCGATTTTAGTTTGGAAAGAATTTTCAAAATTTTTTGCCTGCGAAACAAAATTGTGGAAAGCATAACAACCTCTTTTCGGAAAAAAAACAATCCATTTTGTAGTAACCGTTTGAATGTGAATATATATTAGGGATCCTTTGGTGTTGTGATTCTTAGGACCGTGGTGAATAAAACGAGATTTCTAAGCAAGTGTTTATTTAGTTCAAAGAAGTTGGAAAAGATTCCAGTAAGGATTTCGATGATGCTAAGTGAGAATGTGTTAAAAAAGACCAAAAAATATTGTCAGCATGTGACTCTTGAAGCTAGTTTTGATAAAGCTGATGCTGAAGCCTAACTTTCATAGAAGAAGACTTCAAATTATGTTTTTTAGTGCAGTATAATTTTTTACTCATCTTCATAAACACTGTTCATCAGAGAGATATAAGACCACGTTGTGCTCACTACCTGGAAACATAATATAAAGACGCATTGCTTAAATTATAACGCTTTAGGCTCTTTTTACAAAACAAAACTCGGGCTCAGATAGATAATTAAGCGGTATGTTCTGTCGGGTTTGAATAAATGCGTTTAAAAAATCTATGCTCAGTTCTTGATCTTTGTTTTGTTCTAGAATACCTTTGACATTTCATTGTACTGGCTACTAGTTATGTAATAGGAATGGTTACTCCCCTAAATCACTAAGTAAATTCACTAGATACAATTCTAAATGTCAAACCACGTTTGTTGTCTCCAAAATAAACTACAAATACTCAGATTCGGAACCAATATTGGCCGATTCAATTTTCCCGAAATCGAATTTGACACTCTATTTCAAGGGCGTCTTGTCATTCATGGTTTGGGCGGTCATATTTTCTACATTGGTTTGGAAAATTGAGATTTCTAGACCATATTATAGGAAAACTATATTGTCCTCTATGTGAAAAGATGATCTAATAGCTGAAGAAATTTATTATAAATGTTTTATTCAATATAACAAAGTCGTAAATCATTATATAATGTTACTTGTATAATTAACTATTACCCTAGTACTATTTTCTAAGTAAAATGACTCAAGAAATAAAATGTTACTACAGAGGTAACCTGCAGAGTAAATGATTATGAATTTTAATTCAATGCACAATCTCTTTATCCAATTAAATACTATCACACAGCTCTAAATCCAATTATATACTATTAAGAGAAAATCAGTTACGGACTAAAACTTTAAATCAAACTAAGTGAAATTGGGAGGCAAATCTCGCAAACATGGAGAGTTAGGTCCAACTCACGCTTGGCTTGCGCTGTTTGGAGTATAACGCAAACTCTCTTGAACTTACTTTGGTAAACATATTGAGGGTGATCGGTGCGTACTTCATTGATGTCAAGCAGCAGGCCTTCTGTGATCTAGAATACAATATCAAGATCTGAAAGTTAGATTTAAAATAAAACTGTTTAAACTAAGACTACTGTGGAACCGAGAGCTAAGCCGGCATTCGATGCTGTTTATCGAAGCTTAGACCGACGATGATAAGAAATATCCAAACAGAAACATATATGTGAAAAGAAGGGCAAGTTCGGTACTAACTGCGTTCAGGTTGACGTCGATAAAAGAGTTGAGACCTGGGTCTACCCTTGAAATCGATAAACGAAATATCGGGTTAATAATCGTGCAAAACCTTACTCTTAGCTAAATCGTTTTGGCTAGTTTTGAACGACGGAACGACCGACATTACTTTTGACAATCGATGTCGGACAACAACAGACGGTATGTTAGTTTGGACTTGACAACGAAAAAACTGTCTAATTGATTGAATTGGACGCACATTTCAACGATGTTATCGTTCGGATAATATCATAAATTTTGCGTTCCTTAAATAATAATAATAATAATACCGGACATTTTACACAGCATCATCTGGCCCCAAAGTGAGCAGAGCTTGTGTTATGGGTACCACATGACTGATATACTACTTTTTTTGTAAATACATACATATTATACATAGAAACACCCGAGACAAATACTTGCAGATCATACAAACATTTGTCCCGCGGCAGGAATCGAACCTAAGCCCACTGCGCCACAGAGGTCGTAAAATTATTGGCTATAGGAATGCACAATGTTATTCAATTTATTTCAAAGAAAATTTGTAACATTTAGTGATATTGAAATGTTTAATATGGCAAATCTTAATATTAAGCCAATATTATGTGCAACGTGATTAACAAGTCAAATTTGTATTTTGTAGTTTTATATTCAACAAAATACCCAGGTAGTTTGTAAGTAAATAGTATAAAATATATATAACTTGATATATATTTTATACTATTTACTTACAAACTACCTGGGTATTTTGTTGAATATAAAACTTGCAAAGTTTTAAATTTCAATATCCCTAAACGTTACAGATTTTTTTTTTAAATAAATTGAACAACGTTGTACAATCCTATATCTATGATTTAAAAAACGGTAGCTTGGCTTGAGCTTGAACGGGTGTTCAGATCTCAACTCTTTTATCGACATCACCGTTATAATCCCGAACGCAGTTTATACCCTGAACTTGGCCCCTTTTTCACATATATGTTTTTGTTGAGACATCATACCTTTTTTTCATGGTTTTTTCGTTTGTTTACGCATAATGATTTACCTTCACGCCAAATTTCAATTTTCTAATTCATCTAGAAGTGGTCTAGAATATTGATGACTCAGTCAGTCATTGAATGTTATAAATTGCACTTTTCAGGCCATAATATCTTAAGACCGATTAAAGATACTTTCATGAAATTTCGGATTTTAAGTGTCGAAAGGGGTCTTATTAAACAAGCAAGATTGCAAGTGTTTAGGCTTCTTAGTTTTTGAGTTATAGGGGTGTCAAAAGTAGCACGTAATGGTCTGTGTAAATATATACACTGCCAGTGCGTCACCCGTTTCATTTCCGAACTTGGCTGACATACTGCCGTGTGACTAGATCTGATAACTTCATTGCCCATATAATATAGATTGCTGAATGTATATCCTGTCGTACTTTAAACGTAAATCTATATAATAATAATGTTAAAAATTAAAAAATGCAAGGACCATTCCAATTGATCTATAGAGCACTTTTGGTCTAGTGGTAGTGACCTCCCCTTCTGATCCTAAGGCTGTTGGTGTGAATCCGGTCGTGCACCAATAGACGTATCTATTCGAAAAATATAGGTAGGCATATGCTTTATACTAGTAGGTAATCTCAAACGGAACAAAAACAGCGTGAGGAAACAGACATGTCGTAGAACCTAAAATGTTCGGAAACATGTGCCAAGTGCACGAAAGGAGCATCTGAGGCACATTTTAATCATTTCACACTGGTACAAAATAACTAGTCACGACAAGAAGAAGATCGATCTGTATAGATAGGTGGTCGTTTGATTTCACCTTTTGATTATCATGAAAACAATTTTTTGATGGTGCTTGTCTCCTTTGTACCACAGACTTTCGTAAGCCGCATGTCCTACGCGTAAGCTCTGAAAAAAGATAATTACCTATATTAGTATTTCATAGCCATACCTAAACATAAATCTACATCGAAGCACAGATTTTTTGTCAGTTTAGGTTAGGTGTTAGGTTAGGTAAAAACCTGTACGAGAAATTATCTAATAACCTTTGCCCTTATGAGATTTGGGCCCATACCGGACATTCATTTGTGCGTATCTAATAACGTTACAACTTGAGATCTGGAATCAAGTAACTCTCTCATAGAATGTGTTGCACCAATAGGATAATGATACGTTTAGCCGCGAAAAGAACATACAGAGAGACAGTCGGACACTTTCGACTTTGTAATATAAGTGTGGATCCAGTCTATACACTAAACCCGCTGACCCGTCGACACAACCCGGTGGCCGGGTAGGTGTAGCCGTCATGTCAGCAGCATCTTTTCAAAGGAAATGCTCTAAAAGAATGCCAGCAATTTCTAAACCGCTAGACGGTCGGCGGGGTCAGCAACTGTTTTAGATTTCATTATGTAAAGCGCCTAGAACAAACTAAGATAAGTGAGCACTTACAGCTTCCGTCAATAGCTCTCCGTTGTAACATAAATTCAGCACAAAAAGCAATACGCTAATCACTCCTAAATAACCGTTCAACAGGTTGGATATAGTCGGGGAAAACTGAAAAATAAATGTCTTTGTGAGTAGGTACTTTTTTTACTAAGGAATATTGATTGTAATAGTTGATTGTTAGTAGTATTTGCTTGCTTTGGAATACCTTCAATAAGCTTCGTGAATAAATGCTGAGGTTTTGTGTATTAAATGGCCTTAATGGCCTTAATATATAAAAAGAGTTTCGTGAACGACGACTGTTAAGTACCTACTAGATTCTGCTCTCGGCCTCGCACGCGTGGTGCGAGTAAACATTTGTTTATTTATTTATTAACTAGTACGAACATAATGGCCTTAATATATAAAAAGAGTTTCGTGAACGACGACTGTTAAGTACCTACTAGATTCTGCTCTCGGCCTCGCACGCGTGGTGCGAGTAAACATTTGTTTATTTATTTATTAACTAGTACGAACATGTTAATAACACTAATTAAAAAAAAAAGAAGAATAATAAAAACCTTAAAAAAAAAAAAAATATAGTATCTGGTAGTAAAGTAAGCATCTACACACTCAAATATACTTCTCACAGAACCTCAGATAGAATCACCTTTCATCCGTCCGCAAACACATCACATTCCGGGTTCTCATTCAAGAGGGCATTGAGCGCAGAAAGAGTACGTGCAATGGGAGACTGCGTACGCAACCGCGTGAGAAGAAGGTTTCAGGAACAGCCGGTGCTTGATGTTACTGCAATAGTTGTTGAGGACGTAGAGCCTCGCCAAGTCATCACGGAGATCGTAAGCATCGCTCTTACCACGGAGAACCTTACACATGGTAATTAATTGGTTGTTCACCCTTCTAACTTCTAAACTATTGTAGCCTAAGCAGCCCATAAGGAACCTTGTCGGGTACGTCAAAGAAAAGTAAAGAACGTCTACCTGACCTCTCCGGTCTAAACTAGCTGATATAAAATTCACCACTGTTAAGAGATTGGTGTTAACGGACCTCTTTACTCTAAAACCGTGTTGTTCGTTGCATAGGTGTCGTTCAACCTGCCTGTAAATTTTATTGTGAATTAGTATATTTCAATTGGTCTGTAGTCCTCAATTAATGCTATAATAATTAAATAATAATTGTTAGCTCCTTTAGGAATCGGTGTCACCCTCGTCAGGTTCCACTGTGCCGGATAAACTCCGGTTGACAAAGACAAGTTAAGTTAACATCCAAATCCAAACATGCAACATCCACAAAAACATTAGCATTTAAAATATTTGTACTCGGATTAGCATTAGGTTATGTAAATGTTCTTACTTGAACAGAGTATCTGAAGAAGCACGTAGTGCCACCAGTAAATAATAAATTCACAAATATTATTTTATTAAAAACACTGTCTATTTTCGATGACAACCTGTAATGATAAGCGCATTGGTTAAGCATGTTTATTTATTGTAAGTAAGTTGGGACCTAATTTTGGTTAAAAAAATTGAGAATAAAATTTTAAACCAAAATTAGGTACCAACCTACTTTCCGTGCTCGTTGCGGGTTTCAAAAAAATTTAAGGTATGACGCAGGCCTAACAAGCTCGTTAATAGACAATAGACTCGCTATATGAGTTGCCTACTGAATAATATGAAAATAATATTAATAAAATAAATAAATATAGGTGACAATGCACACAACACCATCTAGCCCCAACATAATACATAGCTTGTATTATGGTGACCAGATGATTTATAGAATACATATAATATTTTTAAATACATAGGTACTTATGATACTTTAGAACACCCAGACACAGAAGTTACACCTATGTTCATAACACAAATGTTTATTCAGGGAGGAAATCGAACCCTCAACCTAAAGCGCAATATATTAATTATATTATGTAGTAATTATTTATGAATGTACTCGTAGCAGTGATTTTTTTTCTAGGAATATCCTGATTTTACTTACGTAACTAGTTTCTGATGTCTTATCACAAAGTCTTCAATTC
Source organism: Lampropteryx suffumata (assembly GCA_948098915.1). Taxonomy (NCBI): domain Eukaryota; kingdom Metazoa; phylum Arthropoda; class Insecta; order Lepidoptera; family Geometridae; genus Lampropteryx; species Lampropteryx suffumata. The sequence goes on from OX402558.1 coordinate 6,585,949, forward strand.
TATGTTCTGTGCGAATACTCTCTACGATTTTGCCGTAGATTTTCTTGGACACAGGTTTCACGAAATGCATGTCTTCACAAAGCAACGTGAACTCTGTACTAAGAAGCGCACATATACTTAACATGATTAGATCAGTTCCGATGTAAACTCCCACACAAAGCGACACTGAAATTCAAAGAAAGTATATAAAATAAGAGATAGTAATGAAAGAAGGTTGTACCTAGCAAGAAGATAATGTCGAAAAGAAAATCTTTGCGACGTATTTTATCACTGTTGGCGAGGGTTTTCAACATTTAATACGATAAATGATGTAACTTATTGTAATATATGAATAGAACTCTTATTTCAGAACACGTCTGAAGCTTAGCTTCTCGCCTATTTAAAATACAATGCCTAAGCTCAATGAAATTCGGATAGGATCTTGTAAACAGTCATAGGCGTTGACTTTCATGCGAAAATAGAGGACTGTAATCGCCTTCGAATCTAGCTACTGAGTACCGGAATTTCGACATAGCAGACTTATCTAATTGATTAATTTCGAGAAATAAGAATGAGTTGAGTTGGCCTGTTACTGCTCAAGAAAAACATGGGCTATTCATTTACATATAATGCTAGCTCTTGAAGAGGATGTTCTCTAAGAAAAATAAAGTCATGTGTATCTTTCCAAGCATGTTCCATAAAATAACCTAACCTTAAATGAGTTGATGAATGATGAATGATGTCTTTAAATGAGCTTACGACGGCGGCGCCGCTTCGAGAACAAAGTGTAAAATAAAATAGAACTGTTTCTTACATGTTACACCGGACTTTTAAATAAGTAGTATTGACTTTAGAATACATAAGTACCTTTTTGTATAATATTGTGCAACACTTACTATTAAAAATCTGGAATGCATATGCAATGATATAAACCACCCAACTCTCCGTGGGGTCGAATGGGTAGCTCTTGGCTATTAAAGGTAGCATCAGTTCAGAATCTTGCTGTAATATGAACTTATATAACAGTGTTTCGAATAATGGGAACAAGAGGTACTGGGAGGTCCCAATAATGGCGATCCAGTAGGTCCCTGAAATTGAAAGAAATTGGGTTTCAGGGGCGAGTATTTTATTACAGGATACGGTTTTACACCCGTTATTGTTGCTAGTCATAAATATAGTGGTAGGACGTCAATTGAATGCCATTATAAGGTTGTAAGTAGATGTTCATACTCGATTGAATCGGGTTTTTTTACCAAAATAATACATTCTAGAACGTTTCGAACGTTACGTAACGCATTACGACACCAGTCTGTCTGGCTTCCCTTTCTCTCACGCATACGGCAGCGGTAGGCATGCTCCTCCTCTCACTCTAACCCACAGCGCTAGTTAGATTAAGTTATAACTTCTGACGCACAGGTTTTTTTTTATATTATTTATTATAACATTTATTGTCATGATTTCTAATTTTATAATTATTTCATGATTATTTTTAAACTGGGTTTACTTATTCTACTTTTAAACTCGTGTTGTTGTTTATAAATTTATAATGACTTCTTTTCCTATTCCATTTTATTGAATGAGTACGTCAATTAACTTTGCCCAGCATTGTCTATGGGCAAAGAATGTAACGACTGGTCATGATGTCGAGCGGTGGAGCGGTGTTCTTGTTAAGCCTTCGAGCACTAAGGTTCTGTGATCAAAAAGTGTAGTGGACATTGAAATAAAGAATTGTACGAAGGAGATGTGCTGTTTCATTACATTATTAAAAGTATTTATTATACATCCGACATTGTTTTAGTATTTAACGGGTATTTATCGCGTATTATCTTTAAACTGATTCCCCATATATCGCCCCATATATTTCCCATATATATATCGTTATATTACAATCACCATGGTAGCGAGTTGACTGGATGCTTAGGGATTTGCCGCTGATTATCAGTTTTTCGAAACTACCCTCCCTTGGTCTTCAGATTCCGAAATTACCACGTTAATATTACGACACACCACACTAACAGTATCCAAGCACTGATATGATGACACGCGACGTGCATACTAACAACGGGATTCCACGAAGAAGATAGTCGCAAACTTCTTAATCGCCTGATGGATCATTCTCTTATGAATCCTACGTTCATTGGAAAGAAAGAAAGCAGATGATCTGAACATTATTCCGCGTTCCTAGTTCGAAAACCTTCCTCGGCGGCAACTCCGTAAGCATCCAGTCAGCCTGCCACCACGGTTATTTCTACATAACCGAATCGTCGGGATTAAATAAAATGTGATGAATACTAATCAAGGAGTTTGAATATATGTAGATTTTTTTGGATGAGGTCGTGAGATCTTTTACATGAGATTCCAAAGTTGTGCCCTAAATTAAACCAAGAATTTTCTCCGTCAATTTAAAGAAATGGCTGCGAAATCGCAATGTCAATAAAACCCGCAAAATTAGTAAGGTATACCAAAGTCAACACAAAAGGGGTTTATGGGCTTACCTGTATTACAAAAGTTGACCCTTTTCAATATCGTACGCCTGTCTTTGAGTTGCTTATCATTCAGACCTGTGGTTCTCCATAGAGCGCCTAGTTCTTTTATAATGTTGGTAATATCCTTGGCTTTTGAAAATAGCAGCAAACCTTTGATAGCACCTAAATAATGGGAAAAACTTTATTCCACAATACTTACACATCGTGTATGGGTAACTACAGATACACGTTTTATGAGAACATTTTAGGATATTTTATTGCCATATTGGTATTAAAATATCCTTAAATGTTCTCATGAGGCTGACTCTGGTGATGGTGTTTTTAGGCTGCCCAGGGGCTTGTAGTATAGCTTCGTGCTCCAAAATACATATACTAATGTTATTAATGTTAATGTTATATTAAGCCGTATTATATATTAATGTTACGGTTTTTATTTTAAAGAACGAAATATCTCAAAATTCGGCTTAGTTAGTTGATTCAAAGAAGCAATAAAGCAAGCTAGCCACGTGCAATTGAAGTCATACACTGTGTACAAACTAAGTATTAAAACATTAGAGCAGTGATATGAAAATGAAAAAAAAAATTGTAGCGACTGTCATCCCTAGGACATCATGAGATCTCTTCTTACTTATGTCTAAAAAACAATAAATAATCTTCCACAAACCCTGAATAACAACTAAAAATACCGGCAAGCGATACGCGATTTCGACGATATCTCCTCCCATCATTAGCTTATACATATCGATGATGAGCATCATACAGAAAGTAGTAATAGCTGGCACAATATACAAGAATCTATAACAAACAGTTTACAGGTGAGGTTACGAATTTTAATTATGTTTTGTAATGGTGTTCGCTGCCGATACGTTCTATTGCTTTCCGGGTGCTGTAATTGCGAAATAGACGTATTTTTAGAATGTTATGCTTAACTCTGGCCAAATGTCACAGAAACAAAACCAATCGCCGATCGCTTCTCGATAGGTAATGTCCCATATCACAAAAAGCTACTAATTAATAGAAAATATACCTCCAATATCTCGTAATCCAGCTCGCATCTTCAAACCAGAACCTAATGTTAGTTTTGAACAAGAAATTGAAGCTCGTCCGAAACGTCTTTGCGAATTCTTGTGGATAATCTTTCAGTACTTCCATTTCGGGATTAAATTCTTTGCAATTTTCTCATGAAAGTCCGACGATTGTTCTTTCAACTATTGTGTCTATAAAAATGAAAGGTACAGTCCGTGGCTGTTATTGTTGCACACTTACCTATATACCTTGAACAGTTGGAAGACTTTCGAAGTCATTTATGAACTCTGTCGCTGCTTGTTTAGAACATCGATGATATAAACTTACTTAGGACAAAAGTAGCTTTGTCAGCAATACACACATTGCAAGTATGTACTGTTATTATTGCGACAATTATATGGCAATAGAATTATCGATTGTGCCAATTTATCATTGATCGTGACATTCTGTGAGAAGTCTGAGTGTTTAGATGCTTACTTTACTACCAGTTATTATTATTATTTTTTTTCCCTAATTTTTTTGTCTTTACTATTTTGTATTGTTATTGAGCCTACATGACATTTATAATAATCTTGACATTTTTTTAACTTTGACATCTTCCAAACTTGTATTAACTTGTACCTATTATCATTTATGGTTTTTTTTCGTTATTAGTCGCATCGTGCCATAGCGAAAGGCGAATGTTTTTTAAAGTATCCTGCAATTTGTCTAATGACTGACCTGGACTGTGCAATAAAATGAATAACAGAGTGGCGGCCGTAATGCTATGTTTATTGTGTTTATGCTTGCTTTCTAAACGTAGCTAGAAGTAAAATTATCAATATTTTCAGTGCAATTTAATTTCAGTAAAAACGTACGAATTAGATTATATACCTAATTATTTTAATTTACGGGAACCGGAGCTCTACACAACTTATGTTATAAATTATAATGTACGAGGCATACATGGGTCGTAGATGATCATAGATAATCATAGCCATAGATGTCTTCGCTATTTTTGATGCACATAGATGTTGTTTCATGGAAAACGTAGACTTATATTAGAAAAAGGAAGGTGTTTCATCGTAAACCAGGTAGAAGCACCTATTTCTTTGCGAAGGCAATTGGATTTTCACCGAGCGTTTCACTTACACATTGTTTTTGTACAGAATCGACCATGGGCTATACTTGTACTAATCAATGTGAAAGCATGCTTCAGCATACTCATTTTACTTTACTTTATTTATTATTGCAAATTGTACCAATAACCTAAATAAATAACAATAGCTTGGATAAGTATCTTGCGTGTGCTAAATAGAAAAAAAAAGACTAAAAAGTAAAAACAGTCCCCAACGCGAAATTTATACAAACACAAAATAACAACTTAAGTAGGTACCTACAACCATGCATAAAAATAGCCTTTCCCGCGAAACAATTAATCACATTAATCACCAATCTGATCACATTTTAGTGTGGCCAAAAAGACTAAAGTTATCTTAGGCGGTTTCACCAAAAGCTTATTTGTTTTCCGTGATTAGAATCGCAACAGTGCGCACTCTCAATCGTTTGTGCATTTAAAATCTCTCGGAAAAAGCATTGCTGAAAAATGTGCTCATATGGTACCTGACCAAAAAATAACAGTTTGTCGGGGTTTGTTTTCCTTCTGCCCGAGTTTCGAGGTAAAAGAGTTTGTGAACACAGAGAAACGTTTTATTCATCCAAAGGTACCTACTAAATATATATTTTTAACAAACTGCAATTTTAGCACAAAACGTGGCAACAAGCATTTTATTTATGCAAAAAAATAAGTGGTGTCCTGGGACAACCGGTAGTATTACAATGGTGACGTCAATACTCGGGTAATGTTATTGTAGATAATTAATTATTTACTACAAAAATACGTAGGACGCAGGGTTCAAGCTAAAGTATTGAAAAGCGTAGTTGTCCACTGCACAGCTATCATTAAAATACATGCGAAATTAATCAAAGTCAAAGTCAAAGTCAAAAGATGATTTATTCAATACAATCACAAAGATCACTTTGAAACGTCTTACATACTAAGTGAATTTAGGTGCCAATTCATCCTAACCCAAGATCGAGAAGAATTGGCAAGAAACTCGTCTTGGTCCTAGCGCTTTTTTATATGATCCATCTTATAACTACCTTAACTACGAAATACTAATACAAGAGAGTTTATACATTTCAAGTGTGTCGGTTAACTGTCTGAGGGCAGAGCGACATGAGGCCATGCATTCTTATCAATAATATAGTCATCTATATTATAATAAGCTTTCTTCAAAAGACTACCTTTAATGTATGCTTTAAATTTCTTAATAGGTAGTTAAGTAGCATTTTCAGGAAGCTTATTATAGAAGCGCACCGTGTTCCCCGTAAATGACTTATTAACTTTTTCTAGTCGAAACCTAGGGATGTATAATTTATGTTTATTCTTAGTGTTGATTTTATGAAGGTCACTATTTTGCTAAATCCCATCTCTATTTTTATTTCAACAGTCAACTGTTATTAGTCGTCGGCGTAAGTTCGTTTTTAAATCATTTGCCATATAGGTATCTACAAAAACAAATACGTGTGATAAAGAACATCGCTCTCAAAAAAATTACTAAACATTTCCCTTACTTACCAAGGTACATACTAAAAGAGAAGCAAGCAAAATAGTTATACTTATTTTTAAATATGCGAATAGGTAAGTAATGTTGTAGCAATGTATTTAACATAATATAAAACGGGAATTATACTGTATTTTGTCAGCAATGTTTATGTTTGTCATCAAGTTGTATCATCTAATTAATATATTAGATATATCGCCACAAAATATGTTCATTCTAAGATAAATAAAAAAATGTGAGCCGTCACGTGAAGGCTAGTAGATGTGAAACATCGAAATTATTTTGTATAAGTAATAGGCATAAAAGTACAGATTAAAAAAGGAACTAAATATGGCATGATGAAAAAATACAATATTACGTATATGTACGATGGTTTAGGTAGGTATGTAAATAAAATTTAAACAAGTGTCGGAAGGTTAGGTATCCTATGAGAAGCCTAACTTCTTTAATCTTCCTACCTATGAGAGCCTAGCTGTTTAGTTTGCCTAGAACCCATGCATAATAAGTGATTCCCAAATAGAAGGTACGTAATACCAACATACTTTAATGATGACTGCTAGGTTTGCACCTACCTATGTACTCCTACTCTTGAAATGCAATTGTTCAAAAATATATTTACAATCCTACCTACATTACGCCACAAAAAGATTAATTTTAATTATTTATATTTATCTAAATAAGCAGAACGCAACAAGTCGACAACTCTTACAAAATGTGTCGCTACGGCCCAGACAGTGACAGCGCTATATGTAAGAAGCGTTTGACTATGTTTAGGTAATTATCTCAATAACGTTTAGAGGATATGCGTGCTGAATTGAACTTTGTTGTGTCGCCGCAAGAGTCACTATTTATATTCCATCATAATAGCGCGGCGTTGCGTCGCCACCGCCTGTATCGCCACGCCAACAATTAGGTTTACCTTCGCCTATAGATGTTTCACATCAAAAGTGTCGCCAGGTATGAATTACCAAAATAATATCATTATGTATCTAAAATAAGAGATGGATTATCAATAAAATCGTAGTTCATGAATAAAAGCTTCATTTTCAAAATAATATGTTTATTCCTTAAATAACAGCTTCGTACTCAGAATGGAAGATCTGTCGGTTAGGTTAGGTTATTTTCATTTTTTAATGATCTTTAGCAATTAATTTGATTATATAGTTATCAGTACAAACCTAATATACAAATATATTTATTTGATACTTAATCATAGACCCCGATAATTATAAGTATGTAATTTATTATGGTTTTTTTTTTGTATTGTTTGGCGACTACATTTTGGCGACAGAACTACTTTTTTGCGGACAAACTCTTATATTTAAGAAATTTAAAACCAATTAAATTGGCAACGCTTAAAAATATTAGCCACATAACACATCCATAATTGTTAAGTTTGATGAATCTTTCATAATGGTCATTTTATTACGATAAAACAACGCATCACGCACGAAATACGATGGTATACATAATTCCAGCGTAATTTTGAATTTCCGAGAAATGTCGAAATTTGAGTCGATTGACGGTTTCATAATGTATGAATTGATGGCTCCCAAAGGATTACAGCAACAATACTGGCTTCACCAGTCTATTAACACTCTAGAAACTTCCACGTCGTGTTTTGTTTCACAATAGCGACGTTCCTACCATTTCCTTGTGTAATGGTAATTGGTTTATTCTTCGTTACAGTTCGGTGTATTTAGAATTTATTTTGAAGCTTAGTGCTGTTTATTTAAAGTTTCTATTCGTGGCTTCAAGTAAAAGTTGTATGTTAAGGCAAGTCAAAGCGAGACTATTATCACGTACTACGTACTATGATTCAGAGGCCAACAAGAGAGCACTGGCTGTCTAGTGATAGTGGCCCCGCCTTCCGATCCTTAAGTCGTGGATTCGAATCCAGTCGTGCACAAATGTATTTATCTGATCACAGTTTATGTGCTACCAGTACTCTCAAACGGTGAAAAGAAATAATTACCTACGATTTAAAAACTAAAAAGACAACCGACTTCATGTATAAAAAAGTATAATATCAATACCTATTTTCATCCATGTGGATGAAATGAGACAAACGGGAAGTATATCCTTTCAAATGAATACAGATTTTTTCAAATATGTTCATAAATGATGGAGTTACGAGGTAACAAGCATAATAAATAAAAAATATATACATTCGAATTGAGAACCTCCTCCTTTTTTGAAGTCGGTTAAAATCGTGAGGAAACCAGCATGTTGTAGAACTTAAAATATTCGAAGACATGTGCAAAGTGCACGAAAGGAGCCTCTAAGGCGCACTTTATTGCTACACTACATTTAACTGGCTCGAAATACCTAGTGACACGATAAGAAAAAGAATTGGCCAAATCTTGTGACGAAGTTATTAAGTCGTAAGAAGGCCTCCTGCATGGCCGAACAGCTTTTTTCAGCCGAGCAGCGAAAGGTGTGTAATGTTTTCCTTGCTGTTTTGGTTGAGTCTTTTTTTTTAAAATAAATAAACAAATAAGGCTGGACATTTCACACAGCTTCATCTAGCCCCAAAGTAAGTTAATACTTCTTTACCCAAGTAAGTAGTATATAAGTCATGTGACACCCATAACACAAGCTTACTTTGGGGCCAGATGATGCTGTGTGAAATGTCCGGCATTATTTGTTTATAGACATCTTCAACACCAGATGCATTGTAGACGCGTTGCCTGCTCATAGCAATTTTTTAAGGTTCCGAAGTCCACAAGGAGCCTTTATAGTTTCGCTATGTCCATCTGTCTGTCTGTCTTTATGTCCGCCCTCAATCTTGCTCTTGCGTTTCATCGTTATAAAATGCAAAGTGTGCTTTATTTAAAAAAAACCACATCAACATCCGTTACGTGATTTTAAAGATCTAAGCGTACATAGGTACAGACAGAAAGCAGGAAGCGACTGTTTTATACTATGTAGTGAAGTGAAAACTTCTTTAGGCGCAATGACAATTTTTGGTCGGATAAAAATCATGGAACTCGCGTCATCGTCACCAAACGCTTTCTATGTGCTAAATGTATAATGTGTAAATATGTGTACTTTTAGGGTGAACAAAAAACGTGAAATTTAACACTAATAACACTTCTTTACAAACCAATAATAATTTAAAAATAATAATCTAATAGCTCGACGATACAATTCAGAAGTTACTTGGTTTTCACTTCTATTTGGGGATCCAAAGACTGCCCGGATTTTTATAATAAATTACATACATCATTGTGTGTGATAACGTTTGATCTTTTAAAGATATTATGAGTTTACTCAAACAGTTTTCGTTTCAGATATTTGTTTGATAAATAAGCTAAGTTTAATATTGTGGTTAAAATAACCATAAAAAAACAAAAATGCTTTTATTTATTTTATGCTAACTAGATGGTGCTGAATTGATTTGGGACCTAACTACTAATCATTCTCAACCTTACTGACTTCGTAAGCCTAAACTGTGCGTGGTCTGGCCAATTTATTATATTTTTGTTATAGTTCGACGGAAAATCTTCAGAAGAAAGATCATTACACAATCTCCACGTACAGAGCATGTAAGATAGTGTGAGATACTCACGTGTCAATGAGGTGTGGATGAGCATTATTTCGATGTCGCAAAGTCCGATTGTAGAATCTAGATGCAGGCATGAGATAAAATAGTTCCTCCTACATTGTATTGACGATAGAACACACTGAGCGAACCGATGTCACGACGCTGGCTCAGTGGTTTCAGTTTGCCGGTGAGTTTGAGATCATCTGTGATTCTAACGGCTGTTCTCTATAGATTCAAAGCGAAGCAGCTGATACTTGAGGCACCGAATTTTACTTGAAATCTTGCTTTAACAATTAGCATAGCGATTATCAAACTTTTTCTAAAACAAACTTCTCGAAAGAGAAACAACTTCTTTCTTAATTAAAGATATGACTTTCTATACTTAAGTCATCTTCATCTTGTCTCACGGCAGAGAAATCTCTGTTTATGGATCTTTCTATACCCAACTAAGTATGTTTTGTCTATTCTATGGAGGAATAAATCATTGTCTATACGATGAGCCCATAGACATCTTTTTCTTCTTCATCTTTGTTAATGGCATGTGACATAATAATGACAGTTTAGCCAGTGTCAAGTGTTTATAGTTAATTTGTTTGTTAATAAAGACTTAGTCGATGGTCAATTGTCAAATCTAAACGTTATCGCGGAATGGCCGTCTAGAATGTTCTCGGGATTCCTCGTCGTTCAAATCCCATTGCACCATAATACACATAATTCAATTGTTCATACTTGTCATATGTAGTCTCAATTTATTCATTAAAATTCCGCCTAAAATTAATGCATAAAACATGCAATAAAACGAGTAAAAAATATTAAATTAGCAGAGCTATGTTATTTCATGAAATGACAAACGAAGAATCCCGACTTTTTCTTACTACACGCAAGTCACATCACTTTAAAATAGTAAACTGCCAAACTCAAAACTTTGCAATTACTGCGAAAACATTGCTGTTGCTTGTAATAAACCAACTCTGTAATAGGAACTACCAAACTCAATAAAAGCACTTAACTAAAGCGATCAAGTCAAAACTGCCCCAACCCTCGAATTTGTTTTGCTCCCATTCGGAGAACGTTCAGTTCGGCATCATCGAAAGAACTCAGTATCACTTCGCACAAGTTTCGGCCACTTATCGGGCCCTTATCTTAGTGACGGGCATCAATACAGCCTCCGCACATTACTACGGGTAAATCGGTCCAAATTTGCTGTGGGTTAAGTATATCATAGATTGGCTACAGAAGGCACTTTAGGCCTGCCAGATGGGAAAATCATTCTGGGATGCTGTTTGTTGTATGCTATATTTGGTGTTTTGAGGTGTTTATCTTCATTTCACTTGTTAATTCGTTTGTTCGTGCGTAACTAGAATAAATAATTACGTTTTAAAAACTTAAAAGAAAACCGACTTCATTGAATGAAATTTGAGCCCATAAAAATACAACCGAATTGAGAACCTCCTCCTTTTTTGAAGTCGGTTAAAATGTTTTTATTTTACGCTTTTTAGAAAGTCGGAAAGTTACAGGAAAGCAAAATATCGAAAATTCGTTTACTTTGATGATCCAGCTATTTTGATTTAATAATTAAACTACTGAACCGATTTTGATGAAATGTTTTATATGCCCCACCGGGAAATATATCCTTTCACATAAAATATTTTTTTATATCGGTTCATAAATTACGGAATTATGAGCTAACAAACATTAAAAAAAAATTACAATTGAATTCAGAATTCCTTCTATGATGTCGTTTAAAAACTGGTACTGAAGAACATCCTCTGTTGAAAAAGCTAGATATAGTGTGGAAAGCTTGTAAGAATATTTATTGCTGTTTGGTAATGCGAAACAAAGTTGATTGATACAATCCCTACTGATATTATAAATGCGAAAGTAACTCTGTCTGTCTGTCTGTCTTTTTTCACGCCTAAGCCGCCTGACCCGATTTTTTTAATGTTTTTTGATAGATGGGACCTTGGAAAAGGTCAAAGGCTATTTTTATGTAGGTACCACGTGTACGAAGCTGCGGGCAGCAGCTAGTGTGTAATATTTTTACTAGTATTGTGTAAGATAAACACTTTCGGAGACGCCCTTGAAAATCTGTTGACTCTAGTTCACGACCAACTCTACCCAAACTAATAATCGTTACAAAATATTATTATTACTACGATCTCAATATTAAAGTTTGCGAGTGTTGAGTCACTGAATACAACCTATTTGCTAAGAAAAAGCAACCGCTACAATGAATATGAATGAATGTATATAATGGCAAGGAAAAATATTTCATTAAAGTCTGATCAATATTAAAAAGAAGCATTGAATTTTGATTAAAATATCACTGAATGAATTTTCTTACATTTAATTTACTCGAAATTCTGTATACTCTTTTAAATATGTCATTGCCTCAATAATTGACCGAGCGAGCGCGAAGCGCAAGCGAGTATCTCCTTAGGCGAGCTTAGGCAAAAATGCTTTCGTATGTCTGTCCGAACGCCGTCCGGCCGGCGTCTATCCGGATGTTCTCCTCTACAGGTCGCATTTCTCAACCGATTCTCATGAAATTTTGTGAGCAGGTTCTATAACTATATAGATTTTTTTGTTGATGTTTTTGAAAATTATTCAAAATGGCGGAGATATTGGGGTTGAAAATGTAAAAAAAGTTATATTTCAGTCATTACGAAAAATGTTCGCGAGGAGCTCACAGAGCCACTATATAATATTACGGCCTAAGTTAAGATAAATAAATATTACCACAGCATTTTAGAAAACAGTATCTGTAACAACCCAGTTGGATTCAATAAATATCTCGTCGTTATAATGAGTTTTGGCAACTTGATGAGACGTTGGTCAATATCTCAGGAAGTTATGATACGCCTGGGGATATACAAATTGATTTGGTAATATATTTTGATGTTACAAGCTTGTCAGGTGGTTTGTCACGCTTTTAATATTTTATACTTTCCCTAAGGCTACCGATAATATAATGTTTTGTGAAGCATGTAAATACCATTTTCTGACTCTGTGCAGTTTGGTTTTATTTGGTTAAATTTAGTGCCTCTTTTTTTTATTAGTGGCCCCAGTTATTTAAATCTTTTTTTTTTTATCAACGATAAACCTACGTTTGACCACGATCTCGCCTGATGTTAAGCGACGATGTGGCCGACGATGGGGCACGCAGGTCTAGAAGACACCTATTTACTCGAGACTTGAAGAGACCTAGATTGTAGTTGTACCGTTTTGTACATGTACAAAACGGTAAAAACTAACAAAAAGCCTCTAAGATGTGTTTTTATCCTTTCTCCACACTGATTTATAATGTGTACAGCCAAGGATTACTTTGCCGTCGTCTGTCTTTCCTAAAAACTACAATCTAGGTCTCTTCAAGTCTCGAGTAAATAGATGTCTTCTAGACCTGCGTGCCCCATCGTCGGCCACATCGTCGCTTAACATCAGGCGAGATCGTGGTCAAAAACGTCACCATCTCATTTGACTTAGAGCTCTAATAGTAATATGTAACTAATATGAACTTTACTAAACCAGTTTTTTAACCGACTTTTAAAAAGGAGGAGGTTCTCAATTTTTCGAAGGTTTTTCTTTATGTTTGTTATCTCAGAACTTACGAGTGGGTGAACCGATCTTGATGATTATTTTTTTATTCGAAAGCGGGTGCTTTCCGTATGGTCCCATTTCCAATTGGTCCAATTCTGACAATGGCATCTATGAGAAAACCATAAGTGTTAAATTTGCATTAAGTATGTGCCGACAAATGCACGAATAACTCAATGTCATGCCAACCGATTTCGTAGATTATTTTTTAACCGACTTTAAAATAGGAGGAAGTTCTTAATTCGACGGTTTTTTTATGTTTAATGAAGTCGGTTGTCTTTTTAGTTTTTAAATTGTAATTATTGCTGATGCTATGTAAAGATGATATTTTGTATATTTAATCAGTAGATTTTTTGTAAGGCATTATTAGCAGATCGTCTTAATATCAAAGCAGGGACCAATCGTAAGGGCCACTGCTGCTCAAGTGTACTTGTGCCGCAACGTCGGTCAATTGACTTTGAAACTAGAATACGATAGCTACAGACTGGGTATAGGAGCCGAAGGAGTAAAGTGTTCTTCGCGGTTTATTTTCCGCCGCAAAAAGTGTTTGAGTTGGTATGAGTGCCCTCGAAATAGTTGTGTGAGATTTATTAACTTGATATTTGTTTTTAGATTGCGCAAAGTTGAAGAGAGGGGAGCTGTTTGTGTGCAAACATCTATTATCTGTCACTTATACTGTGACTTAGTATTCATACTAATCTTTATATATATAATTCTGCTGTACGTGTGTATGTCACTGAACACCTCCTAAACGGCTGGACCGATTTGAATAAATTTGTTTTTATGCGTTTGGAGGCGCCCTGGATGGTTTAGATTCACAAATCAGCCCGGCAGATGGCGCTGCAGTCGGTACAATTAGATATATTTTTTTCTTTTTAAAACGCGGACGAATTCGCGAACGGGACAGCTAGATATAAATTCGAAAATATATCTTTCTGTCTGTCTGTTTGTATGTTTTAGGCTAAATGGCTGAATGAGATCTTGATGAAATTTGGTAAGCAGATAGATTGTATCTTCGAGACAAACATAGGCGGCTTTTTAAATAGGTACCACGCGTGCAAAGCCACGGGAAGCAGCTTGTAAGATATAACTGTTAGGTACCTTACTGATTGATTGAAGGATAAGCAGTATAGACATACCTCTGAAGCGCAGTGAGGGCAGATCCGGCTGAGACGCAGAAGGTTGCGGGTTCGATTCCCCTCGCGGGACTAATGTTTGTATGATCTGCATGTATTTGTCTCGGGTCTGGGTTTTCTTTTGTATAATATGTACTTATATATATACAAAAAAAAGTATATGTGTAGTATATCATGTGTACCCATAACACAAGCTCTGCTTACTTTGGGGCCAGATGATGCTGTATGAAATGTACGTGATTATTTATTACTAGATGTACGCGCGCAGCTTTGCCCGCATTGAAGATTTTTCCCGGGACAAATCAATTTCCCCGAGATAAAAAGTAGCCTATGTCACCTGGGGATAGTGTAGCTTTCCAACGGTAAAAGAATTTTCCAAATCGGTCTAGTAGTTTTTAAGTTTAATCGTTACATACAAAAATACAAATATACAAATCTTTCCTCTTTATAATATTAGTGTAGATTTTTTTATTTTTATTTAATATGCTAAAATTGTTTTAAAAAATACCCAGCAATGTGTTTCTAGTCATAATTACAATATATCTGGTGGCTTTCCCCGTGAACAGTAATTAAAAACAGCGAGTACGATAAAGGTAAATATTGCAAACTTTGCGTTGATCATACAAACAGAAAAATACGGAATGTAACGAACGCGGTACATAAGTGGATGAGGATAACAAGGTTTGAGGGAAAGGGTTGTTATATCTTCAAGTATGGAACTACACTCGTATAGAAATGTATATAAATGGTGGCATTACAAAAGTAAGGCATCATAATAGGTACCTACATCGTTTCTGAATATAGCTTCTATCATGAAGTCTTTGAGTACTTATTTAGTGCTGGCTTATAAAAATAAATAAGTATTTATTAAGACAGACAGACAGTACCTTAACTACTGACGTACGAATGACATTGTCACCGAAATCGTTATTCGTTCTAAGCGCTTTTTGGTAATTTCCTGACTTGCAGTGACGCGTGCGCAGCGGGGGTGAGCGGACATTTCCTCCACGGCTAAACAGTTGAGTTCAAAGACCCGACGTATGCAATTCGTATGGTCAGTGTTAGTTTGGTAACATGCGGCAGCATTATGCTGAGCTGAGTAACATTTCGCACATGTACCATACTAGGAAATTATTTAAAGTTTATTATTGTATTTGTTGTTTTGACAAAATAAATACTTTCTTGCTTTTCTTTCTTCTTTCTAGTATAGTTTAGTGTCATTAGTCATATTCTACAGGATTTTGGATATCGCCGCTGCCAATTTCTTTATTATGTCGATTTATAACTCTTCGAATCGCCTGGCATGAAAGAGCTTTGAAGATGTTTAATAATGCCGCACTTAAAGCGAAGTATACATTTTAATTTCGATACCTCTATGTTTGTTAATTAATCAATATTTTTCCATGATACTTATTAATATTTTATTTATCTCCTCCGTACTGGCTCCGTACTTTATTTTTAAAATGCTTTAACATGTTGTAAAGAAAAACATATTAACTATGGTTTTTAACTGTCTCAGAGTTCTTTAAATTCATAGACGAATACCATTCGCACGTCAGTGGTAGTGTAACAACACGTCAATGGTTAAGGGTGAATAATAAATATCATAATGCCGTTTGTCTGTAATAATGAGTCGTTTTCCTAGATACTTTGTCACCTCGAAGAATCGTAAATACATAATGGCACCTAGCTATTGCTAACTTTTCCAGTTCATGGACTTCAATCACTCAAATATTGTGATTACCGAGTGTGAGAATCATAGTTCATCAAGCCTCGCTCACTAAACTTGCTAAGTCAGTCATATTGCTTCCACATTCTATCACAAGTTTGCTATACACTTCAATATGGTCAAACTACACCAAAACGCGCGTAGCATCATTTCAATGCTAAAACCTTGCTACGTAAAGATCCGGGCGCTGTCCCAAGTCAACATTTCCAAAATGTTTGAACAGTTTTTGTACATCAGCCCTAACTTCCCTGAGGTTTTATATATATCGTCAGTGGTGCAATGAGTGCTCGTTCAAGGTAATATATAGGTTCAAACATAACACCCGTGCTTGTCAAATATCACGCCAACCTACACAAGCGATTTGATACCCAAGTGGTGTGCACAGTGCTAGATAGACCCTAATACTGCCTGAATATGGAAACTCATTACTGCGGATTGAAGGGCGCTAGTACGCTGTGAACTTTGATTACGAGTAGCGTCCAAACTTCCGATACCAAGAGACGCTGGCTGATTGGCTTACATGCTTGTGACTTTCAATGATAATAATGTGATCGTATCTATTTATATGTTAATACTAGCTGATGTTCGCGCCTTTGCCCGCAAGATATGAAGACATAATTACGTTTTAAAAACACGTCTTCATTGAATATAATTTGAGACAAAAAAAAATTTTTTTCCTCTTTTACTACCTTTCTTTAAAGGTAAAATGCTATTTTTTAAATGTATTTATTTATAGCTTTAATTCTTCATATTCACTCAATTAAAAGTCAAATATATTTTTTCCCCCCTATTTTTTCACCCTAAGGGGTGGTATTTTTTCTTTAAATTTAGATGGGACTAAAAGGAAAGTATACCCTCCTAAACAAAAAAATAATCGGTTAATTATAACGGAGTTCTGAGGAGTAACAAACATAAAAAAATAAAAAAAATACAACCGAATTAAAAACTCCCTTCCTTTTTTTGAAGTCGGTTAAATAAGTGGACCAGGTCCACGTTTATATATATACCCAGTTTCATCTAAATCTATTAAGCTATTATGACGTAATTGGGCAACAAACAATCAAAGTCAAGTCAAAAGTCAAAAGATACTTTATTCAATACAATCACAAGGATCACTCTAAAACGTCTTACATACTAGGTGAATTAAGGTGCCAATTCCTCCTAACCCAAGCCCGTGAAGAACCGGCAAGAAACTCCTCCTGGTCCTAGCGCTTTTTTGCATGATCCATCTTATAACTAACTTAACTACGAAAAACTAATACAAGAGAGTTTATACATCTACGCAAAGTATCATCTATAATATTAGTAGGATAGTATAAAAAGTGAGTTATCTACAGCCAAGATTCGTTATACATTTATTACGGTTAGTTACGGTCTATAACGCACTAGTAGGGCTACGATTAAGTATCAAATACGATAACTTACGTTATCCTTACGCTTTTGTTGCACAAATTGCACCACTACTACAAATTTCTTAAGAGCTAGTGGCCAACTCTACGAAGTAAATAGGTCGAGAAAGTCCTCTGTCCCGGCCTTTTCACAACCAGGATCGACCACTTAATGTGTCCTCCGAAGTACGGATGCGCTTAGATGGAAACCACTATGGTCACCTATCCCGGTACTGACTGCATACAAGGATACATAACTTCGTTGGTCTGTTCAGAACTTTGTTAGTTATGAGCTATGCAACGAGAGCTGAATTTTGACAAACAAAGCGCAAGCTCGTGTTTATCTTCGTTTCAGAATACATCGCCATGTGTCTAAGGATAAGACTAAGCTTATCCTAGATATCCAAGGATAAGACTTAGCTTATCCTTGGACACTTCGGAATGTATTCTCCTATATCTTCACAGGCAGTGTGCCTAGTGACGACAAAGTAATGCGGGAAACAGTACTGGGTAAAAGCTATGGAAAATAACATGCCAGGCTAATATGGCAGCAGAGACAAAGAAAAAACGCTGAAAAATTATATAATAATGTAGTTTTAAGAAACTAACTAAAAGTTCCTAAAATACGAACGACCTTATTTTGCTTATACGAGTCTTTGATGAAAACAAATAAGCGGAAGATAGGGCAGGTCCTTATATTCGTCATGTGAAATTATAGACATGATGCACAACCACATGCACAAACACTCATACAGCTCGAATTCTGTTTTACGTTGAACACTACTGAACGACAGAGACAACTCGATTTGTTTCGAAAATAGCGTGAGCGAGACAACTGTCGTGCTTCACCGGCATACTTCGGGTCGTGTCGTGTCCGTGAGAATGACTACCAAGGAGCGTCAGCAGACAAATTATATAAAGCAAAATGAAATAGAATTTACCTGAATATCGACGATTTTTGATAAAAACAAAGCGTTTTGGCGTAGGTAGGGTTAACAAAAACACAAACACATAAAAATGGTTTTTAATGTTTATTAATTTTTATAACAATCTCAATTAGGTATATAGTAATTCTTAGGCCTACCTATATAGTACCTATTACTAGACATAAATAATAAGAACCTAGATGATCGGTATTTTTTTTCTAAAGATATCGACGTTTTATAATAATGAACTAGCTAGATCGATTAATCGCACCCGACACCCCTGCATAATAAATTTCATGGTAATCGTCAGATTTCGATCAGATCAGATTCAGATTATATATCTATATATATATATATATATATAAATAATAATAATTGTTTGTTTAAATGTATTAAATGATTATTGTAGGTACAGTCAACAGCAGGTAAAGCGTAACAGTTGCACTACGAAATCTGCTCATATTTCGTGAGGGAAAAAGGCACTAATTACAAGAAGCCATTTATCTCTCACAAGTACATCACCAGGAAACCTAGAAAACAAACAAACCCGGAACGCTATAACATTATAAAATCAAATGTTTTAACAAACCCACTAGTGCTTGTACTAACATAAATTGTTTATTTTTTTACATATACTCGTAAATGACAATTATTTTATTTGTCTACATTAAAGTAATAAATGAATAACAAAAAATATTTTTAGGTAGGTAATATTTTTTTTATATAAAAGCCTTTACATGATATTCTTGTGCTGACGCTTCTGCGAAAACAATTCGCGGGTCGGGGGCGCTTTCGCTCGGCACCACGTGCGTGATCATACTTAACTTGTCGCACATAAAAGTATCGTATATTTCTATCTCGCTCTGCAAAATAGCGATCAAAACAATAAGCAAATTTTTAAATATCATAAGAAATTTCAAGTTTTCGTGTACTTACGAGTGAAAAGTAATTCCATGAGATTTGTTTTTTCTTTTTGAATGATTGGTACAACACATAAAAGCACACGGAGGCATTTTAGTAACGTTTATCCCGCTTAAAATAATAAAAGAGTATCTTCACGTCGTACGGCGAGTCGCCTATCTTCCGCTAATTTGTTTTCATCAAAGATACGATTAGGTATCATAGTCCAAATTAGAGTAACATTTTGAATTGATGGGTCTAAGTTTAAATTGACATTTGATTCCTTTTTACACGCTTTTTATTAACTTCACTTGTATGTTTGTTTGTATGTTTGTAACTTTTGGACTTGATTTTGACCCACTTCAAACGGTAAGATTTCATTCAAACTTTGTAGATTTATCGAGGACCGATGACAATACACAAATTTGATAAGATTATTTCATTATTCAATTTGCAAAATAAGAATTGGTTATTTTTTTAACTTTCATCAATAGTCGATAAGGCAGGAATTGATGTTAATTTTAATTTCCAATCATTCTCTTTAACCGATTTATCTAATCTAATATTAACAAATTTACGAATACCAAAGAGAATTTTTAATATAAATAATGTAAAATACATAAAAAAATTACAAATAAATGGTGATTGAGCTACCGATTAGTTTTGCTGTATTAAATATAATAGTTAAAAAACTAAAATAAATAAACACTTTTATAAATAAACTAAACTAAAAAGTGGAAAATGAATAATAGTTTAAAAAGCTGATCTGAAGCTTATATACCGTCCATGGTAACTATACTATTTTTCTCCACGACGGACGCGGCAACTTCGTTTAGCGCGGCGGGGCTAAAGTTGACGCTTTACGCCCGGAGGGGAGAACAATTTTTATTGACAGATATGAGTAGAAGGATTATCATTTCGATAATATCTTAAAATGCACCCCATGCATTTTTTTAAATAAAATTCATTTTTTCTTACTTACACTATTATTAATTAATATTTATTAAAAAAAATTACACTATTCTTAATTCAAATTTATTTTTTATTAGGTTTTCTACAAAAGTCTGTTTTTTAGTTTTTTTGAACTATTATTTATTTAACACGCTTCTATTAGCTTCGTATGTATGGAATCTTATAACGTGATTTTCACCCCCTTCAGTTAAAGCTAAAAAACACGCTTTTGAAAATAACACCAAACTAAAAAGTAGAAAATATATAGTGTGATTAACGAAAAAATATTTCATTTTAGAATAGCGTGGGGTGCTTGATGTCAATTGTTATAATATTTAATGACATATATTGGTAAAAGTAGAAGAGTCTTATAATATCTTAAAAAGCACCCCACGCTTTTCTTCAATGAAATATTTTTTTTGTTAATCACACTATTTTAAATTAAAATTTATTGAAATTTATTTTCTACTTTTTAGTTTGTTTTTCTAAAGCGTGTTTTTTAGTTTTTTTTTAACGATTATTTATTTAATTGTTTTTTCTGTCATGACTAAAATGCGGTAAAACACGTAAATTTAGTAAATTTTAGATATATTAGATAGGTGGACTAATATCTATCCCGTCAGTGTATTGTCAAGAGAAAGACCCAAAATGAAATTCGATGCGTATTTCACCTCTACACGAGGCATCCTCAGGAACAATTGACTCGTTCCGCGCTGGACCGAAGAAACACCAACACAGGCAACCATAACGAGCACAGAATCCCTCATTACGAGCTTCTCTGCAGACATGTTGCTTCTTCGAGCGCGGGAATGAATATATGTAATGAATGGATTTCCGAAAAGTCACGCTTGAATCAATTGTCTAATTAAATAAGTGTAATTTAAAAATGTTAAGACACTCCCTCACCGGGAGCATTCACGTGTAATGTAACGTTACAGAGTCGAGCATTACATCAGTGAGGGAGGAGAACTGAGCATTACAGTGCACAAACTGTTATGATACAAAACTAGTTTACATCAGTGAAGGAGGAGATAATAAGATCGTTCTTAGTCTGGTGAAACTAAAGATCCAGGGCCACTGTCAGATGTATGTATGTATGTATGTATGTATGTATGTATGTATGTATGTATGTATGTATGTATGTATGTATGTATGTATGTATGTATGTATGTATGTATGTATGTATGTATGTATGTATGTATGTATGTATGCACATGTCAGTTTCTTTAAAAGGCATTCTAGAAATAGTTTGTCGCGGCTGTCAATTAAGCCTGGCTGATCATGATAAATAATCTGAATCTCATTAAGGATTATAATTATAAATAAATTTGAAAATAAATGATAATTTTTAATAATTTTTAAAATGTTAAATAAATAAATAAATATTCATATTATTTGGGTGTCAAGACGAAAACGACTAATCTCATCGAATCCGTTAAATTATAATGTCAACATTTTGATTTAGAACTGTTGGTTGTTTTGACTACCAACATTTTTGGTCGTTTTGCGAAACAAATTATTGCGCTCTTATATTATTTATTTTTCTCGAGTTATTTGTAATTTTGGTGATTTCATTCAAATAAAGTTTGGTGTGAATTGACTTGAGTGTGAATTATTGCAATAAATGGTTTGTGTTTCTTTGTGATTCGAGCAAAAATAATCCGTATAATCTATAGTCGTATATATAAAAGAAAGTCGTGTTAGTTACACCACTTATAACTCAAGAACCGCTGGACCGATTTGAATGAAACTTAAAATAAAAATAGTTAGTAACTTGGATTAGGATATAGGCAATTTTTTATCCCGGAAATACAACGTATCGAGAACGGGGCGAGCGAAGCCGAGGGTGGTATTTTTTTTTAATAGTAATGTTTGTACTTTAATATTTTTTGTTAAGTTGTAACCTCTCAACGCATATTTTTTTTCATTTCAGAATCATTTTTTCCAGACAAGATTTTTTATAAAATAACAAATGATGAACGACAACATACGACTTTGTGACGTCCTACTAAACACAATCTAAACTTGACATTGGCAAAATTGTCTTCATTATGACACATTCTAGTATCAAAAACGAAGAAGAAGACTACCAACACGTTTAAAAACACTAGAGCAATATACTCGTTCATCGGAACATAATATTACTCTCCGGTTAGTTCCTCACATGCGAGTGCCATCAAGTTCGTAGGTAATAACAACATGTTGCCTTGCTAACAAAGAGGCTACGAATTTATTCACGCTTTATAATGAAGACATACTCATAACTTTAAAGCGAGCGGTGCAGTCACCAGCTGTTGATGTGGCGCATCAGACGTGAATGGCTTCGGTTGTTTCTAGCAATAACATTTCTGATGAGAGGTTCATTATTTAGGTACAAAAGAAATAAAATCAAGCTTTGTATATGTATTTTTTTTTCAGTATGTACCTACATAACATTTTATTTACACACTTTACTTGATACTTGACACATCCCAATGCAAGTGACACTTATTTGTCGAAATCGATCAGATTTTTAACTTTTTTAGTTCACCGTAAATTGAAAATGGCTTCTTACAACCAGATTAGTTTTTCCATATTTTGTAATGTCTATATCACTCTCGTTATCCAGACGAATGCAACGACTCCTCGTTTGTCAAAATATTTCTATGTATTGTTCTAAATATTTATCCATCTGCTTAAGGTTCAATTTTCTATAGCATTATTGATATTTAAAATATATATGCCTTGCATATATGACCTCCCTATTAATATTATAAATGCGAAAGTAAGTCTGTCGTCTGTTTGTCTATCTGTTACGTTTTCACGCCTAAACCAAGTAACCGATTTCGATGAATTTTGGTATGGAGATAGATGGGACCTTGGAAAAGGACATAGGTTACATTTTATTTAAGTACCACACGTGCCAGCTAGAATCTCATAATTACCATTATACCTACCTAGCTGCAGGTTTTCCTAAAATTAATACATACTAAAAAATAAAAAACTTGTGCGTCTCGGGACGCCCGACAGAAGGGTGGGTTGTGATGTGGGTTAGAGTGAGAGAGGAGGAGCCTGCCCACCGCTGTCCACGCGTTACGTAACGAAGCGGTTTACGCTCCCATAAGAAGTTATCACTTCAAAATATGTTGCAAAACAATAACCAAAACTGGCAAGATTGTCACTCGTCTAGGTGCTATAGTGACAGCTGTGAACTGTATTTTATAGTGCCATTTCCAAGATTGCATGTTGTCGTGTTTTTAGGGCTCCTAGTAAGCACCGAAAGCACCACTTTCAGTGCAACTTGTGTGCTTCGTTAGCCGGGGCACTAAAGTGTAGATAGTTGCTGGATGGATTTACTGGTAAATTACAGGATTTTTTCTTGGATCAGAGAATTAATTCATACACGCAGGAGAATAGGACGAACAATACCCTATACCGGACGATATAGTGTAGAATGGTCCTTTAATCCAATGATGACTTCACTATTAATTACTGGTTGCAGGGTGGGTTGTCAGTTTATGGAATAAAACAGCAAATTTTTATTCTAAACTATTTACTTATCGTATGGCTTAGTTCTTACATACACAGTAATATGCGACACGCGATAGAACTCACTTTCAAAACGATCGCTTTGGTCCGATAATCACGCGTTGTCCACATTCCATCGCTCCACTTCACTAATCTGTTTGCTTAAAGAAGAGTACTAGGGTGACAATGTCATAAAATACAAAATGCAATGGTTCACGCCTCTGCTCATATAGAACAGACTAATCATCTTTTCATTATGCTCTGTGTAAACATATTTATCCGCTAGAGGCCGCGATCATAGAAAGTCGACTCTAGTGGACATGTCAAGTTACTTAATTCCTGTACACCTATTCGACGCAATACAAGAAACGCAAAAGTCATGGGAGGTGGTGACGTTTGCGTCTATTGAGGTCAGCAGCAACACGTTATTATTGCATTTTCTGCGCATTCCCTGTATCGAATACAGGTACTGGGTTGTTGACAGTTGTATACCTTAGCACATAGTATAGTATTCTCTTTGGTAGCATTCGATTGTCAGCGATAAGACGCAGAAACGACAGACTGCCCCCTAGTCATGTATGGGTGCTATCAGGTATAGAATGTCTAGAGACTGCTCTAATTACTGAGCTGCGGCTGAATATTCTTTTTTTAATTTATGCTAAAATTTTGACATGAAAATATATGCAAAGCTCTTTGCAACGTACTGAATTTTGAGAAACGCTTATGCTTGCATAATTTGCCTCTGTATCTTAGACTTATGTTCGAATGCTCAAACGCCACTTAAGAAATTAATTGCAACTTAAACATTTAAGAAAATTGTATGAAGAAAATGACTAAAACGTCATTTAAATACACTTTAAATGAAAGCGGAGTTTCAGTATTCAGGTGTTCGTGGCTAGGTCTAGTATGCACTAGAGAATTAATCCGCGCGGTTTAAATCACCCTATTTTGAAGTATATAATTGCAAAGTAATTTCCATCGTGGTTTAGTTCGCAAATGTGCGCTAGGTCTAACACAAAAACTGTGTAACAACTCGATTACCGATAACTAATGATCCTTTTGTAAACTGGTAACTTAGCCTCGATTTATGACTCGCTAACTTTAATTAATAGATTTAGTTCAAACAACTACATTTTCGAATGCTTCTTAGTCGTTTACTGTTCACGCTAATTAATTCTTCAAAATCTAGACTCATTTACAACCAGTTTAAATTAATTCCAAATATAGGCTTAAAATATAATTAAAACAGACTAATACCTACATAATTACATAGTATTACCTACATAGTTACATACATAGTTTACAAAGAGTGCAAGCAATTTTCAACCTTAGATCAATGATTCAACAATTGTTTTTGACTATTTAACTCTCCACATTCCACAAGAGACCAAGACTTCTGGCTGGTCAGATTATCCAATAGTAAATTGGTTGTTTCACGAAATTTCCGAAGCGATTAACTGTACATCCAAAAGTGGTTTGTGGTCTTGAAACTACAATTTTTCAAAGGTATATTTATAAGAAACCAAAGTTTAAGTACATCTATTTTTGCAAGAAACTAGATTTAAATTTACTAACCGCAAGACTAGAACGTATAAATATTATCCAATCAACTTCAATCTTAGCAATCTAAGGCCAACATCTATTACCAACATACAAACGGAAGCATCTAATAACCATCGATTTATTTGATGGCTAAAAATCGCCTTAAAATAATTGGTAATCCTAAACAGCCGTTAAACGGCGGGTTTTCGCGTAGGAAATATTAACCTAATAAATCAAGGAACGCTCACAGGCAAAAACATCTGTGGGTCGCCCAGTTTCGGCTCGAAGCGGATGTTCACTTTTGTATCACCATCGCCTACTTCTAGAAAACTATTCCAGTCCAGCATCCAGTAGAACCCGTTCTTCCTCGGAGGTGGTAACTCCGAGTCTCCGGGTTCAGCAGGTAAAGCACCTCCAAAGGAATCTGCTAGATCAGCAATAGACGCTCCTGTGTCATCAGCTGACCCTGAAGAGTCAGCAGCGGTGTCTTGATTCTTTGGCTCCTCAGAAGTGATAGACACTTGCGTTGTCGTCGTTTCATCTGTTGTATTTGTTTGCCTTTTAATCTGTTCACTTGAACTACTCTTTGTTTCATCAACTGGACTGACTCCTTTATTCAAAGGTATAACTTTAACAGCTTCGTAATCTATGGGGTCGAAGTTAAGTGGTAAAAGACTGCCTTTCGTTTGTGCTTTTGGCATTTGAAGCGGGTACACTGACTCTTTTGTCTCTGATGCTGATGTATCTAGCTCAAATGAGAATTCAGGTCCTAGAGGCTCAAACAAAAAGTTATTGGGTGGTCCTCCAGCTCCTTCAGTTTTATCATCGTTAGGAGAAATTAAATCATATGTTAGTAGAATGTTTTCTGGCAATTGAACAGTTCCATCAACAATTTTCGCTGGTGGCAGAGGCTTAAATCCATCAAGAGGCAGTAAGAAATGGTCTTGTCCTGCGTTACCTTTGAGACCATGTGCATCTAAAAATGCCTGAAGTTCAGCAGGGAAATCTTCTTCCTTTTTCTTTTCTGCTAGCTTAGCATTATGGGTTAAAGTAGCTTGTAGTTTGTTTGCGCTTAGAATTTTAACAGGCTTGGGAGCTATATCTGCTAGCGGTACTCTTTCAACTTTCGGTGGTTTTGTGTATAACTCTTGTAAAGAAGAACCATCTCTTGGTGTGTACGGTAGCACAACCATGACCGACGGCTCATCTTTCTTCGTCGTGCTTTCATACACCGGTGGTGACGATGCAGCTGGTACATCTTGGTTGTCATTGATCACTACATTATATTTGAAGTCCGAATGTGAAGTCGCTGGAGTGATTTCATTTTCTATCGTACTGTACGGTGTGATTTCGATGCTGGTTTCATTTGAGGCTGAGGTGCTCTTAGCGTCTTCTGCTCGTATATCGTTGAGTAGTCCAAGAATCTCTTCTCGACTGAGACGCGGTAAAAGTGAGTTTGACTGCAGTATGCTTTGAACTTGCTTCACCGTTTTCTCTACATCCACAGCAGCGCTAGTAACTGTCACTACAAGCACTGCTGTCAAGCAACACTGAAGAAGATGCATTATCTGTAACAAAATAATAGTTATCGTTAGATAATTTGAATGAGAAGTCAACTCTTATATTTCCAGAGTCGATGATGTTGACTCACATAACAATATTGGCTGATAATGATTGATGATTCAAATTCAAAGGGGAATCTATCAAAGTCAAACGATGTGTTTGCATGCTCGACCCAATAATTTCAGACCAGTATCATTTGAAACACTGATTTCAGTAACCCCGACTGTAAAGCAATCCAGGACCTGTTTGGCTGAACACACAGAGCGGGAATAGTTGGTCTGGTACCTACCTATTTATAATAGGTTCCTAATGACACAGCTTAGATTATACGAATATGTATAGTTTATTGCTTAGCTTTTCCTTATCTTTTTTTTGTATGTACTTATTGCAAGTAGGTAACTAAGTAGGTAACATTATACCACCTATAATGTTACCTTTTTTACTTCCGTTTTGTAATGAGTTATCTTATAAACGTATTTTCTTTTTTTCTTTTTTGTCCATTTCTAGTTAGTTAAATAACCCACTGTTCTACATCATAAATTAAACTAAAGCAAGTAAAACGAGGTCCATATTTATTATAGACGTGTCTTCATCAAGTTACTTATTAGAATATAAGATTCAGTAAATTCGATCCCAATCAGAACTTATATTTATAGTGCCGGCGATGTTATCTTAAATACCGGCGCGAGAGAAAGTAGAGTTGGATAACTCCTAATACCATAATCGTAATTTCTCCAAGTTTTCCGGATAGGAAGCAGAGACCTACGGAGAATATTGGGAAGTTCGTATCTAGAAAGCGCAGAGCACGGAAACACTTACAGTTCTTGGGTCGTCTCAGAAAATGTCTCGATCTCAATGAAAGTAAAAATAGAATAAGGGTAACATGTCTATCTATTTAATATGAGTTAAGCCGTGAATCACTGCATTCTGTATTGTTTGTCTATACTAATATTATAAAGAGGAAAGACTTGATTGCTTGTTTGTGTGTATTGAATAGGCTCCGAAACTACGGGACCGATTTGAATAATTCTTTTACCGTTGGAAAACTACACTATCCACGGGTAACATAGGCTACTTTTTATCCCGGGTAAATTGGTTTGTCCCGGGAAAAATCTTCAACGCAGGCTAAGCTGCGCGCGGACAGCTAGTTATTGATATAAATGAGCTTTACTTTAAGCAAACATCCTCTAATATCCCCATTCCAACGAAACATTAAATTAAATAATATATACATTTAATGAAACATTAAATAAAATATTATATACATTTAATGTTAGACTACTTAACATTAAATGGATACTACTTACCTATTTTTACTTTTAAATAAACCTACTTTTAACCACATAAAAATGGTGTTTATTCAGAATTGATTTGGGGAGGTCACTTTCTGGCTGCGCCACAGTTTTATACTTTTGCTGTTGATATCGTTTTCATATGTTTTCATGTTACCTTGTTCCGTTGCTCCAAATAAAAATATTAGTATTTGTAATAAACTCGAACAACACGAAATACATGGAAAGAAAAACTATTCACAAACGTATTGTTTAAGAAAATAATAACCTCTATACAGGGGTAAATCCATCCATTCCATGATCCATGACCATGGAGTTGGTATCAGTTACAACTTTTGATTACCGATCTACGCTTTATGAGCAGTGCTACACGTATAATTATGTAAACGATAAGCAAATTGTAAGGTAGCACGACATTGAATAATCTAATCTGTTGGAGAATATTGCAACTTCCATGATTTTGTATCGGAACTCAGTTAGGTACTCTTGATGTCGTGACTTTATATTGTAAAAAATACGTTTTTAACTAATAAATACATTAATTTCGTTAAATAACTTAGGGCCGAAACGTTCGTGGCTTAATCGTAGCTAGCTTAGTAATTCAGAAGTGATCAACCAAGCCAAGCAACGCTCTTCAAAGTTCGATCATTCTCGTTTGTCTCATTTTTAGTACAATTAAGACCTAAAGAGTTAAATTTCTAATATTGGCCGCCATTAATGGGAATACTGAGACATTAAAAAAGTCTCACTTGTTGTATTCAAAGTCAAAAGATACTTTATTCAATACAATCACAAGGATCACTTTGAAACGTCTTAATTACTAGGTGAATTTAGGTGCCAATTCGTCCTAACCCAAGACCGAGAAGATCTGGTAAGACTGTATAATCAACTTAAGTGCTCATGCACTTAACAGGAACAGCACATATATAAAAATATTGTACCCGTATACCTTCCGTGCTTCGGAGGAAGAAGACACGGTATGATTCAAAGGTTATAGCGAAAAGCTGTTAGGCTAGAAGGCTTTTGAATGGTTTATTTACTTCTTCACTAGAGTTGGCTACTGACTCGTATAATGGTGGTAGTAGCGGCAGTATTCCAGAACAAGCACAAGCACAGAATTTCTGTCAGTATTTTATTCAGTCCTATTAAAAAATATGCCTAGCCTCAACACTACTTGTCAACTCTAGTGGAGTTCAAAAGTAATCCAGCAGTACATGTTAACATAATTATGTCGCATAACCCAAAACTTTATTAATCTCGTAATGTTTCACGAAATATACGCAAGCTATGAATAGATTTCCAGAAATTTTAATAAAGCTTTATTACCTGTGAAAGTTATGACGCTCAAAGGAATCTCTACCAAGAAACCTATGAATAGGGTGAAGCTGAAATATATGACTGAAATATAATGAAGCGTGTTTTTGAAATTTGTGAAGACATCGGGCGCTAACTTATTTATTTATCAACTGGTACAAACATGTCAATTACACTAATTTAAAAAAAAACAATAATTAAATTAATTTGAAAATTAAAAAAACCACCCACATTGAAATTGATCATAGTGTATAGTATTCTACTAGTCAAGCCCTTTTATCTGATACCCATATTAAGGGAGTTGTAAAAAATATCTAATCCGCCATTTTGTTGCGGCGGCCATCTTGGACCGATTTTGATGAAACATAGCTAAGAACACTCCCGACTAATTCACCTTTTAAACAAAAAAAAAACAAAGTCAAAATCGGTTCATCCGTTCGGGAGCTACGATGCCACAGACAGATACACATACATACAGAAACAGTTTAAACTTATAACACCCCGTCGTTTTTGCGTCGGGGGTTAAATTATAATACAAAGTGAAACAAAATGATGTCAAAGTAAAAAAATCGAGGTTATTATAAACGTCATGTAAGTTTCAATAATTATACAAAATAGTCAAAAAAATCTAAACAATAAAGAAATACAAAATTACTAATAAAACAATGTTAACAATATTACTAATTACATTACCCTCCTATGTTATACAGCAAGCAAGTCATATTTTTTAGGTTTTGCGTTTAGTTCAAATTATTTAGAGATTAAACTGTGTGTGATAATATATGACATATTACCAAAACTTTATTCATTTTCTAACCACTTCTTATTTTAAACATAGTATAACTATCGGCATATTCTAAATAAACAAGTCCGTCCCATCTAAAAGTTTAGCCTATAAACCTACAACCCCACAGCTGATTTTGCGTGTAAAAATGCTTGGCGCGTATGCTTGACGTGCGCGGAGAATGGCGCACGCTAACTTTCACGGTAGCATATGTTATAGCTATGTTGTAGGTTGCCGGTGATGCAACAAGGTCGTACATTAACAGTACAACTCCTTGTTATAAAGTTTAGCCAGGGAAGTACTACCACCAAACATTTATAATTTCTGTCGCAAAGTAGGTTGGAAAAGTTGTAATGTAATACCTGTGTTAGGGTGTGTTGCGTTATCGTGTAGGACACGTCCTATGTGGTCCTTAAAATATCTGTTTATTCAGAAGTACATCGCAACATAATTACCAAATTCCAATTATATGCGCAATATTTAGTAAAAGATGGCGCAACAGAAAAAATAACACGCTTTCGATACGTTCGATATGTGAAATTTGCTACAAATATTTTGCGATTCTTTACCTGATTCAGAGATTTATAATATTCAAAGAATTTTATTTGTTGTGTCATAGACAAGTTCTTGATTATCTTGGATATCCCAGGTCCCCAATGACCTGCATGCTATAGTAGTTTTGTAAACGCCCTTGCAGACTTACGTACAGTCTGCAACAAAAGTCTATAAAAACTCACAATTTCTATCTTGTATTCATGCTTACTCATTACTCATTTATATAGCATATAGGAGTTGTGGAAGTTTGAAGGTGTTTTGTTGGTGACTGTATCTATTGAAGTTCTCGAGTCTGGCTATATGTCATCGTGTCAAGGCTTCTCTTAGTATAGTCTCAGTTTATTTACTGTGGGATGTGAATAGTGATGTGTTTGGCAGTATATTGCATCAAACGTAAAGTAGTTTTTTTAAGCATACGCATTCTATGTCTTCATTAAATGTAAGTGATTTTTCTTATCATATTATGAATAGTGCTCGGAGCACCTGGCCAAACAATCTAATACGTTTAATCCATTTCTTTGGGATGCCAAATGTTTACCCTGCAAATAAATAGGTTGACTCATATGAAGGAAATTATGATTCCTAGAAAAATCTTTCTTATTCTTGTTTTTAGACAAGAACAACGCATAGCTACATAATAATTAGGTACTTACGTAAAATAATAAATAAAACTAAGTCTAATATAAGTCGCCTAATGCGTTCAGAATTCCAAAGATAGTTTATGCAAGATAGAAACAAATTCCTAAACATTTTACTTAAAGTATATTATAGCAAAAGTTCTAGACAGCACGCTTCGTTTTTCATTGCCTGCGGATTTTGTACAAAAACCTTTTGACATTGGCATAAATTCAAGCAGTATTTCAAAGTAAAACCATCCAAACGCGACGTGTAGAGTAGGGGTATCTACATGACACGTATTGTCGAATTGTCACGTATCGCCGGTCTGAGCCGGGATTTACATAAAAAAACAATGACGGATAAACTGTTCCATGGATACCAAATAATCTCCGCATTACCCTTCGCGGACCGTTAGCTTTTGATTGAATGTCGGTTGCACCATTTTAATTTACGTGTATAAAAATAGTGTACTTTTCAAACAACTTTTTCATGAAGTAGTAATTTAATATTATGGGTAAACCGCTTCGTTACGTAACGCGTTACGGTGCCAGTCTGTCTGGCTTCCCGTTCTCTCACGCATACGGCAGCGGTAGGCAGGCTCCTCTTCTCTCACTCTAACCCACAGCGCTTGTTAGATTAGTTTAAGTTATCACTTCTATCAGGCGTCCCGAGACACACTATTTTTCCAAATTGCTTTTTCTAAAGGTGCAAATATTCCGGTCTTCATAGAGCTTACATATTTGAGTCTTTTGGACTCTGAGACCGTAAGGAACAGGAGTCGATCGCGTTTCAAAATTATTTCACGGCGTCTGGTAGAATCATCGCGTGACCTTCTATCTGGCTCAGCGAATTAGTATTGGAATTCAACGTGGAAATGCCCCCAGTGTCTTGGCGAGGCTGCAGTCTGGCAGTGATCTGGATCAGTTGAGCTATCTATAGACCTTTTTGAACGGTCCTTAGATAGCTCAACTTATAAACATTATCATGGTTATAATCATACACCACATGGATGAAACAGTTTCTCCCATGATGATGGCGCATTTAACTGTGTCGAAATATCGTGAATAAGAAGAACTCACACATCATTGTATATATCCCGTTTATGGTAAGAAATTGGTACCTACTGTTCTGTAGGGCAGACCTCTCTTCCTTCTCTCCAATAGTTCCTAAAGGCCTATTTCTTTATTTATATCGTTATATTACAATCTAATTACGTTTTCACTCTTATTGCGTTTCGATAATCACTAACCAGAAATCTTTCACATATGGCCAAATAAAAGAAAACATTCGATCGATTGTCAGTGACTACGTAAACGTAGCCTTGTACATTAGAATGTACAACGCTGAATACGAAAACGTGTTATAAGCTTTCTTTCAGCTGCGACTCGATTTTAATCGAGTTGTAGCTCTTCTTCAATAAAATAAATAAAATATTTAATACAAAGTATTTCTCTGTCTCTGTGTACACAAACAACAAAAAAATATATATAGGGTCTTCCAATAGGCACGTCCGAACTTTGACAGTTGGTAGCGTCCATCTTGTTGAAGCTACATCTGTCAAATTGGTTGTAATTTATTCATTCTGTTTTGCCAAATCATCATGGATAGCTATAGCATTCAACAACACGTGCAAATGATAAAATTGTTTTATCAAAATGAGTGTTCTGTTCGGGCAACGCACCGCGCGCTTCGCCCATTTTACGGTCGCCACAATCGTCCTACCGAGAGGACTATTCGTCGTGTGGTGGATAAATTTGAGTCCACTGGTTCGGTAAATGATCGACCAACACCCGTACGTCAACGAAACGCAAGGTCTGCCGAAAACATCGCCGCTGTCCATGAGAGTGTGCAGGAGAATCCGATGCAGTCGATTTCGCGTCGCTCACAAGAACTCTGCCTTTCACAGACCACAACTTGGCGAATTTTGCGTCGTGACTTGGGCCTGCACCCGTATAAAATTCAACTCATCCAGGAATTGAAGGTAAACCATAGACAACGACGTGTGTTCGCTGAATGGGCACTGGAGCTGATTTATGCGCAAAAGTCATGGAAAATTGGATATCTCGCATGCGCTCCACCCAGAGAAGCCGTGGCGGACATTTGAATGATGTCATATTCCACACATAATGGCATCACTACATCTTTCAAATAAATAAATAATTTCGATAATATATCACACACACTTTGTTTTATTTAAATTTAAAGATGGGACACGCTTAATGAAATACCCTATATATATTGTTTGTGTATTATACACGAACAAAATAATTAGGCTTTAAAAACAAATACGAAAATCGATTTCATTGAATGAGATTTGAGCCCATAAAATTACATCCGAATTGAGAACCTCCTCCTTTTTTGAAGTCGGTTAAAAACGTATTATATTACGCGTTTTAGTAGTTTAACTTTATCATTTTTAAAATTTCGGAAACACTTTCCAGTGTCACAGGAAACCAAAAAATCGAAATTTCGTTTACTTCAATTACGTAACAGCTATTTTGGTATAAAAACCAAACTCCTGAAATGATTTTGATGAAATTTTTATGGAACCAATCGGGAAGTATACCTCCTTTTTTTAAGTCAGTTAAAAATTCAATGTTGTAAAACAATAGGACTTAAGAAGAATATAACTTTACAGTTAAGATACGTTTAAGCACAAACCTGCCTTTTTGGTAATTATTATTTACTAAATTTAATTTTGTAACATCTTGCGTAGTACTTAACTTTTAGGGCATCAGCTAAAGATTATACGAACTTACTTTCAGACATTATTAAAATCAGATAATTTTGTGAGTAGATATTTTAATTCTACTTTGGATTTAGTTTAATAGTTCGTACGTAATGTACAGAGGCCATTTCAATGACATAGGTATTAATTAATTAATTAACTTTTAAATTATGCATTGAACAGTGGCAAATTTGAAGCCAATTATTCAAAGTACCTAACATTTTGGTGATTAGGATTTAGTAGGATACTTTCGTTCCTATAAGTATACATAGGTAGTTAAATTTCAAACTAATGACTCTGTGAGGTGTTAACCTCGCGAACGTTTTCGAAATTACTAATATATATCTTTGTTTTTAACCCCCATAACTCCGTCATTTTGAAAAATTTCCAAAACTAAATCGAAAAAAAATGTATATACCTACTTATAGAACCTGCTCACAAAATTTCAAAGAGAACATCCGGACAGACGGAGATACGAAAGCATTTTCGCCTAAGCTGCATTATTTTACTATCGATTTAAAATAAAATCGATGCAACAAACAGTATTTATATACGATTGTGACGACCTCTTTGCTGCAGTGGACCAAGGTTCGACTGAGACGCAGAAGGTTGTGGGTTTGATTCCCGCAGTGAGACAATTGTTTGTTTGATCTGCAAGTATTTTGTCTCGGGTCTGGGTTTTCCTATGTAAAATACGTATATACTAAAAAAAAGTATATAAGTTTTAAATCAGTCATGTGGTCCCATAACACAAGCTCTGCTTACTTTGGGGCCAGATGATGTTGTGTGAAATGTCCGGCATTATATATTATTTATATTTATATTTTAAGTATATAAGTTGTATATCAGTCATGAGGTCCCATAACACAAGCTCTGCTTACTTCGGGGCCAGATGATGCTGTGTGAAATGTCCGGCATTATATATTATTTATATTTATATTTTAAGTATATAAGTTGTATATCAGTCATGAAGTCCCATAACACAAGCTCTGCTTACTTTGGGGCCAGATGATGCTGTGTGAAATGTCCGGCATTATATATTATTTATATTTATATTTTAAGTATATAAATTGTATATCAGTCATGAAGTCCCATAACACAAGCTCTGCTTACTTTGGGGCCAGATGATGCTGTGTGAAATGTCCGGCATTATATATTATTTATATTTATATTTTAAGTATATAAGTTGTATATCAGTCATGAGGTCCCATAACACAAGCTCTGCTTACTTCGGGGCCAGATGATGCTGTGTGAAATGTCCGGCATTATATATTATTTATATTTATATTTTAAGTATATAAGTTGTATATCAGTCATGAAGTCCCATAACACAAGCTCTGCTTACTTCGGGGCCAGATGATGCTGTGTGAAATGTCCGGCATTATTTATTATTTATTTATTTTAATGTTATTCCTATATCATTTTACGAGTATAATTTGTGTATGAATACCAGTTTCTAGTAAAATACCAGCACATTTTTGATAGAATTTCATTTTACATTAAATTCTATTATTTATTTGTTTTTACAGATACTAGATCCCAATTTGAGCATCATATTACCATAAAGTTGTAGTTTTCATACAAACAAGCTCGTAACCATTTTCAAATGGTATCAACATATCTTACAGGTGTTATAAATTACCTACGCCATAAATCGTGGACCCCTTTGGCAACTAAGCCAGACCCCTTTTGGCAGCAAAGCCTTCTAACTACTGATCTCATTATTCTAATTGTATTTCAAAATAAGCGATTATATTAAATTAAACGTGCATCTATACACATTAAAGTTAAGTATAAATAATGAAATAAAATATATAATTTATTTGACAGCACACAAAAGACAGTAAGAAAACAGGAAGAAAATATTGCAAATAAAAAACAACGAAAGAGTCTTACATCTGATAAGATCTAATACGATGTGTCATCTGACATCTCACCTTGTTAATAAGCAAACTTAACATTAGTCTGAATTAGTTTATATAACAGCACACTTTATATACAACAATGTAGGTTAAGCGCTCAGCTGATACGTTTTCCTTCTTTGTTTCCCATTCTCTTTCTCGTTAGGCTAACATTACCAACCTCTCGGAAAATAGGTTGGTACCATCTGACGGCTAACTCTACCACTCTACTCTACTCTGTTCCACGCGAGTTCATTGCTCAAATCAAATAACGCGCTCTACCCCGGCTTCCTGACACACACATCCGTCCCTTATCTCGAAATCACTCCTACAAATTGCAGTAAAGCGAGAGATAAGATGTTACACAAAGTTTAAAGATGAATAGGAAAGCTTCAAAGTATATAAGCTTCAAAGCCAAAAAATTTTAGGAATATCTTAAAATAATCTAACCAAGCAGTCTTTTGCTTCCACCTTTATGACGCCAAGAATGCATCCACCATTTTCGTAATTCAATTTGTATAAAGCTGGTACTTAGGTAATACGGAATTCCTTTGACATGAATAATGATGTAACTTAAATTTGGAACTCAACACCGTACTTCACTTTAAAATAGGTCGTATAGCGTTGTGATACAGTTGATAATGGTACATGTGCTGTAATTTTGAGCCGTGTTTTATGTGATTGAGTGTTCACTTTTGATAAAGTAGCAATGTACTGGGTAGATATTTTTGAAGTCTGTATTGTAACGCACGGCGACAATTAATACTCCGAATCTCTGCCAAAATGGATAAAAGGCAGGTTCTGTGGCAAAATTGCCGATCGATCATAAACGAGACCCAAATCGTTATGGTTGATGTTTACACGCGCAGGGCCATAAAATTATGATTCATTGGTTTTCTGAACCACTGGACTCGTTACACAGGCCAGACTTAAGGCTACTCTGCACTAAAGTACCGGGTAGCAGGTGGCACATCTGGAGGTCTGTATTACGATATCTTTATTACGTTGCCATCAAAAAGATTTGTCAGCAAAAAATCGTCCAGGGTGCCTACCGCTGAGTTACGGTTCTTTGTTCCACAGTGCCAGTAATGGGCATATTGGAATTAAGTGGGATTTAAATTAGTATTGGAATGGCCGGTAGACCCCCAATTAGAAGTTAGTACCAATACAAGTTTAAAGCCGTAAGTTTGTTACAAAATTTTTCTCTACCTTGCAAGTTAGCTGGTAGAAAATGCTGATGTAAATGCTCTAGCATTAAACCTACCTACTTGTTATATTTGTCCAATAAAGGATACCTATATTATTATTTGTCCAATAAAGGATTAAATAAATTTAAATTTGACGACCTCTGTGGCGCAGTTGGCTAAGGTCCGGCTTAGACGCAGAAGGTTGGGGGTTCAATTCCCACCGCGGGACAATTATTTGTATTTTCTGCAAGTATTTGTCTAGGGTCTGGGTGTTTCTATGTATAATACGTATGTATTTACTAAAAAAAAAGTATATAAGTAGTATATCAATCATGTGATACCCATAACACAAGCTCTGCTTACTTTGGGGCCAGATGATGCTGTGTGAAATGTCCGAGATTATTTATTTTTTTATTTACTAGCGACCCGCCCCGGCTTCGCACGGGTGCAATCCTGATACTAATTATACTACAGAATGGTTATCCCTAAGAGATAGCCATATACCATCGCGGACTTTTTTTAGACCTTTTGAGGGTGTACAATACTGTGCAAAAAAATGTGTTAATTTACGACACCACATTAGAAACCTCTCTATTAAAAATTCGCATCAAAATCCGTTGCATAGTTTTAAAGATACAAAGGGACAGACAGACAGCGGGAGGCGACTTTGTTTTATACTATGTAATGATTTATTTAAATATTTTTTCATATCAAATTGAACCTAGACGTAGCTACGTCGACCAATAGGAAATCATAATATAAGAGTCGAAAAGGGGATAGTACCATGGAACTTGTAGCAGTATCAAATTTTTCGTAGGAATCCTTTGCATTAGCGGACAGTAGACTTTTTACATAACTCAACCGGACTTTATGTTGAGCTGGTGATGATAAATAATAAGGATGTGGGAAATTTACGTCACTGAATGGACATAAAAGTGTTACGGTTTTATGTTGCGTCAGTTATTAAATAATCAATTTTTTTTATATCTAAGTATCTAGTTACTAGACGTTGAGACGTTGACAAGTAAGTAATTACTAACTATGTTATGGATTAAAACTGGAAGTAAAATTTCTGATAAAGATATTTATTTCTCAAAGAACAAGGTTCACTTTTAGAGAATATTTGATTGCAATGTATGTACATTAAGTACTGGTTTGGGTCCAGTGTTATAACAGTTTCATTACTACTTATTTAAATAGTTTAGAAGATATTAGTCATGTTATGGAAGTGTTTTTCAGTATTAAATTTTTTTACTTTTTCTTAAATTAATATGGACTTGTGCCTTTTTTAATACAGGTAGATATTTGCAATTTTTCAAGTTATTGCTTTTTTACTCAAATTCTTTTGGACGGTTATATTCTAACATATTTAAACCAAACCATGTTTTTAAAACTGGATGTAAAATTTCTGATTGGTATAACCAATTTTTCAGGCTTTTAT
This sequence comes from Lampropteryx suffumata, assembly GCA_948098915.1. NCBI lineage: Eukaryota > Metazoa > Arthropoda > Insecta > Lepidoptera > Geometridae > Lampropteryx > Lampropteryx suffumata. Next base: position 6,624,649 of record OX402558.1, read on the forward strand.
CATCTTCATCATCATTGGCCTTCGTTCATCTGTTGAAGATGATTAAGGTGGCGTCAGTCAAGATACATAACGGTTATTTGTAATTGAAAACATTCATTCATGGATCCACTCTAGCAAGCTGAGGTGGGTAAAGTTTCCTCCCCACTGACACTGACTGGGATTCTGTTTGATAGCGCAGCCCTTTTCAGGTACCCACGCTAACTAAACTACTATCAACTAAATTTGATAAATAATTACGTTTTAAAAACTAATCGGAAAACTGACTTAAATTATAAAAAAATACGAATCTCTTTTTTTGGATGACATATTATTTCCAGCTTTTTTTATTTAAAAACTAAACTACCGAACCGATTTTGATGAAATTTTATGGGACGTAATTTTTGCAATATGTTCATAAACCTCCTTTTTGAACTGTTAAAAACAGTCGCAGTGAGAACGGCCACTGCCCGTGTTGAGAGGTGCTGGATGACAAGTTATCGCCCAGTGGAAAACTAGTCATACAAATTGCTCAAGGTAACAGAGTGCAACAACCACGAAGGCATTCATCAACTTGTAAAGTGAGATGGAAAGTCCATGCTTCTGTAATTTCACACGAGAAAATAATACACCTACAGAAGTACAAATACCTCTAGTGAACGGAAAGAAATAACACCACAAAAACCTGACCCAGAATCACGTGGATAAAGCCTTTACGAGTAGCGGGAAAACCTAACCAGAGGAGTATCAAAAATTCAATAGAAAGGTACAATTTATAGATACTCTTGAAAAAATGTCTAGGTACCTGTTGGCTAAATAGCGAGAAAATCGCACCAATTTTAATAAAACCTGAAGTATTCGCTATGACAATAGAGCCAAAGCGGTTTTCATTGTCTATTGTTGGAAATCATTCACCTCTAGTCTTCACTTCTTCATAATCTTATTGTCGGCATATTAAAAACAAGACAAGTAATATGGGTTTTGTCAGATGATTTTGTTCTAGTTCTGAATGCTTTCAGACTTACGAAAGGAAACTTGTTTATTATCGAACTTCGACTGGTATTAAGTGAAAGGTGTTGTAGCCTCGCAACCATGTAGGAATTTTAAACCACAATCGGCATTGTTTTATTGAGAGAAACAAAAACCATTGCCGGTTGACTTGCGTGCGTCCACTTAGTTATTGGGACGCTACGCATCAGTGCTCACTCACTAAAGCGATGTCGCTTTTTGTGCAATCATGCGATGTCGCAATTTGATGAATGTCCACATGGGTTCTTACGCTACACAGACACTAAATGATCATGCATTTTATATGGACGCATGCCTGTGTTATTTTTTAATCAAGTATTACTTAACCCCTTGAGTACCAAAGCAAAATCATGTTTAAAATTATTTATTTTCTCATAAGAATAAATTCACTTACATGAGAACACAAAAATATTAGTATATAAAGGCTTAATCGTAGGTACAGAGTAATCAAAATATTTTAAAACTAGTAAGCACTTAATCGTAGTTAGGTATAGTTAGTACACAGATACCTATTACAAAACCATACATCGCAATAAATTACCACATCAAATATAAAAAATCAGAAATGTGAGGGTAGAACATAAACTCAACCAGCAAACAAATAAGATACACAGCGTGAGCGCAACTGGAAGTGACAACAGCGTCTTGGATGCATATTATTTATTATTTATGATATAATATTTGAGATGTGTTTTGAAAGCAAGCAGTGATTTCGTTTGTTTAATATCATTCGGTAACTTATTATATCTGCTGCGCACCTTCGTACAATTTTTTTTTTTTTGCCATAATTAGTACGAGGTGCATGTAATACTATATTATTAGCACTTCTTAACCGTAACTTTTTTATTTGCTGTTTTTTAGTGAACGTCACTTGTATATGTATATATTTATTAAGAATTTTTCTAATCAATATGCAGGTGTTATAATAGGCTGGGGAAAAAGTTTCTTCGCATTTTTAAAGAAAATTCTAAACATTTTTTAACATTTAACTAAAGTATGTAGGTACCATTTTGTTCGATAACGTTTTGCCATCTTGTAGGTAGGGATATGATCCCATTGCTATAGAAATTTTGGGACTTCTGATCAAAATACCGCGACAAGTGGTTTTGGCAGTCCTCTCGTGATGTTATCCTGACAGTGCCTAAAGAATTCTGAAGAAACCGAAACAGGTAGAAATCTGAAGGTGCAAGATCAGGACTATACGGCGGATGCAAAAACACCTCCCAGCCAAACTCTCTTAATTTTTGCTGAGTGGCTAAAGATGTGTGAGGTCTAGCGTTATCATGATGAAAAACCACATCCCTTCTGTTGATTAATTCCGGGCGCTTTCTTTCAACTTCTTGCTTTAATCTCATCAGTTGTTCGCAGTAGAGTTCAGAATCGATGGTCCTGCCTGGTGGTAACAGCTCATAATGAATAATGCCCTTCCAATCCCACCACACACACAGCATCACCTTGTTGCGAGTTAACCCGGGTTTCGCCACAGTCTGTGAAGCCTGACCGGCCTTTGACCACGACCTTTTTCGCATGTTCTTGTCGTACGTGATCCACTTTTCATCACCAGTTATCAGCTTCTTCAAAAATGGTTCGGTTTCATTGCGTCGTAATAAAGAATCACAAATGAGTTCACGGTTCATTAGGTTTCTTTCAGTGAGTTCGTGAGGTACCCAAATATCGAGCTTTTTTGTGTACCCAGTTTTTTTCAAATGCGCCAAAACTGTTTTGTGGTCAATTCCCAGTTTTTTAGCTACGTCGTAACTACTCATATGCCGATCTTGCTCCACTTTTTTAAAAATGGCATCCATTTTATCCGTAATAGGGCGACCAGAGCGACGTGCATCTTTGACATCAAAATTTCCGGATTGAAAACGCTTAAACCTTTGTGCTACTCTCACAGACACAAATTTTTTTCGAGGCTTGCGTTGCATTTTTACCTCTTTTGTAGTAAAATTTTAAAATGTATCGAATTTCTTCATTAGATTCACTCATCTTGACAGTACGAAAAACAAATAAAAATCACACATTTTCCTAATTTGAATTTGAAATTAAGTTCTATAAAATATAAACTTTTAATGATACCAAAACCAGCCAGGTACAAATAGTATAGCCAAAGAGATTTTATTACAAATTCATACATACTATAATGCGAAAAGACTTTTTCCCCAACCTAATATATATATGTTTGCGATATGTTTAAAATCTTAGTTTCTTTATATATTTTATCAGTAGGAGTTAGAAAATCATAGTTGAATAGTCTTTTTATTAGTTTGTTTTGAGCTATTTGTATTATTTCTAAATTCGTTTTTGCCGCTGCTCCCCATACTTCCACCAAATATTCTAAATGAGGTTTTACGAGTGAATTATAAACTGTGTATCGTACCTGCTGATACAACGTACAAAACCTCGTAGAGCTCCTGTTAGTGATCATAATTTTGACCGAATTGTTTGTGAGGTTTCCAAGTCAACCACTGTCTAAAAGAATTCCTAGATATTTTTCTTGGTAGACTATTTATAGCTATATTGTTTATTGTCAATGGGGAGTAATCCGGTTTTTTCTTATTTAATGCGGTAAATATGATATAGTTCGTCTTTGAGATGTTTATGGTGAGTAAATTACATAGAAACCATTCATTTAGTAGATCCAGATCATGCTGTGCATAGGCTATTATAGTATTCATTGACATTCCAAAATAAAACAAACTGGTATCATCGGCGTACAGTGTTATATCTCCCTTTAAACCGAGTTTATGCATGCTGTTTATATAAATGAGAAACAGCAGAGGTCCCAAAATAGAGTCTTGGGGCACCCCGTATGATATGTTATTTGTTTTACTTTGCTGTTGACCGATCCTCACTACCTGTCCTCGATTTGAAAGGTATGATACAAATATATCATGCGCTGTCCCAATCTCTTTTAGTTTATTTAGTAGTAGGTTGTGACTTACGGTGTCAAATGCTTTCTTGAGGTCAATAAACACTCCCAATACAAATTGCTTTTTATCAATATTAATCTTTATTTTTGTAACTATGTCTATTCTAGCAGAAAGTGTGTTTGATTTGGGTTTTAAACCGTACTGTTTATAATAAATAAAATTTAGCGAAGTTAGATACGTTTCAAGTCTGTTATAAACCACTTTTTCAAAAATTTTAGATATAATTGGCAAAACTGAAATTGGCTGATACTTTCCAGGGTCAGATTTTTTGCCAGATAGGGGTCACTTTTGCAACTTTTAGGGTATCTGGCAAAGTTCCTTTCTCTAAACATTTATTAATGCTACCAGTTAGTTCATAGAGAATTATATTTTTAATTGACTTAATTGATTTAGTGCTTATGCCGTCTATACCGGAACTGGTGTTGCTATTTAGATTATTAATTATTTTAGCTATCTCATTTGGATTTGTTGGTGACAGTTTATTCAGTGTATTAAAATCATTTCCAGTTGCGCAAGATATTGTACCTTTTACCGACCCGTTATGATATATTTTAGGAATTTGCTCAGCTAGGGTGGAACCAACATTAGAAAAATAGTTGTTAAAAGTTTCACAGATTTCACCAACATCACTTAGGGCTTTGTTTTGCACTTCCAGTTTATTCGGAGTCCCAGTTTCTTTGATTTTATTGTTCGAAAGGCTATTTAAAAGCTTCCACGTTTTATTTGGTTTTTTATTGCAATTATCAAATGCATTTAAATAAAACTTCCTATTCGTAATTTGATTTTTTTCAGCTACTTCATTTCTTTTCTTATTAAATATTTCTCGTTTTATTTTGTTTTGTGGATTGCGTTTATGTTCTGTCCATAGTATGTTTCTTGTATGTATATCTCGTATAATAGAACTATTTATCCAGGCTTGCTTTGGTGGATTTACTATTTAAGTCTTTGTTATTTTACTTTTCTCAATACTGGTTTTTATTTTCTCTTCCAGCTCATGATATTCGTAGTTTTCTGTCAAATTTTCTTCCATTATTTTACACAGTTGGTCATAGTCTATTGCCTGGTATTTTATTTTTCTTAGGGGGGTTTGTTTCTCTTAATCTCAAAGTAAATTTGCTTATGATCTTATATGGAGTATTATATAATAGCAAAATGAAATTTATTTTCTTGTAGATTTGAACATACGTGGTCTATTGTAGACTTTTTAGAAACTGTTTCTCGAGTACAATAATCTGAGTCGATTTGGTTGATGACTCTGTATCCTAATTCTTGTAACATTTCGGTATATGAGGTAGTAAACCGCTCTGAGCTCAGAAGGTCTATATTGAAGTCTCCAAATATCAGTCCTCTTTTCTTTTTGCGCAATTGTAGCGAGTACATGTCTAAAAACTCATTAAAATTGGTAGGCTCTGGTAGTCTATATATAGCACCGATATCTAGTGAGTAGTTTTCGATGTGAATCCAGAGGTAATGTATGCCATTTAAGCATTTTTCTTCGATTAAACTATGCTTCAAATTGTTATTTACGAAAATTGATACTCCACCTCCCTTTGTATTATCTCTGTAGTTGTAATAATGAAAATAGCCTGGAATTTGAAATCTTTTTGCTTCATTCTCAGATTTTACCCATGCTTCAGTCAAAACAATGATATGTAGATAATCTGTAAACGATTTTATGACACATTTCATTTCATCGAACTTTCCAAGTTTGACCATACTTCTCATATTGGCGTACAGAAATTTTAGTGATTTTTTATTCGTTTGAATTTTTTCACAATTATCAAATAATTCGTAAGTAACGTCACATGCTTTGGCAGTCACTTAATCATCATCATTATTATTTGTGACTTCCAGATTCGCTAGTTTATTGAGATTACTTTTGTAATTTTAGGTACACCTTTTATATACTTTATGGTAAGCTCTTTCTCACCATCATCTTGATACCATCTAATTTAAATTTATCTCTATTACGGAGTATCGATACCACAGATGCGCTGGTTTGATAACACACTTTTCTGGGACGGGACTTGTTAGTGTTGTTGTATTTTCCAAGTCGAGTGATATAAACAGGTTCAGGGCACTCAACATTTGTGATCCTCGTAATCCTTACAATTTCATTTTTATCCAGGTTTTTTCTTTCGACTGTAATGTCTGAAATTGGCTCTGGAATTCCAAAGACGATCATGTTCTTGCTCCAGTCTTCTTTTTCTTTAAGCTCTATCATCATCGTCTCCAGCGCAACAGTTGAAGAAGGTGTGGCTGTAGGAGCTGTAGTAGGTGATAGGTTAGTTCTAAGTTTTATAACATCCGATTTCAGTGTGTTAATCACTTTCTCAGCTTCCGCATTCGTTGTTTTTAGTTGAAGTATGTCTAATTTAATTATGTTTTTATAATTTTTTATGTTTTGTCTGTAGTTAGATTGGTGGTAGCGTCTTTTATATCATTTATCTGTATTTTGATGGTTGTGATATCACCAGAGACCCTGTCCATAAATTCTTTTTGATTTAGGCTTAGTGACGTCATCATGTTCATCATTTGTGATAGTTGGTTCCGGATTTCACTAAGTTCTTCTTTAATTTGACAGTTAGCATCAGTTAGTTTTCGCTTGTTGCGCAACGTGGATCGAGCTTCTCTATCTGATGCTTCTAATAGTGAGAAACCGCTTACCAGATTCGGTTGCGATCCACTGAGCCCAGACGCTAAGTCACTTCCAGTTGGTGAGCCCGTTCCACTCATGATCCGTGTCCCGGTCGTAATACCTGTTCTCGAGCGTTGAGTTTTTGTTAAAGCTATACTGGCGTAAGTAACTTACGGCGATTTCAATGATTTCACAATTAATTTGACTACGCTAGGGTTGAAAACTGTTTGATGATTATTATTTAAAATTTTAAATATTTTAGCAAAGTATTGCGACACGTCTGCTTCGTACGTAGCCCGCTCGCTCGCAAAATCTAAACCTTAATGCAAGAAACACCTAAGTACCCAGAACCTTAAGAACTACCTAACAAGTTAGATAGTTCTTAAGTTTTTGCAAACTGTCTAGAAAGTCTGTGGTTGGACTGAAAGGCTTTGTAGGTAATATTTATTGTGTTGTTCTTCGTTTATATTCACCGCAGAACATTATTTTTGTTACATGTAAAATAAATATTTCGCTTATTATTTTTATAATACTTCTTTATATGGGTAGGAAAGAGTTGATCAAGGCAGACGTAAATATACATTTTCGAGTCTTATAGCCGTATTCGTATTCATTCCTTAATGGTTAGTTAAGTCGCTCCTTAGAATATATTTTACAAAGAAAACCATACCGAATAATAAGAAATCTTACGAATAACCAACTCATTGAACAAACTCAGGTTCGGCTATGAGTTTACGTCCATCGAATTTAACTTTACGGTCGGCAAGGCGATCGACTTTGCTGCTCCTACCTATGTTAGTGAAGCCTTTTTGTTTTTTGAGAGAGCCTTTCGTGTACTACACCGTGTCGCGACCGGGCCGTGTCCCGGCCGGGGCACGGTCAAACATTATGGTATACTTTTTGTATGAAGTGATTCATGCCTGACCGTGGCTCGGCCGTGCCTCGGCTGTGCGCCACCGGGACTCGGCCGGGGCACGGCGTTGAAATGGCGGTGGGTATTATTTCCCGGCTCCGGCACGGTCCGGCCCCGACACGTTGTACATGAACATATGCGCCTGGGCGCCCGCAGAGCAGTCAACGTCAAATCTTAGTGAGGTGAGCAGCTCAACAGCAAAATAGACGATGAAAAATTATTAGACTGCTAATCGTTCGATGGGAGATATAGGCTTCTGAAATCTTGTAACTTTTTTGGTTAGGTCTGGTTTTACTTTTTCAAGTAAAAATGTAAAGCATTCTTAAGACATAAAATAACCATAAAACTTGCTCTCCTCATCTAATTATTCTTTGTAAAGTAAAGCAAATTCTCCTTCTGCTTCTCGCTTTCTCCAGGATGGATGTACACCCCATCTTCTTTTAGTAGTTTCGCTTCGTTTTTCCAATACTTCGTCATCGATGGCAATTGCAATAGGTGCCAATTCAAATTGTGGAAATTGAATATTTACTTAAGCGTCAAGTTTATCGACAGATAGACTACACTACTTTTCACTAGCTGAAAAAACCACATAACATAGATATAGTCGTGCAAATAATACACCCAAAAAGCCCGGTGTAGCATGAATGACTGGCGCGGACGGCGCAAGGTGGACGTGCCCCGGCCGAGGCCCGGCCCGGTCGCGACACGGTGTAGCGTGAATCATCCTTAATACAGTCGCATTGAGAAAACCTAGTGTTTTATACGTTCCGCTTGTAAAAACAAATTATAGGCAATATGCATTTATTGTTCAAGCGAGTGCATCGCGTAACGCCTTGGCAATTTTAGATATCTATTTATTTAATACTCCAACAAGTTAAAGCGCTTGCTTAGTGACAAATTTCTTTCGGACTCTTAATTTTAAGTTAGTTTTATTTAGTCTTAAGTTTCTCTAAATTTTAAGTAACCATAATTGTTATTGTTTTCATGTACTTATATTATTATTATTTTTTTTAGTCTGTCGTCCACATCAGACCTGTTTAATTTATAATCTCCTCTCTATCCATCAGTGGAAACTTGTAAACTTGTTATTAATTTAAAAGTTTTTACAAACATTCTATGAAGTCTGACTCCTGAGCAAGATACAAAAGACCTGTGTTACAGAAGTCAGGAACATGTTCGTGAGTAAGTGGTATTTGACATATATATGTCAAATACCACTCACCCATTCATCACAAAATCTCAGAAACCACCGAACGGATTAGAATGAAATTTGGTATGTTGCTTCCTCTAAGGCCGTAGGTGCTCACTAAGAGAGGTTTTTAAAAAAAATCACTCGGGATCATGGACAAACCGCGAAAACTGCGATTATGCATTATAATTTTTCCGAAACATTCATTCAATTATTATCTTGCTACTTTTTATCTACCAAGCGGGCAAAGCCGCGTGAAACAGCTAGCATTGTATACATGGGTTGCTCTAAGCACCTCAAAAATAACTCTCACAGCCGTTATTCAGACGTATACCTTCACATCAAACACTATATCCATGAATAGGCACAAAGACTCACGCACTGCCAACATGCCGACCGTAACGGCCTTACAGAGCCTCTAAACATCTCACATCCCGTAAAGTATACAATCTAGTGTGCCAAAGCTGTGCCAACCTCAGGGTACATAAGATACACAAATCATATATTATACAGAACCTACTGAAGTCAGATTTGTAGTAGGTATTCTGACCTGACGGGAGATTTACATCTACCCTGAAGCTTACCAGGTTCTCTGGAAGCTCGCAAACACGCACGAACGAAAAAGTGAGACAGGCTTCCGTCGAGGCTTATATGATGTTAGCCTAGATCCGTTATCTGATGTACAGTCTGCACTGTAACGTTTACATTTAAAAACTTTGAGTATAGCTTCACAGAGTTACAAAAAAAGATACATCAAAATCATGAAATTATGTGATGCTATTTTGAGTAACTGTTTATTTTGTCCGGTAAATCTTAATTTTAATGATAATGTAGAAAACAATTTTATTTTAAAGTTGTGAAATCAATACATCCCAGTGCTCCCGACAGTATTAAACCTACCTAACTACCATTTAAATAAAAAAATACAAATAACTATTTTTTTCAATAATTGAATAATTGAAACATAAATTGTATTACAAATATTAAAATATATTATCTAAAATATATCAAGACATGTGCGAAGACAAATTGTGTATCTTATAATAACACTCTAACTATTGTGCTGTTGATTGTCTTTTTATCCGACTTTATCAAAAAGGAGGAGGTTCTCAATTCGTCGGAATCTTTTTTTTTTAGTTTTTAAAAAGTAATTATGTTAGAGACAAATAGTGACAGGGCGAATCTTAAGTAATGTTTAGGCTGTGTTTATGATGAGAGGCGTTTATAAGTAACTAGCGACCCGCCCCGGCTTCGCACGGGTGAATTGTTGATACTAAATATACTACAGAATGTCTTTATATACAACGTTATCTAAGAGAATAACATAACCTAAGAGATAGACATATACCATCGTGGACTTTTTTGTAGACCTTTTTAAGGTGTACAATACTGAAGTAAATTATGTTGATTTATCTCGTAGGGTTCAGCCAGCGTTTGCAATTTAAGCGCAAAAAAGTGTTTATTTACGACATCACATTAGAAACTCTAAATGTTCAGTGTTTCTCTACTATTATGCATGTATTATGCTTATAAACTTCCTCTTGAATTCTTTCCTCACTCTATCTATTAAAAAATCCGTATCAAAATCCGTTGCGTAGTTTTAAAGATCTATGCACACATAGGGACAGACAGACAGCGGGAAGCGACTTTGTTTTAAACTATGTCGTGATAGTGATGATGGAGCCATCAGTGATTTCTAACACGTAAGACTTGTATTTAGGTAATCCAATCACTTACTAAAGATACACATAAACATTGAAATGGGATTCAAAGGATTGCTTCAAGTTATTTTAAAACATTTTAGAAAGGTTTATTCTTTAGAGACACCTTGAGGTATGCCACACAAACGAGACAAATTAATATGTAAAAGTAAGATCAAAGTTGAAGGGTCCTTGAATACTAATATGAAGATTCATGTTGTATGTAACATAACATAGTTTGGTAATACCGCGGTTATATGTATTTAAGCAAGGTCATAATTGTTTATAAAAAAAATAATTAAATTTATAAAAGTTATAAAAATTATAATTAAAAATATAATTATGAAAATCTATAATAAATATTGGTGGACAATGCACACAGCACAATCTAGCCCCAAACTAAGCATAGCACAAATTCATTACACAAATATTTATCCTGGAAGGAATCGAACCCTCAACCTACAGCGCAGAAGGCAGAGCTACTACCAACTGAGCTGACAGGCTAGTCAACTTTTTATTTTTATTAATTTTCCTTTATTATGTCTGGATGTTATAATGTATCTTATGCTTATATTTAAAAGCATAAAGTATTTTATCAATCATTTGGGGCTAGATAATGTTGTGTCAAAATTATCTTACAATATAAAATTATTATTTAAATTTAATTAAAACATTGAAAATTAAGTTATGGTATGAAGGAACTAAAATATGCACTTTCATTCAACAATTATTATTTCATAAATGAAACATATTTGACCACGTTATTACGAAAACGTTATTGTAAATCACTTTAACAGTCTGCTGGCATGTTAATGAATTTAATGCTTTTAATTATCAATATTTACCACATTCTGATTATTATAATGATTGTTTATTGTTATTAAATTGGACAGTTAGTCTCATTTTGGTATTTGATGTCCTGTGGTTCGTATTGAAAAGTTTGCACTATGGAAATCAGATGATTGATGTTCTAATTAATTTATACAAAACATACGTTGATACTTTAAAACATTAATGTTTTCTGGATGGGAATCAAACCCACAACATAAAGCGCAGAAGGCAGAGTTTCTATCAACTTAACAGTGAGGTCAGTCATATATAAATAATAAATAAATATTGTTAGAAAATGCACACAACACCATCTAGCCCCAAACTAAGCATAGCTTGTATTATGGTGACCTGATGACTGATCAAATACCTATATATTTTTAAAAACATACTTATGATACTTTATAACACCCAGACACAGAACAAACACCTGTGTTCATCACACAAATGTTTATCCTGGGAGGGAATCGAATACTCAACCTACAGCGCTGATGGCAGAGCTACTATCAACTGAGCTGACCAGGGCAGTAAAAACATAGTAAGTAGAAAATGGTTATTGGCTGATCATATTGCCATGAAAAACGATTGTAGATATGTATTCCGGGATCGATCTGTATATTGTTACGTATCGAGTCGAGTAGTATACAAAAACACCTTCACAAAACACAATTTCTACACATTATGAATAAGCTCTTAATTCTGTCATGAAAAAGACATTAACAAAAAAGTGTGTAGGCACGCATAGGAGATACGGCTTTTATTTTGATGTTGACTGTACATTAAAAAAATCTAAGTAAGATTAATAACATACCGTAAAATGTAATCCAAGTAGGTACAACACAACACAGCACACAGTCGCAAGGTTGACTGGCTCACTGTACGCTCGCCACTGCCACCACCACTTGTCTTGCTGCTTAGCACGAAGGGCACTTGTGATATTAATTAACTTAATTTATATGACATTTATTAGTGTAATGACGTGCATTGGCGAATATTTAAATTGACTTTACTCAAGCTCAAGGATTTTTAAGTATTTTGTCAAACGGTTGATAGAGGTTGGCTGTCAGTGGTGGACTCAATGTGTCGCGGGTATCATAATGTACGAGTAGGTAGGTACTTTGTATCATAATACCTAGAACTGTTACATAACAGGCTATGCACATTTGAGTGCATCCCCATTCGACCCTTGATTTTTTTACCTATAGGTATTTAGCCCCGTCGACCCAAATCATTTAATTAATTCTCCCGTTCCTATCCACACCTACTTATTTCAAATATTTCCTTTAAAAAAAAAAACTAGTTCAAAAAGTTCTTGCTTCTCAATAAATCACGCACCTACATTAACTGTTGGTTAATTTGACCTCAAAAAGTAAAAAAAACAAGTTAATTTTGAAGATACACATACAATACACATGAAACTAAACATCAAAAGTAGTGTATCTACATTAAAGTACAGTCTAAATTATTAACAGTTACATACATTAGCCTAAAGACCTACCATTTAATATCAAACGTTATGCGAAATTACGCAACAAGTTGCATCACAGTCCACATTGGAGGAGAAAGTCGGCGGCAATGTCAATAGCGCAGACGGAAGTTAGTTACGACACCGCAGTCTGCAAGCACTTGCACTACACGGATGTAAATAAATAAATAAGTACATAAGATGGAAAAGGTGATTCTTTGAATAATTATGAAGGTAACATAAAAGTATCTCCTGAATTTGTTTTGCCCTCAACTTGAAAATATACATTGATACTTGTGATACAAGTATTTGATTGATCATTAAATAAACATATTATTTAATTGTGGGGTTCATAGCCCTTACTTACATATATTTTTTAATTTAAAAATAGGTTGTAATGATTAAGAAATAACATTGACAACTCCAATACGCACTGAAAATTAAGTCAACAGACCATCTAATAGAAAAGTATCTTTAGTGCTGAGTTGAATTATTATTTCATTGAGTAAAACACGCCTGACATTAATGAATAGCCAAACATAAATAAACCACTTGCTAAGAACTTTATTTTGAACTTTGTATTTGACGGACTCTGGGGCGCAGTGGGCTAAGGTCCGACTGGAACGCAGAAGGTTGCGGGTTCAATTCCCGCTTCGAGACAAATGTTTGTATGATCTGCAAGTATTTGTCTCGGGTGTTTCTATGTATTATATGTATGTATTTACAAAAAAAAAGTCTTTAAGGAACGAGTAGGTATATCAGTCATGTTGGTACCTATAACACAAGCTCTGCTTACTTTGGGGCCAGATGATACTGTGTGAAATGTCCGGAATTATTATTATTATTATTATTATTATAACATACAGGTAACATTCAATGAAAAAAGCAGTCTTTGACCACACACATCTACCACATGTTTTGACGAAGCCGCCTCTAATTAATGACTTCCAGTATTCATAAATCTCTCGTTTTTGTAAATCTAAAAAAATCTTACCACTTTGAGCAATCTTCAAACATCGAGATTACCAAGTTGAATACGAAAATCTGAATTCTAAATTTAATATTAGGTTTTCAAAATCTTAGATATTGCAGTGACCAATAGGTACAGTGATCTGATTAGGGTAATCACACACGTCCTGCCCTGGGCACCTCGGGCATTAACTCGTGCAATGAGGCAACGTGTCGAGAATGCTAATGCCTCTGCACTTGTAACCTACCCTGTATAGTTGTGGGAACTATAGCTACAGAGCACTAAAGAGCATTCAGAGTCTTATCAGGTGGGACGTTTGCGGGTGGTTGTAGCAATCTTGTCAAGGATACATACACCAAAATTTTACGAAATCGTGCTTGCATGCCATGGCGCAAACCCAAAATATTACAAGGTACTAAAATATTGTAAAATTTTCGCTGATACACTGAGAATTCTGACCTTACGGACTACCTTACGGACTGTTCTAAGCAGTTAGTATTATAGAGTGCCAACTCGAATGAAACCAGAAAACGAAAAGAATACACACATTTTAAAAAAGCTTAGTAAGGTTTTTCAAAATCGGTATCCTAAAATCTCAGCGAAAGTACCTCGCACCTTCCATCAATCTGATGAGGTCGTCCAATCTTTATTTCTCTCGGAGACATCAAAACTTGAAGAGGCCGGTAAGAAAATTGAGTATTGAGATTGCGAAACACCGTAAGATTCAAGCTATATCACAGAAAAAAAAACGAGCGAGCCTTACAGTACTCGCATATTATGTGTAACATCTGCCATTATCACATTGGTAATAAGCAACATTAATATTATTTTCTGAATAAGTTTATATAACCGCACACTTTATACACAAAACTGTAGGTTAAGCTCAAAGCTGATACGTTCTCCTCTATTTTCGTTTCTCTTTCTCACCACACACACGCACACACTATTGGCTGACAGTACCAACCTCTTGGAAAATAGGTACCATCTGACGATCACAGCGCGCGCTCATTAGTCAAATCAAATAACACGCGCTTCTCCGGCTTCATATTACACACCTCCGTCCCTTTTCACAAAATCACTCCCACACAGGGAAGCGAGAGGAAATATATTGCACAACAATAATATAGAATAACGATGTTATGTGCAACCCCATTGGCTGTGGCTTACAACAAGATAAATGTTAGTTTTACACAACTTTCCAAACATCCCATCTCGGAATTCATAAATCCTCTTTCGTAAATTATCTTAGAACTTCTTATTTCATATGTACAGTCCTATTAGTAGCTCGATTGCTGCTCTTTGTGCCATATAATGATCTCAAATGATCGTAATTTCTGTCCAATCCGGACGCCAAATCATGAATAACGTCTATCCTCATAACTATAAATGTACGAGTATATACGAAATAATGATGTCTATTGTTCATTGTGTTGTGACATTGTATAAATCAAGCAAATACAATTGTTATGGACATTCTATCCTAGATTGTGAAAACGTAGTCTTAAAATGGTGCTGATCGAAGTAATAGTTTGAATAAGTAAACGCCTTAAGTAAACCAAAATAATTAAACAAGCAACTACGTAAGCAAAAGTATTTTGTTTGACTAGACGTATGTTCCTCGAATGTTCTTCAATAGTAAGGGTTTTAACTAGAAAATATTTTACAACATATTTTATGGTGGGCAACAAACTTTATGTCTAGGCCCGTCAGCGGTTTGATGCCATTACCTCGAAGGGATCGCCATGAACGCTTCTCGCTTCCAAAACCACTGTCTCGCTAGACAGGTAATCTCATGATATTGACCTTCTATCTCTGGATCGAAATGTAAAGGCCTGAAACAGGTCGGGTTTTATTACTTAAAAATGATAAAACAATAGGTTCTTCTTGAGTTTTTTCTGTTGTTTAGTTACCTATTTTAAGAAATGGTTGGTACTTATATTAAAATACTGGTATGTAGGTACATTCCCTTTGAGCGTTTTCATAAAAGAGTCTTAGCTGGGATCACTTTACAAAAAATACAGTGGGTATATCTAAAATAAGCAAGACCAGAGATCACGTAGAATATAAAGCTTTTTATCCACAAACGCAAAGTTAAATCACCAAGGAGCAGTCAAACTATACAAATTGCTTCTCAAAGATTACTCAAAGTTCAAACTATCCCATAAAATATGTCAAGCTTTAGTTTCAGAGGTAAGGAGTAGTTGGTAATACACAATTGATCAAGCGTTTTTCAACCTTACGCCATAGAAATTGCTTGACTTTCAAATAATGGTTACTGAAAATCTGAGATATAACTTGAAAATTAAAAGTACTATCAAAAAACTTTAATATTGAAAGACTAAAGAGGATCATTCTATATTGATTTAGCATTAAATCGTCTTTTAAACACGGTTTTAAAGCTAAAACAGCCATTACAGTGACGACTTTAGTCAACTTATATTGTTTTTGCATATTAATCTAAGGGTTTATTTACACAGTGTTAGTTTCTTTAGGCATTACAGTTGCTCTCCTAAATCACTAACATTATCGTTGATATTCTCGAATCGCAATGCAATGTCTCAAATAAACAAGTGGATATCCTAGTCTCCTTAGGTATGATTGCTTCAATCGCCTTTGACATGATTTTGCGAGAGTGTTTCGAAATTAATTTTAAATATCTGTGTGAATTGGGTATTGAGAGGTTGCTATGGGCTAATTGCTTTATTTGTTCCCTTCTGAATACGTCAAAATGGTTCTAGAAAAGCCTCACCTACTTCACAAAATAAATTAATTGGCTATTAAATTTGTCGCCAACTGTTCGTAGCCACTCTACCACAGTGACTTTACTAAGCACTACCACGACCTAAATAAACCTTAGGTAGGTACTAAAAATTCAATTTTCTTGAGAAAATAACCAGCTAACGTGGGTTTTTTATAATATTCCCGGTGCTCTCATTTTTTCCCGGGATTTGGATCTTTTTCCGGGATCCCGCAAGTGCAACCTCGGCTTAGATTGTAATGCAAATTGAATTTACTCAAACCGGAATATAAGTATCTCGATTTGAAATAAGTAAGCTTGAAGACAAGGAAATTACCTAGTTATTTATAAATAGAAGTAAACCAGTTTTGGATTGCTACCTGAATGTTCTTTTCTCTAAAGTAATACATTCGTACAGTAAGTGCTTTGAGCTCATTCTTTCTACTGATTAATAAACAAATTAAAACTGAACTGATGCTATGTAATGAAACGGCCAATGGCGAAAGTCTCTGCTGAGAGGACTGTACCATACCTACGTACGGATTTTTTTCACCATCATGGTTTTTTACCATCGATTACAGTTATTAACCGGTTCAATTTAGGTTCACTATACTGTACTACTATAAACGCACTGAATAAATAAAAGATCAGTTGGGTTGAATTACAAACTTAACTTTGTAGTTGAAAAGATACATCGATGTGTATATTTGATTTATGCCACATTCGTCCTGGATTTTCGGCCCACTCCATTAAAAAGTATTTATTCGTCCGGCACAATAATATTTATCCATATTCGTCCCGCATACCAAAATTATTGCAAGTACAGTTAGCGACATAAGTATAATTTATGAACACAGCCAAAACTGTGGTCATCAATTTTATTATAGGTGTGTAAGAAGTGTGTTATCTACCACTTAGCACTTACCACCACTCAATAGTGATGGTCATTACCAGTATTATTATTTACTTTACGTAGTCATCAAATTCAAAGCTCACAGTTACTATCTTAATCTCTAAAGGTTTATGTAATAATTAAAATAAACAAATGCGGCTGAGAAATATTTATTAAAGTATATTTATATTACGGTACTTACATCACAACGAATCACAGAACAAAGAATATCATCAAGTGAGATCTTGTAGATCTCACTTGATGATATTCTTTGTTCTTTACTTTTACTTTACTTTAATATCCTTCAAAATTTTCCGGTAATATTATGCTAAACACATTTTTACCCTTATAACATTTTAATATTCATTCGTTAACAATAACATAATTATTCAAACAAAATAGAGCCTATGAAGCGTAACGATTAAAAAAGTGTAGGTTCAAAAATTAACGTTTAATTATGTATTCAGTTCAATCCGAAAACAATAATCAGTCTTATAAGAACTACAAATATTGATATATATTAAAATACAATAAATATTTATAATTTTTAATATATATTAAATTATATATATACATACATGTATAGTACACATGTCCTGATGTACTCATTTTTTAAATTATATTTAAATCCTACGAATGTTAAAATGTTGGGATGTTATAAATTGTTGAATATATTTGTCCATTTCAATGGTTTCTCATGTATTGCTGTCCCTTGGCCTTGAATTCGTTCACGATTGATTTTGTCATAATTTTTCATTATTCTTGAGAAACTTGATGATATTTAAACTTCCTTTAAAAGTTTTATTCAGCCCAGAGTTAGCGCCCTCAGCCAGATTATTTGTTCTGTATTATGTCGTAGTAAAAATCTTACTTTCCCATCATGAAATCATTTTCCAATCAATATGATACGAAGATTTGAACTTTTCATTTTTATTGTTTTTGGGGCAGTCTTCAATAATATATAAAAATCCATCAGGTTTTAATTTTGAAGGTTGCAAAGCTAGTGCAGAACATAGAGCGACGTGCTATCGGAAGATTTTCTTTATCTTCAAATCCAGCGTTTTAGCTTTTTTCCACAACGCTTAAGTGAAGTGAAAGTAGTATCCTTTACTTGTTCGATTTGAAAATACGTTTATTAATGCCGTGCATTGCTGCTTTCTCATAATCCGTTATAAAGGTACAGGGTTCCCAACTAGATATTTGTGATTTTATTAGCGTAAACATTATTAGTACGCAGCGACTATCGAAATGAGTTTCAATAACGTATACTTTGCCGCAGCTGTCTTTTGCAGCGAGTACCGCAAAAAAAAAACGTACGCGTTATATTAGGTTTACCTACCCGACCTTTGTTCATATCATAAAATTATAAGTCAACTGAAGACATTATGCTTCAACTACACTAAAATAATTTAATTTACCTATACAAAACAAACTTGGGCCGAATGTGGACTGAAAAAGTGGGACGAAATAAGATTTTATTTAATGAAATGTTTTATGGGCCGAATATGGCATACAATGCGGGACGAAAGCAGCTTTTTTTTTATGGGACGAACCTCCTCGGGACGAATATGGCATAAATCGTATATTTATACATGGTTAAGTTTGTTTACGATTATGATAAGTTTATTGTCACACTACTGGACAATATACCTATATGTTGGTTTGTAATCGTAATTTTTGTTATGTGAATAATTACATATTAACGGTTTTCGGTTTTTTCCTTTACTGGTACCATAGGTTTTGATTAACGCCGTGTTTAAACATACAGATTTTTTGGATTTTTGATTGTGTTGACTTGTTTTTCTACAGCTTCAAGAGACCATTTGATATTAATTTTAAATTAATACTTTTGCGAAAAAAACAATAAAAGATTTGACATACATACATACAGACGGAACGATAACGAAGTACATATATAGTTATTTTTTTACCTTACGGTACCATAAACGTCGTCATGATAACATTATGTTTACCTGAGATGATGAGAAACTATATTAACCATGACCAGAAGTGCTTAGAAGCCTTGGGCTTCTAAGCGCTTCTTCGACCTGTACATTGGCCAACTAGCAGCAGTCGTAATGTGACAAATCAAATACCTATAGGTATGCAATTTTGCAGGATGGTCTTCCTGGATGATGACAGGTATTTGTCAATGGTACGAGTAGCTTTGATAAAAGCATTTACTAACCAAAAGAAAAAATATTTGGTTGATTTAATTAAAGTAAATTTAAACTATATTGGCGCGGCTTTAATGTAGAACCTTTGACTTGAAATGATTTTCTCTAGTCAACACATTGAGAGCCAATCTAAATTCTTGCAGTATTGGAGAGCGTTGATCAACAAAAACCGTCTAAGTTTAAGAGTACCCTTAGAAAATAGCCTCTCCCCAACAAATTAACGAACAACTATTCTATTGAAGAGTTCTGGAGCTTTACGCGAAGTTTCAAGCACTTCTATCAAGGGCAAATAACTTGAAGTCATCGCCAAACTGTTAAGCACAATGTCCAATGCAGCATCTGTGAAAGCATATTAAACTCTGTCGAACATTGAACTCGAGCCATTAGTAGAATCCTGTAGTGGCAGGCCAGAAGGTAGAACCAATCGCTGTGCTTTAACGGACTTTACCAAGTGTTAGTAAGGCGGTCAGGACGGATTATTGAGTGTCTGATTGCTCGTGGAGTTCTACCTGTTCTGCTTCCATGTAGCTTGCTTTTATTCCACCCCAAGAGCAAAGAAAAACTGCAAAGTAATGAAATAACTAAGTAAGTTATTGCACAAATAAGCATGTATACCTAGCGTTGCCACCGCTGCTCTAGTTTCAAGACGAACATAATAAAATTATTTAAGCAACCTGGCATAAAATATTCAGCATGCATATGCATAAAGTCAAACTGCTCCAGTGGACAGAGGCCCTAATGTAGAAGACATCAACAAACTGTAATACTGTAAAACAAACAAGAAACTTTTTTTCATTGGATAATTTTCTTTCGACTTTCTCACTGACGGGTCAGGGATTGAGCGTTTTTATTAAATTTAAATTGAAATGAAATAACTTTATTTGGCACAAACACATCACAGACATGGCAGTAAAATAAAAGGCTGACTGAAAGTGTTGCAAATAAAAGATCGACAAAACAGCGTGAATACAATTACCATTTAAATATGCAGGTTCTTAACTTCCTATTTAGAAAATTAACAGGAAAATAAAACAGGAAGTAGTAGCCATTTATAGCGAGAACGTGACGTAGTCACAGACCCTTTTCATGACCTTAAACCATCTTCTGGTGTCGTGCAAACGCGACTTATTTTACGAAGTACAGTTGAATATCACAATGATATCGCACATAGTGCGCACATACTTAGTGAGATAGTTGATACCAACCATATGTTATACGGCTTGGTAAGAGAGGTTATTGAATAATTTCTGAAGACATCTCGGTGGCAATTCGGTTGGTTCATTTCTAAAATTAGGAATTGTCTAAAATATATTTAGTTAGTCATAGCATTTGTAAAACCTATGCAGTTGGTACCATCTAACTAAATTAGGGCCGCTCAATTAAGTTAGATAAAATTAAATTAGGATAAGTTGGTAGCTGCAGAATACCAAAGGTTACTCTGTCAGTTCAAACCCTAATTTTAGCAAAAATTAGTTAGGTTGGTGCCAACAGAATTGAGGCCATTGTCTGTGCTGGATGCAGTCGCTACTGTCGAACATTCGTAGATATAGAATAACATCCTGGTTCATGCACACTAGCCAGTACTTATGATGCTGAAAAAGTAATCTTTGACTCTCACAGCTGACGACTGCGTTTGAAATCCTCAAAAATCTAAAATAAAGGTAAGAGGAGATGTCTGGGGATTACTGCCGTTTTTTTAGTTCACACATCAACTATGAGAGTAATTGCAAGCGCAATCGATTTTGTAGCTATCTACCATAGTACTATACAATAGCAGTGCGACGTCACTTCTTGTTACGTAGCACTCGGCATAATGAGAAAAGTTTGTAAACAGCACCACCGCTAGATGTCGCTATTTCACGTCAACTAGGCAAAATGTCAAGATAGCGACACGCGAAGGTAGTGCAAGCTTACCTACGTTTTCATAGTTTTGGGGAAAGGTACTTAGTATATATTTATGTTCAGATATTATGAGTGATTAAGCCATCTCTATAAAAATCTGACAACAAAGAAACTTTTTTATGAACTGCAAGTATTTGTCTCGGGTCTGGGTGTTTCTATGTATAACATTAAGTAAATATTTACATAAAAAATGTATATCAGTCAGGTGGTCCCATAACACAAACTCTGCTTAGGGTCCAGATGATGCTGTGTGAAATGTCTGGCATTATTTATTTATTTTATTTTAAATTTATTTATTTAAACATTGGTGTCTACACTGGTGTTATATTGAAAGATTTTATTATCAAGTACATAGTCGACGTCTGTCTCTTTGTTTTGAAAAACTCTTTTTGCAGACCAAGTTTTTAAAGCACCACTCAGTTGTTTAAAGAGCTGAACAAAATAACAATAAAGAACAAGTAAGACTCGTGCCCTGAGGGTTCCGTATCATAACTTAGTTTAAAATTTTACTTTTTATTATCAATGTTGCGGTGTATTATAAATTATAATTATCTACTTGGTACCCAAATGTCCCTAAGAAATTTTCAATAGACATAAGTAGACTCACTTTTCCGGATCACAGAATATAACTGTACATAAAGTTTCATCGAAATCCACCCACCCGTTGCTGGAACTATTAAACAAATTTACAAACATCCAAACATTTCAACGTATTCCAAGTTTGCTAAACATTTGAAAGTTTTGAGGTTTATAATTATTATTAGTTTGGTTATGATTATTTTCATTTTGAGGTACGGTATCCTTAAAAACTTTGCGCTTATATTGGGGATAGGAAAGGAGTTGGTAAACCCTAGTATTTAACATGTTTTTAATAGCTTAACATGTATGTTTTGCCGCAGCCAAAGAGAATATAGTCACATGAAGAAACGTAACTAAGATGAAACAGAAATGCTCAAATGAAAGGTCTTAGTGATGATTCTACTAGGTTATATACACCAATAAAAATTTAATTAAATAAAATTATGTGAGAGATAGCAGATAAATGACTAGATAAGTTAAGGTAGTAGGTAAGATAGTTTTTGTGGATATGGGGATTTGTAATTGAACCCCTCAATATTGCTTAGCAAAGTGAAGGTACGCGGTTTTCTTATCTAAAAAAGTACCATTTATCCATGCTTCAGCATAGCAGATACAAAGATGACTACTGTACCTACTCTCTCCATAAATAAAGCGGTAAGTATCATTAATATTGCTCGAAAAAGGAGTAGCGTTTCTATAACATGCACCATTATAATCTATTCTATGCTCCCACACTCGTTTAGCATACAATTCTGTATACAAAGAGCCATTACCACATCCAGGCTTAATGTCGCTTTAAAAGCTTTTTTAATCACAATTTTCATGACAAAATTTTGCGATTATTGTTGCCTCCCGCATTTGGTTACCAAAAAAGGTTAGTAGGTAGGTAGGTAGTACAATAATATTATACCAGCGTTTTGGTATAAATATTCTTCCAATGCGCGGTGTACGCTTACTGTTCTGTGAGTTCACATCTAGACAAGTGCTGAAATGGGAATAACTTCGATGTAAACAATTTTGGTGCTTCATCGGAATACATATATATCTTGGTCAGATTAGAATTGCATGAAAATTATACCTACTTACTTAAGGATTTCTTTACAGAAATGTATAGGGAATACTTTTATATAAAACACCATAATGAAGTACCATTTTATACGAAATTACTGATCCAATTAGCCTATTACTAACATTATAGAATGCTTGTTACAACTTTTATTAAAACAAGTGTTTAAATATGTATTCTAAAGTAAGGCGGATTTATCAAAAATTACAATTTATTAATTTATAATAATAAAAATGCCGGACATTTCATACATTATCTGGCCCCAAAGTAAGCAGAGCTTGTGTTATGGCTACCACATGACTGATATTCAACTTATACACTTTTTTTTTGTAAAACCATACATATTATACATAGAAACACCCATACTCGAGTTAAATACTTGCAGATCATAGAAAAATTTGTCTCGCGGCGGGAATCGAACCCGCAACCTTTTGCGTCTTAGCTAGACCTTAGACCTTAGCCCACTGCACTACAGAGGTTGTCAATAAAATAATAATAAGTGTCAGTTGTATATAAAAATGCCTAATGAACTCGTAAAAAGGTATATTATATATTTCGCTTGCGTTCTCGCCGTCACTTTATTTCGTGACACATCACAAGTCATTTTTGTAATTTAGTCGCTTGTCCTCTTTTAATTTGGTCTACGACTGTAACAAAAGTAATTCTGCAAGTTACATTCTGTGTATAATTTAGGATGGTTTATGATAAAAGTCTTTGTTAGAGGACCATTTGGTTTCATGAAGCTTTTGTGGTGTTTATTAACTGCACTGTTGAGAGTCAGTTAAGTTTTTATAGTAGCATTTTCTTTTTAATATGTTTTGGAATGGAGAGGTATAAAAGTTGATCGTTTGTACAGTTTTTTTGCGAAAATACCGTAAAAATAGCTACGGCAAAAGTATAATTTACAAATACTGATTATTATTTATGAACTTGGTGGCCATTTGTTGTTGTTTTTACACGTATGTTAAAAATCATTGTATCATAATCATCTGTGTTAAAAGATGTTTTATAGAAAGTCCAAGTAGCATTACAAAGCCAACACCAGAATCATACTCATACGATAAGAAGTTTTGTACTCTTCTTGGGAACTCGCTGTGAATAGCTCCGATAAATGCAAACGGACTCTATCATGATGAGTAATAACTTGGCCCAAACAAAAACCCTGCCTGCACTTCACATTTTTCTCCAGCTGTCCACAAAGCAGGTCATCAAAATAATAAGTTGAAGTTCATCAAAACCAACAACATAAATCACGAACTATCAAAGGAACCTCAAGAACTCAAAAAGCCGCGGTCTGGTACAATACGCAAAGGAATCGCGAAATACCTAGGAGTGTAGCACTAGTGATTGATGTTTTACACCGCTTGGGATACTAACCTTTGCTTGTTGACGTCAGTATTTGACATTGGCAATCAACTTGGTATTAAAAAGCGTTAAAGGGGACAAACGTAAGTACCTACTAATATGAAGTTATATATTTATATATATCACATTCAGTGATCAAAATAAGAAACTTGAAATACCTAGAAAATTTTGTAAACTTTTGAGTTGGACTTTGCTTTCAAGCATTAGGTTAGTTTAAAAGTTACTAGATAAAGTATTTTTGGTATAAAGTAGGTATTCTTATTAAACATAATTTAACTGGCTCTACAATGTTGATATTCCCAATTCAACCAAATGAAAAACATCATCATCGTCATAGGCCTTCGTTCATCTGTTGAAGATGATATAAGTCAGTAAAGTTACAGAGCAGGTAATTGTAATTGAAAACTTTCGTTCATGGATCTACTCCAGCAAGCTGAGGTGGGTGAATTTACCTCTCCACTGACGTCACTCTACCTGGGATTCTGTTTGATAGCGCAGGCCTTCCCAGGTACCCACACAAACCTCACGACCTTCCCAACAAGACCCGCAGGAAAGACGAATCAGTACATGTGGTGTCGATTCGGTTGCAGGTGCATAACGGCTGGCACCGAGCCGGCTTGTTTCAAGTATTCCTTCTCTATTACTCTTCTGTTAATTAAATGAAAACCATCAATAGAGATAAAAATGCGTTGAACTCGTGCTAGTCTCTCGGAAGAACAATTAACTTAAAGTTACCTTGCCTACACAACTTCTCAACTCTGAATACCCTTTCTCAGTACCTGAAGTTTAAGAGTTGGCTAATGATGCCCGTTTATACCAATTTATGCTTGAAAGTTGGCGTTTAAATGCGAGAATCATTGAGGGTACTTTTCGATATATTTAAATGGGACGCTCGTTTCGAGTTGTGGAGATAGAGCTAGGGAGTTGTTTTAGGTAAATTATGTGAGAGATAAGGATACTTTACTAATGTAGGCATTTTGGTGACCCATTATTCTGTTTAAATACTCTTTGATAGTCAAACCCATTGTTACGGAAATTGCTTTAATCGTGTTTTCTTTGTCGAGACAATGCTCGGGTGCCCTATGAAGAGTTACAGCTGTTGTCCACTATGGACATAGAATATGAAGAAACATTTTGTTTTTTTTGAGATTAGAATAATAGAACTCTTGAGTAATAATTACTTACGTTTTAAAAACTATAAAGAAAAGATACGTCATTTATATGAAAATATGAAAATTAATTTCCTTGGATGACATATTTTTTCCAGCTATTCCAGAACCAATTTTATATGAGAAAATTTGTATGGGAAAAATTATATCCTTCACATAAAAAAAGATTTAATTTTATCGGTTCATATAAGGAGTTATAAGGAAATAAACATAATAAATGACTGAATTGATATCGGCCTTTTTTTTACAGTCGGTTAATAAAAAGGAAGATAGTTTATTTTATGATACAAATATTGAAATATAGTATGTAACAAAAAAAAATATTGTCACTCTTTGGACAAGGATGGCAAGGATTAAACCATTTCTTTTATCTACATAATCATATAGAAGTAGGGACACCTAACTGTCGACTCTCTGACAACCAATGTCGACACCGAAATAACGCATTACGTATGTAAATTCCGGTTTCACCTACACTAACCAGTCGGTACATGCTAGTGCTAACCTCAGAGTAACCGCTCTTGGTCAGACTCCAATTTCCGTGATCGCTGTCACACTTGCATTCACTGTTTCAATCACAGGGAGTCACTACAAGTATCGCAGAAGTTGGGGAAGTTAGAATGCCGAAACTAGTTTGAAGGTTCCTCACCATGCCCATTGTCTATGCGTCAAGGCAGCTGTTACTCACAGAGTTGGTATTACTATAACATAATTATATTCTTACTAAATAAATAATAATAAATAAATCCTTGCGATTGTATTGAATAAATCATCTTTTGACTTTGACTTGACTTTGAGACGTTTAAAACCCTTTTTGGATTATACAGATCCTTTGTTGTATTAGTCAATGATACATTCCACTAAAGGGTGTACAGAATAGATATTTTATATTGTATGTTACTACTAATATTATAAACGCGAAGTTTGTATGGATGTATGTATGTTTGTTACTCCTTCACGCAAAAACTACTGAATGGATTTTAATGAAACTTTACAATATAGCAACATAGCAATATAGCAATATATCTAACACATTTTTAATACATTATTTCAATCATAAATCACTTATTATTATTATCATGACTCTTTTTTAGCTAAATTGAATTATACATTCCAAGGTTGTCTGGCAGAGATCGCTACATAGCTTTAAGACAGCCCATTATACTACCGACTAGCTAAACATTGTTCATTATTATATCAGTACATTGCATTTATGGTGTGCTATAAAGTATTTTCTATCAATCTACAGCTGTCTGAGAAATCCCCAGTAGTTTTAATGGATGCAAGTAAGAAACATGCAGTTTGGATATGACTGCATAATGTAGCTTAATAACGAAGTTAGAGGGAACTGAGTGGGATTCACAAGTAGTAATCAGGTTTTAACGATCTCTGTAGCGCTAAGACACGGAAGGTTGTCGGTTCGATTCCTGTCGCGGGAATTTGTTTGTACTGCAAGTTTTTTTTTTTCGGGTGTGAGAGTTTTATTATGTACTATGTATGTAAAAAAAGAATATAAGTTGTATATCAGTCAGTTGGTATCCATAACACAAGCACTGCTTACTTTAGCCATAGTGTAATTGTCATTACTTATTTTTAATTAATTATGATTAAGGTTGGCGAAACGAAAACATCAAGTATAGATTATCGAAAAAAAATAAAAAGAAAGAGATAATCATGATTATAAATTGAATGCTTTGAAAAAAAATTTGAAATTTGAATTTGAAAATCATATATCTAGTTACTAAAGATCATCGAGAATGTCAAAAAGGGGTAGTCAAAGGCAAGTTCAAATATTTTATTTGGCTAATGCCGACACTACGCTAAGTAGTTAGTATCCCGTACTTATACATTGTGTCTCAGTAGTAACAAATGGGACAAATGATTCAATTTAGTCTCAATTGTTATAATTGTTCTGGAAATAGATGAGAATGATCGTAATCTAACTTGTTTAAACTCTGCGGACCACACTATTGAGCACCCTGCATCGATCTCGCCGCTATCGGCATGTGTTCAGAGCGCAGCGTTCCGACCAAACGTGATTACTGACCCTACGGTGTCGATTCTTCAATTGAATTGATTGGAAACAGTTACTGGAGGATTTGAGAAACGGTGCAGTGCGAGTTCAGTTACAATGTTACGCAGTTGATCCACCGAAAACTGTTCCATGAAGGGCACGGTCCGGTTTTTCAATAGCTTTTAGGCCATGACCTGTGGGCGGCCTATTGACCTTATTACTGACATGTTGGTAAAAGGATGAAATTAGAATATAAGTAAGTGAATAGCAACATAACATATTAACGAAACTGCTATAATTAACCAGTGATCATTTACTTCTGATTGATATAAAAGGTAGTCTTTTGAAGAAACCGTATAATACGATTTCTTCAAAAGATTCCCTTGATGATGTGTTTTATGTTGTTCTGTCCTCAGACAGTTAACAAAAAAATATACAGAATTACAGTAATTTGTACATTTCAAATCTGTCGGTTAAGCAAACTATAAATGAATCATACAAAAAAGCGCTAGGACCACGAGTATATTGCCAGTTCTTCTCGGACTTGGGTTAGGAGGAATTAGGACCGAAATTCAACTAGTGTGTTAGATGTTTCAAAGTGATCCTTGTTGAATAAAAATTTATAATATTTTTTTTCTTTGACTTTGACTTATTGCCGCACAATAAGCTCATTAAGATGATTCGACATATTATATTCTTAAACATAAATCCAAGTAAGTACGTATTTATTGGGAAAAAGCGAGCTACATACGATATTGAAATACATCCGATTCTTTGATGTTAGTACCCTGTTTTATCAAAGCCATTATGAATAAGAGCCAGAATAACATAATATAATAACGTATTTTGTATCTACATTGATATTTTTTCACAAAAGGAGCTATAACCTATAAACAAGAAGAGATAGAAATGGGGCTCAATATTTATAAATTATTTATACAGTAGTATAGTACAAATAATTAATGTACAGTATCAACTGCAGGTATAAGTAGTAGTGCAGGAAATTATGTTTTTGATATTAAACCTAGCGAGACAAATTTACCTAATAAAAAAAAATATATTCACACAACATCAGAAGCAAGAATATCTTCAACAAATCAAGAATATTAAAAAATATTTGATATAATTATTTCATTTCTTATTGCAAGTACAGTTTATTAAAGAACAAAGAAAAAAAGGAAAAACAAATTATGTAGTAAAATTAATAATACAAAATAATATTCGGTCCACATTTTGTTTTTTCATTGTGCCCATCGCAAATTTAATTGAGTTTTATAAGCGTTTCGGCCATCCAAATGGGCAGTGAAATTGTGAAACAATATTATAGAGTGAGAGCTCACTTTTGAAATCACAAAGAAGTAAACGTTTTCGAGAATGGGTTAAAAAATGACGAAACATTAGACACTAGGTTACTTAGACAACTAGCGTTATGTTTTTCATAAACTAATAATTATTATAGCATATTTATTTTTATTTA
The DNA here is from genome assembly GCA_948098915.1 of Lampropteryx suffumata. Lineage (NCBI taxonomy): Eukaryota > Metazoa > Arthropoda > Insecta > Lepidoptera > Geometridae > Lampropteryx > Lampropteryx suffumata. The sequence continues at coordinate 6,653,668 of OX402558.1, forward strand.
AACCATTGTTCTAACCGTTGATCGTAAAGTTAGATTATAAGAATGATTAGAATGAAACAATGTAGTGTTTTATAACCACTCAAGGATTTCACCCACGTTCTGGTAAAATCATGAGGTATTCTCAAAAGAGCGTCAATAAACAGCGAACCACACAATGTATTTAGTTATTTATATTTGCACGGCTGCGGTTGCATACGGCTACTAGCTTCTGTTCTACTTTTATTTACCCGGAATCGGCTGACGAGAATGACTTGCTCTGTTAATTACTAAAATAACTTTGTAATGGAAACTGCACCCTATTAAATGCTGTACGATTTTACCCGACTACGGCAGGTAATGTTATAATGGGTTTTGGCAATTAATATTTATATAAACGTTAAAAAAAGTACTTAAAATAGGTATTATGTTTTATTTGGCATGGACAAATTATTTATCAATCATCAACTGCCGGAAGAAAATTATTTCATTCATAGAAATTGAAATTGAATTTGAAAGACTTAATAAGTACTGTGTGTTTATAGTGCGAGATCGTATAAAAGTTTCGTCTATAAACAAATTAATAAAAACTTGAACAAATCCGATTGTAAAATATTGAAAACCTGCGGATAGAGTAGTTTTATGTTGCTGATTGCACAGTAAAAAAGCGAGCAGAACGGAATCGGCTAGTTTGACTGAAACTTTAATTAGTTGTCGGAAGTTTATGCAGAGTTTTTAAGGAGCTATGCAAATCGTATTGCCACCGAACTTTCCCTGCTTCGGCACTTGGATGTTATATTCTGAATTAGTAAATAGGGAATCGAATTTTGTGCTGGATTTTTTGCTGGCAAAGTAAGGCGCTGGTTTTTATTGAGTTTGTTTATGTTTTTATTATATTAGGTCATTATGTAAAGATGTAGTTTTAAATGGTGAATTGTACATATTAAATTTTGTTTGGTGGCTGGTTTTGCTGCCACTTTTCCTCCTATGATTTTGATAGTTTTATATTATTTTATTGTAATGTGGTATCAAAATTAACACATTTTATTCTTACGCTTAAATGTTTCTGCGACATTCAGTTAGCACACAAATTGTGCGTGACCTTTATAACCATGACCCATCCATCTAGTCTCATATAAGATTGTTTAGCATAAAACCTATAGACGACTATTTATCCGCTGTAACAGTATTAAACATGTAACACATTTTGAGTATAGTAAGTTGTTCCTATTAGTGAAAAGAAGTTTTTATCTATATTTATCTATATTTATTGAAGTTTTTTTCTAATTTAATTTAGAAAAAAAATAATTTTAAACTATCTTTTGTGTCTATACACAGAAGATAGTTTAAAATTCGTCATGCTAAATGCATTGTTTAAAGCTAGCGCAGAGGCACAAGAAAGCATAATCCTTCCTTAATATTACTAGGTATGACTAAAGGTCATCTATGTTGGCCATTGACTGAGGTGCACTTTAACCCTATCATCCTACTGGTTCAAAAAATAAGTGACACTAAAAGAAGTAACAGTAGATACTAGGAGCTGGATATACAACCTATATGTATTGATACTGTTAATATCAAGAGATACAGCTATGTATCTCATAGGACACTCGACGACTTACGAACAACTCATATTCTGTTGACTTTTTCAAAACGAACAAGCAAATTCCATTTGATAAGCTTAAGCCAAAAGATTTACCCATATCACTTTCAAGCTTTTCGAAAATAATCCATTGAAGAAAATATGTAAATATAAAACCTGGCTGAATATTCTGTTCTTTCCATAAACGTATGATTATATTTTACCAGGAGATTGTAACTTTGGTTCTAATTATGGTTATCGATATATGAACATATTGATTTGAAAATAGATTCAATAAAGCCTAGTGGGGATCACCAGTAACTTAAAATGTATGTGAAATTTATTTGGTAAATAAAAATTATCTTATCTTATCTTATCTTATCTTATCTTATCTTATCTTATCTTATCTTATCTTATCTTATCTTATCTTATCTTATCTTATCTTATCTTATCTTATCTTATCTTATCTTATCTTATCTTATAAATAAAATAAAAATAGTCTTTATTCTCTGTACATTCTTAAAACATAAAACGTAAGCACTTCATGAATTGCATGCTTTAAATCTCAATTATGATTTTTAATTGTTATACTCGTACATTCCAATCTATTAACAAAAACACAAAATAAAATATTTAAGTTGCCTCATAATTATTTTGTATCTTTCTTTCCCAGTTTTAAGTAAATAAAATAAATATAACCTTTATTTTATGACCGAAGTAAAATGACCAGTGAACCGGACAGTGAACACTGACAGTGATCTGGATCAGTTGAACTATTTATAGATCGTTTTATCCATAGATAGCTCAACTGTTTCACATGTACTTTATGTTATTGTATTATATTCTGTTAATAAATGTATTTCTATGAATACTGACATAATTTATAATCATACTTTAATGTTACAGTTTCCCAAAAATGAATTGATGAAAAAGAAATGGATGCGATGTATTGGGAGCAAGCCAAAAAAGCCAAATTGGGAGTGGAACTAAAGTACGCCCATCATTTTCATCATCATCATCATCTACATCCTGATTTCACCCGTAGTTGGTTGGTAAATTAAACCTATTCCTGCTAGGAGGTTGTAGGTTGTACATTTTTTTTTATTTATAGGACATAATATGCATTCTTCTAAAACACAAAAACTACAAATATTATGTCCACGTTAGGAAATTCTAGAAGAATATCATAAATTTTAATTTCTAATTTACGGGTGCCAAAAGAATGCCAATAAAAATATTGGTGACACATTTGGCGTGCATATTATTTTAAAAATATAATAAACTTTTAAAGAACACTAGCATTATTTTTGACAAATGCTAATAATTCTACTCACAACTGTGTTTGTCTCGGATTCTTCGTCTGGGACATTTTGGGAAGTATCTGTTACTTCATAAAATGTCAAACAAGTATATCTCATAAATTAATTTGTTTTTCTCGTATTATTTAGTTTTTTATTGGGTAATCATAACGTGAATCTCATCATCATCATCTCATCATAACTTGTGCTATACAGTAACACTTTAATGTTTAATCATTAAAGTGTTACTGTATAGCACAAGTTTTTAGTTACAAATTGATTTAGAGCTTTTATATTCTTTATGTGTTTTTGTACGTACGTTCGTACAAAGACGGCCATTCCAATATGACGTTTAGAAAATAAGAATTACGATCGCCTCCGACTTTTCATAGAAGTAATGTTAGTTCCACGTTGTATAGTAAACTCTCTTTATGCTAGTGATACTACAGTGTCGATATCGCTGAACAAAGTTACTGGGATTGGGTCCTGCCTATGCTACCTGCAATACCTTACAATAAAACGATCGATAGTACCTGCCTAGATTGAAATATCTCTGATGGCAGTAAACACACAATATAAATTTATTTTGTATTTATTTATAGAATATGGGTTTTTGTATGATCTTTGCCAATTTTGTTACAGAGACCAAGTCGAGTTAGAGTAGATCCATCCTAAGCTTTTTGTCGTCATCTAAATAATCTTATATCTTAGAGCAAGATTGATGAGACAACTTTTGGTTAATTGCATTTTTAAATTAGCCAATCGTCAAACCTAGCAAGTCAATTCGGTTTTGACGTGAAATCGAAGAACGCCGGCTGCACGCACGAAAACGGATGACACATTGTCCCGTTACGCTCATTGTAACGTTACGATCGGAACAAGAGCGCATAACAAAACTATGTTTTGTTATGACGTTGTCACGTTAAACTATCGTCCGTAAACCATTTTTTTTGTTAAAGAAGCGTACACATTGCTCTATCTTATATGCAACATTTGCAAGCCTTATTCTGGAAACAGTGAGTTTATATATTTCTAAACAAATGAATATTTAACAACACACATTACATAAAAATCTAATGTATCTATAACATATATTAGATTTTTATGTATGTATATAATAACTAGGGGATGTAGGGTACATATAGCACCTCTGTATTCCAGCTAGTCTCGCTTGCATGTGGCTGCAGACTAACAGAAGAAAAGAGGGTATGCAGACGCCAGTACAGTTGTGAAGAGATTCTTTGCCAACGCACGAGCACGAGCCAACAGAAATAATAATAATAATAATAATAATTCCGGACATTTCAACAACATCATCTGGCCCCAAAGTAAGCAGAGCTTGTGTTATGGGTACCACATGACTGATATACTACTTATATACTTTTTTTTTGAAATACATACATATTATACATAGAAACATACAAACATTTATCTCGCGGCGGGAATCGAACCCGCAACCTTCTGCGTCACAGCCTGACCTTAGTCCACTGCACCACAGAGGTCGTCGAAATACAGTACGACAGTAATACAGACGAGATGATTATGCGTCTGGATTTGACTTTCCAGGTCATGTCCGATTGGGGCGATGCCAATCTAGTTAAATTCAACGCATCCAAAACGAAAGCTTGTCTCTATTCGGCGAAAAAAGTGAGTTTCTCCAAACTCCCGTTTTCCAAAATGTACCGGTAACTATATAGAAGATCATCTCGAACTGTTGGGAGTTTCACTTACTCGGACTCTCAATTTTTGCTCCTATATCGAGTCCAAGGCCAAGACTGCTGCCATGAAGCTTGGCATCCTCAACAAGGTGCGGCGATACTTCACATCTGGACACTTCCACTTTCCACTTTATATACTTAGTCTGGCCGTAAATACTGTAACAACTCTCCCCCCCTCCTCCCTGGTACCACCCTCATACTAGGTATTGCCCCGTTCTCGAGATATTTGAATAAATGTAACCTAACCTCAAAAAAAAATATTCTTGTTTAAATTACCAGTCCAGATGTTACATACCAGACCAGATGTCCAGTAGATCAGCAAGGGTCAATCGTGAAGGCAGATAATCGGTGTCCAGTGTATAAGCGTAGGTCAATCGTGTAGGTAAACAAACAAGGTCCAGAAGATAAGATAAACCAAACAACCAAAGTCGTCGAAAGAAGCCATAAGCCAAAGACATCGGTTTTTTACGTATGGCGCGATTTGGCGCGGTTACAGTGACACATGACAGGTTTTTTACGTTTCGTTCGCATCAATCAAACAACATGATAAACCACAGACAACAAATACGACAAAGATTAGATATACCGTGACCTTGTATTATTTTCTGGCGCTGCGGTGGCCTCTGCCGCGGCACGCTCGCTACGCTCGCTCGCCTTGCGCGTTTTTTTCTATACTCCAACATAACCTACCTAGTGATAGGTGATAAGTAACCAAGTGAAGTAAAGATAAGCCAAAGTCGTCGAAAGAAGCCATATCAAAATCACTGACAGGCTTTTTACGTTTCGTTCACATCAATTTTGAACACAACATGTTAAACCATAGACAAGAAATACGACAAAGTTGATTATTATCTGTCAATTTTTACGTAGTTTTATCTGATTTATTTGATTTGAGGTTAAACATGTTTTATTATTTTCTCGAAAACTAAGAATTACCTAATGTTATTAGTGGTAAATATGTAATCAGAAAGCAAAACCCTACCAGATGTGAGTCTTTTCACCCTCCAATTCGTGCGACGCACTACTAAAGTCAAGCCCCATTCGGTTCGCTGTGATTGCATTACACAAAGTAGGTATGGAGCCAAATGCAATTTTTAAAACTCTCCATACGCTTGGTATTAGTAAAATGTTTGTGTACCGGGCTATAAATAGGTATAATGAGACCTCCTCTGTTTGTGACAGAAAAAGATCTGGCCGTCCACGTAGTGTTCGTACGAAAAAGGTGGTCAAAGCAGTAAGGGAAAGAATTCGAAGAAATCCTGTCCGAAAGCAAAACATTTTATCTCGGGAGATGTAGGACCTAGAACCATGTCGCGTATTTTAAAAGATGACTTTGGACTTGCAGCCTATAAGAGACGTACTGGTCATTTCATAACTGATAATTTAAAAAATAATAGGGTGGTAAAATCGAAACAACTACCTAAGCGGTACGCAAAGGGAGGTCACAGAAAAATTTTGATTACGGATGAGTTTTTTTTTACAATTGAGCAACATTTTAACAAACAAAATGCTCAAAGCTCTAAGGAAGCTTTCCAATTAGTCGACAGAGTGCAACGTGTGCACTATCCGACTTCAGTGATGGTTTGGTGGGGTATTAGCTATCAAGGAGTGACTGAGCCAAACTTTTGTGAAAAAGGTATCAAAACATCGGCACATGTGTATCAAAATACCATTCTTAAGAAGGTAGTGAAGCCCCTTAACAACACCATGTTCAATAACCAAGAATGGTCTTTCCAGCAAGACTCGGCGCCGGGTCATAAAGCTCGGTCTACGCAGTCTTGGTTGGAAACGAACGTTTCGGACTTCATCAGAGCTGAAGACTGGCCGTCGTCTAGTCCCGATCTTAATCCGCTGGATTATGATTTATGGTCAGTTTTAGAGAGTAAGGCTTGCTCTAAACGCCATAATAATTTGGAGTCCCTAAAACAATCCATACGATTGGCAGTGAAGAATTTTCCCATGGAAAGAGTGCGTACTTCTATTGATAACTGGCCTCAACGTTTAAAGGACTGTATTGCAGCCAATGGAGACCACTTCGAATAAGCTTTTTATATTTTTAATTGTTTTATATTTATGTATTAAACTAACACACTGTAAAAGTAATAAATGTTATTTGCAATAGAATTTTTTTTTCATTGTTTCAGTATTTATGGCAAGACTAGGTAAAGCTCAAGTCTGGTCGTGTATGGAGCATTGCTGCCGTCTATACCATCACGTAGGTACTACGTTATAAACTATCAATGATAAAAAAATACATAAAAATACATATAAAAAAAATTCAGCCAAAATGAAAACCTCCGTCTTTTTTTGGAAACCGATACATTTTTTCCTTGGAATTCAGTTCAGTTTTTGCCCGTCCTGTAGTCACAATTTATTCATTAAAATTCCGCCAAGATTACTGAATAAAACATGCAATAAAACGGGTAAATAATATTAAATTAGCAGAGCTATGTTACTACATGAAATATCAGACGAAGAATCTTCTTTATTTAACGTTTGTCCATCCAGCAAAACTTCAGAGTCTACAACAACGCGATAGTTAAAGAAAACAGGCAATATGACTTTGACTTTTGATCGATTTTGGCGTGGTTTTTTTCTGTTTCGGTTCAGTTGGAAGGCGCCACTCCTAAGCTTTCTTTACTAGTTTGCATGCCAAACTCGTAAACCCACGTCTCGTCACCAGAAATAATGCGTTTCTGTAATGAATGTTGGGTCAGAATTGACTTGTTCTAGCATGTCCTCAGCGACTCTTTTATGCGGTTGAGTTTTTAGAGAAAATTTTGTTATTTTAGGACTAGCCGAGCGGCAACATGTTTCATACACAAGTGATTATGTAAAATCTTACGGATCGACTTGTGAGATACAAAAAGTTTAGCGGCTATCTCTCTCAAACTTGAATGAGGATTTTCAGTAACTATTTCCTTCACTATTGCGATGTTTACTTTACTTGAAGACATTGCTGGCCTACCGAAGCCTACAGAGCGAGGCAAATCTCCCATCACATCTCGACCGCTTTTGAACTCATAAGCACGTGTTTTTGTCTTGTCGATTCACTAATAAAGCCTTCTGTAACATTTTCAGGGACTCCGAACACGAAATTCCAAAAAACATGAAAACACGAACAATTTAACCACCTCCTTGTTCGATGTTTTTGTCTATTATTTATTAAAATTCGCTATACACACTAGATATGATCTTACTAAAAACAGGACTGTATTTAACCCCTTATTGCATGAATTATGAAGGAGATGATAAAAACATTTTTTTTTACTGAAAACATCTTTTATTTCTTATTTAGAAAAATTATGAGTGAGAAAAAAAAATAGTGTTTTTATTTTAGAAATTACCACACAAAGCCATATATGGCATCGTATGCAATCTAAAGGAAGTAAAATCATCCATATATGGCTTCGTATGCATTAATAAAAAAAATGAAATTATGCTTTATGGAAATCTTTGAAACAATTTCTTTTATCATTGTAACATTAACTAACTTGACATTTCCCACATTTAGTAAATGAACGGAATTTCGAACAGTTCTGGCAAATTTGTCGGCTTGATTTGGTCCACTCGGGGAAATGGTCCACGTTATCTGAACGTACAGAATCTAATGGCAGAAACCAGATCATCGTCACTCAAGAAACCATCACCCGTAATAAGATTAACGTGCTTGGAAGTACCATATAAGCGAGAAGGGTCCATTGCTGCAATGAAAAGAAAAAGCATGGGAAGCCATATATGCCCCATAATCTTTTTGACAATAATGCATACGAAGCCAAAAATGGCAATAACAAAAGAAAGCTCAAAAACGAACAAAAAATACGAAACACACGGAAGCGATATATTTTTCTCATTAAAGCATATGTAAACATTGTACATTGAAATTAGCAGGATTTTTACTTACCGTTTTATTGCTTTTTTTCCATTTATAAAATTAGCACTAATTAATTGCGCTGTAACGGTCGGACGCTGCACATAACCTTCAATATTTTGACAGATGGCACTTACCATAGACAACAAAAAATAGGTTCCATTAAACGAAGAAATTGTGTATTCGAATTAAACGTTGGTTGCGAAATAACAATATTTTAATTACTCAAAAAAATAAAAATACTTTTATGGTTTTGTATGCGGTAAGGGGTTCTAAATAACAAAACCAGTTTTGCCAATCTAAACAAAAATAATTTGTAACCATAAACAAATCAACCATTCCCAATACTTTTTTAACAGAATGTAAAATAATTATACGGATTATTTTTGTTCGAATAATAAGAAACACAAAACTTTTACTCCAATGATTCACACCCAAGTTAATAACTAGTTTTATTTGAACAAAATCATTACAATTACTAATAATCTTGAAATTACTGGAAAAAGTCATTAGTATAAGAGCCCAATGTTTGCTTTGCATGACGGTCATATATAATCCAGAATGATAACTACATATATATAACACAATCACTTGACATTGACATAATTGTTATCAAGACAGATGTAATTATAGAATGAAGCTGAAAAAAATCATGTGTTTGGGATTATGGTATTCTGTGATATGTTTATCAAATCTTGTTCTAGTGAAATGCTCATATATTCTCTTTGCTGTTTGTCTCTAAAATGTTATGTTTTAGCATCCTATAGTTTGTGAGAATGTAATATAGGTAGTTTGTGGAAATTTCAAGTTAATTCTTAAAAAAATATGCTATTATAATGAGCATAATACTGTTACAAAGTAGCATGCAGTCATGCAGCGACACAGAGCAGCCGTGTGTCCAAAAAGAAACGTGTGCTTGTAACATGAGGAGGATGCGAGACGCCGTGATTTGTGTCGGCTGGCTCAAAGTAGCAAGTATCAATATCAGCTGAACCTACTGCGTTGAGCGGGATTAGTAACTCTAGTCACTGTAACTTATATGGTAGATATTTGTAGTGCGGATAGAAATAGCTATTTAAACAAAGCTGTGTAAGCTCATGTAATCTGCTTATACCTTAAAGCAAGCTTTCCGTAGTATCTCGTAGACCACCTACGAGATGCTACGGAAAGCTACGCGGTGCTTTGTAATCTTAATAAATGTGAAAGTTTGAGTGTATGTTTGTTTGTTAATTATGCACGCAATAACGGCTAAATCAATTTGCATGAAATTTGGTATAGTTGTGGACCTGTAATAATATTGGTAATGGCTTATTTTTATCTAAGTGCCACTCGAGCAAGTCAAGAGTTAACTGCTGTTTTTTCTTTAAAACATGCCATTTTAGTAATGTTCGTTATTTGATCGTATAAATAAGCCTATTTTACCTTTTTTTCTATTTTTAGTTATCAGGCGTATGTTTTGCGATGTTATACTGTCTGGTTTGTATGAACAGCGAGGGATACATGTCCACTAACATACGAGTAATGATCCTAGTGGCAGTACCTATTCAGGTTTTGCATGGAGTTCTGCTGTTTCTGGGTGCTCTTGAAGTAAGTCATTGTCAGTCATTTTCTTTCTTTTTCAATTCGATTTCTAAAATAATTATTGTAGAATAAAGATAAACTAATTTTAAACATTTTGTTTTTAAATGACTTAGAAATAAATTAAATTATACGAAAGATATTTTTTTTCGTTTTTTGATCTTTATGTGATTAAATTTAATCGTGAGTCATGGATTAATTGTATTGTACAATAAAAAAAAACACATATCTGTTGACTGAAGCAAGTCCTTGGCTGAATCATAAACTACCAAGCAATTTGTTCCTTCCTTCCGAAAAACAGCTGGCATCCTTATTTTATGGTAATTCACCTTTAGATTTTAGCCGCCTCAGGCGCCAACAGGTCGTAAAAAAAACATATGGAGAATCTCTTTTGAACCACTTGCCCCAAGCTTCAACCTTGTTAGTAGACAGATAGATACTCGTACCTACGAGTACGAGTATGAAACTTTTTTAGGAGAGCTTAATCAGGATCAAAAAAAAATTCAAATTTTAACTACAAAAACGGATTTCGCAAAATTTATTACTCACGTTTTTTTGCAAAGTTTGCAATTATAACTCAAAAATACTCTTTTGTATAAATTAAGTGTCTATAGATACCAATCAAAAAAAATGTAAGAAACTAGCTCCTGAGATGATGAATGATAGAGCAGAGTGGATGAAAATAACCAGTTTTGCCACCGCATTCCCAACTTGGGATAAGATAAGAGCAGGGAGATGATGCCATTAGGTACTATAAACATATATTAATATATAATATAAACGTATCATGGTAAATAATGGTGATAATAATGCTAATGATAATAACTAGCAATCTGAGGGTATGTTATAAAACTAGTGGCTCTGTGAGCTGTAGATCTCGCTAACATTTTTCAAAATGACTGATATATAACATTTTTTACGTTTTCAACACCCATATCTCAACTTTTAAAAACTCCAAAAGCTGAATCGACAAAAATATTCTAAATAGTTATAGAACCTGCTTACACAATTTCACAAGAATCGGTTGAGAAATGCGACCTGTAGAGGAGAACATCCGGACAGACGCCGACCGGACATACGAAAGCATTTGCGTCTAAACTGAACGGAGACACTCGCTTGCGCTTTGCGCTCGTTCAGTCAATAAATAAACACGAAGTATAAATTATACTTTATGTTATGTTATAAGCAAAATTGCTGGTTTTGTTAAAACATACCTGGGTATGTTTTAACAAAACCAGCAATTTTGCTCTGGTCTGGTCTGGACCAGTTTGAATGGTTTGCAGTTGGAAGCCGAATAGAAAGTAAAATGCAGAATGTGTCATGCAAGATACATTTGCTACGTACTATTGTGTTTAACCAAATATTTACAATAAGATACCGCCATCCATTCAGTCATTACAAAAAAATGCTTCTAAAAGGTAGTTAAATGAAATACTGTTGAGAAAATCGTACTAGTTTGCGAATGAATTTTTGTACGACTGCAATATTATTTTCAATTTAGGGACCATTTTTAGTATTTAACTTTGAAAATAATTGTATAGTTTGGACCGTGTAATATATTTATTAATAATGATTTTGTTAATGCTTACCTTGGTAGGTACTACTAAACGTATGCTGTATGCAAGATCCAGAGATTCTTAATTTTTTAAACACCCGTCTTTTGTAGCCGGGATACAAGAACAATAAATGAATAAATTATATTCTCAATGCATCTGTTTTGTGTTAAATAAATATTTACTATTTCTATTTTTAAATGTAAAGTTTGTATGGATGTCTAAATGATTGGTTTTGGTTGTTTATTTGTTACTCAATAGCGCAATAACCTATTGGATAAAATTGGTTATATAATATGTATAAATGAGGATATGGATTAACATGAAGGTTTCTAAATTCTATAGTCATAATAAACCATAAAAATCATTTCAGAACAACCTACTAGCTCTTGAGATAAGCTTGTGGCTTTGCTTGCTGATGAGTGCATACACCACTGTGCTCGGCCTCATGGGCTGTGTCTACTTCATATGCAGCGGGTACTTGGCTATGCACTTTCTGCTGGCCATCGCATTCGCTTTACTCGCCCTGTCTTTATTCAGTAAGTCGTTTCTGTCTTTATTAATTACTGAGACATTAAGAAACCCATTGCTTTAGTAGTTAACGGGTATTTATCACCTTTTAAAGAATCCCGACGTTCTGGCTGTGTTGCATGGCATGGAACAAATATAATCACAGGCTGACTGAAAACTTAAATTTCAAAGCTGTGTGTTATCGGATAGTATTTCTATATGCGGCGATGATTATGCAACCATTCACGTACATTTTAATATCTACTATGTAAAATGAGGGCATGTGCCGAATATGATATTTGGACGTGACTCGGAGGGGATAGCCCTAAGGCATCCTCAAGAAGATGGAGATATGAGTAGGTGTTTACTGAACCTGGGGATTACAGTCGGGATCAGGTTTGTTTTAATTTTAAACTAGCGACCCGCCCGGCTTCGCACGGGTGCAATGCTGATACTAATTATACTACAGAATGATTACTCCTAAGAGATAGCCATATACCATCGCGGACTTTTTTGTAAAACTTTTTAAGGTGTACAATACTGACATTATTTTGATCTATCTCGTAGGGTTCAGCCAGCATTTGCAATGTAAGCACAAAAAATGTGTTTATTTACGAAACCACATTAGAAACCTCTAAAATTATCAGTGTTTCTCTACTATATTATGCATGTGTTATACATATAAACCTTCCTCTTGAATTACTCTATCTATTAAAAAAAAACCGCATGAAAATCCGTTGCATAGTTTTAAAGACATGAAAGGTTATATACTTGCTGATTGGTTCCATATAAATTTCATCAAAGTTGGCTTAGTAGTTTAGGTTTAAAATCAAAATAGATGGAAAAAATATATGTCACCCTAGTTAACGAAATTTCGTATTTTACTTTCCGGTGACTTTTCAGTGGTGTTTATAAATTTCGAAAAATGATAAAGTACTAAAAAGTTGAATGTAATAAGATGTTTAACTGAATTAAAAAAAGGAGAAGGGTTACATTTTTATGAGCTCAAATTCCATTCAGAAGTAGGTTTTCTTTTTCAATTTTAAAACGTAATTATAATACTCTAGCGTGTGTTACCTACTGTCGGAAACACATCGAGTGATATTTAATTCGATTACACGCTCAAAATCTTTTCCGATTTTATTTCACATGAACGATGTGCAGAATGCCTGTGATTTGGAAAACATGGGATGTAAGGAAAACATCAAAAGGAAAGTGAAACGCCTAAGGATAAAAGATTATACAATACACACCCTTTAACTCTACAAAGGATGGTGACGTCACGATTTTTCGATATTTATGTTGAGAACATAAACTTATTCGGTATATAGGCCTATATACTCGTTTAACTGATTTTAATACAGATAAAATATTGCAAAATAAACAAATATTATTTTACTATGACAACATAATAAAAGCATAAATAGGTCAGTGATTAAGCCTTATTTTATAATTTATATGGAGATGTAAAGCTATCCTTACAGTTTCATAATTACTAATAATTTCAATGTTTAAAATTTTTTATATAAATACTTTGTACAACTTTGTTGAACTTGTATTTCTTGGTCCTGCTAAAAACTAACAAATAATTTATTTGCCCGTCCAAATCCAACAACGAAAAATTTCGCACATGGCTGGCTTGATTCAGGTTGAACGCGTTAGGGCAAACAGATTTGCTCGAAGGACGTAATCAAGAAATCCTATTGTATATACAAAGGTATAAATTATTTATCTGTCTTAAGTTATTCCAACCGGGCTAACATAAAAAAAAAATCGAATATATCTAATAACATCAAAAATCTTATAAATTCTAGTATTCTGATTAGTAGTAGCTGCCTTCTGCACTGTGGGTTGTGGGTTCGATCCACGCCCAGAATTAACATAGGTGTGAAGAACATAGATTATTGTTCTTGTCTGGGTGTAATAAGTTTCATTATCATTTATTCACTGGTATATACTCGTCACTCAGTGGGTGCCCGATAGTCAGAGACGACGCGGCAGACCCAGGCAAAGATGGCGAGACGATCTAGATGAGAGCAAAGAGTGGAAGGTAAAGGGGGAGACCTTTGCCCAGCAGTGGGACACTATAGGTTAAAGAAAAATATATATATATACTTAGGTATTCTATCTGTCATTTAGTTTCCATAGTGCAAGCTATCTTTAGTTTAAGACTAGATGCTGTGTGAAATGTCCACCAACATTTATTTATTAATTCTTACTAGTTTGCGTCTCAAACTACGTTTTCAGATTAGGAGTAGATACCTATTTTTAAATCCCTACATCATGCTACAACTCTCCTAAGGATTTCCAAGCTTATTCCGCTCAAATTGCTTCGTATATTTTGTACACAAGCAACGTTTGGATGCTCGCAGGTTTTTGTCACTCCAAACTAGTTTTCGATTGTACAATGAACTTTGTTGCACTGGGTTTATGTTCAAAATAGACATTTTGCATCAAAAAAATATGTTTACCACATCCAAATATTAACAGAAACTTTCATATTCATATTATTAGTTATTAAGGAGAGTTGAACTAGTTTATACTGACGGCTTCTCATGGTCTACTTGGAAAAGCAGTCCATATTCAAATCTAATGCTACATCTATCGCATCTTTATTCGTATACTTAGCTGTTATGGTTTGATTGCCACTTACAATTACTTTATAAAAATTCAAACGACTTTTGACAACCTCTGTGGCGCAATGGGCCAAGGTCCGACTGAAACGCAGAAGGTTGCGGGTGCGATTCCCGCCGCGAGACAAATGTTTGTATGATCTGCAAGTATATGTCTCGGGTCTGGGTGTTTCTATGTATAATATGTATGTATTTTAAAAAAAGTATATAAGTAATATATCAGTTATGTGGTACCCATAACACAAGCTCTGCTTACTTTGGGGCTAGATGATGCTGTGTGAAATGTCCGGCATTATTTATTTATTTAAACATCCACACAGATATTCGCATAGATCTCAAGATAGAGAGTAAGATAGGATAGTAGAAAAAAAAAAATCTGATAATTTCTGTAAATAATTCATCAACTATACGATCAAATAGTATGTTTTAAGAACAAGCAGGTTCGTATTAAAATATTAGATTACCTTTATACGACTTTTGTTTTTCAGCGGTGTTGTGCCACGACCTACTCATCGTGTACTCGTTCAAGCAATCTCTGCCACTCCTGCCTGCGGAAAAGTTTTCACTGTAGTAGAAGTGCGTAAAAATAACTGAGATAAATATATAAAATCATACGTCTAAATTATAACTCATTTTTAACCACGACGGAACGAAGAAATCGCATGTGTTTAGGGTGAGAGTTCAGTTTGTTTGTACTTCTATGCACATGAATGTTAACATTTATTCCCAAAACGGTCAAACCGATTTAGATACAGTTTCTGTAAGGGTCTGGGCTACAGGCGATGGTTCTTAGTTAAGTTCTATGGTGTTTACTCGCCAGGGGGCGCTGCATTAAACTTTTTGCGCTCGAACGAATGTTTCCATATATCTCTAAAATGGTAAAACCGATTTATATACGGTTTTGTGTTATAGGTTTGAGATTAATTGGTGATGGTTTTAATAAAGATGTTATTGTTTTAACTCACCAGCGGGCGCCGCCAGATTTTTTTATCACGTAAGGAAAGAATTAGGAAAAAAACAGTTAAAAGTTCAAAAAATGTGTAATCGTAGACAGTCAGGGTCGGAAAGGTCAAGCCAAGATCATGTTTTAGGCCGTTCGGTTTGGGAAACACCGCAATCTCCTTTGGTAGTCTCGTCCACGACCTTCCGCCGTGTCTTCCAGGCGGCGTCCAGGAACAAGCGCACGTTAGCAGGAAGGGCAGAGCTATGCCTGGTCTTCCCGTCTTCAGCGTTCAGTCTCCCATCTTCTAGCAGCTAGGTTTAGCTCTTTAAGCTGAGGGGTGTTCCCAGTATTGGGAACACAGTTAGCACTGAATATACATAATTTAAATACTGGCCAACCTCAATGATTTTTTTTTGCCTCGAACCAATGTTTCCATATATCTACAAAACTGTTTAACCGACAGTGCTCGAGATATTGGACTATTTTGATAGGGCTAGGTGGGTAGATAGATAGTCCATTTGTACATGAACATGAACTGCTGAGGGTCTGATGAGGGAGCAGAACAACACTGCGATCGTGTATGGTATGGACATTATTAGTTACTTTTGGAGAGATGATGTCACGTAGCATGTTTGAGTTCTTGGAGTTAATGACTCTGTGAACGCCATAAAAACATCTCAAAAACAACTCTAACTTTTAAAAGCAGCATGGATTATATTTGGTTTGTAATTATATTAATATGTTTAAGTATAATTACTTTTACCTACTGGTGAAGATATGTACTACCTTTCTTACTTATATTGCTGTGTTTATCTCTACGACAAACAAATAGGTGCTAAAGGTAGGTTGAATAAGGAAAGCCTTAAGTAATTACATAGGTGTTTATATGACAGACCTTGCGACAAATCAACCCTTTTAATAGGACCCTTTTTATCCTTTTTTATCTTTCGTTACTTATCTACTTTATTTTAGCCGGGCATTTCGTTTTTTTTATTTAATCATTTATATAAAATTTAATTTTGTTATTATTTTATTAATTTATTTGTGTACCTATTGATGAGCTTTATTTTACTCATCTTATTTTAAGTCCTTGGAGAGTACATGGGCATAACATGGGCTATATTTTATTTGTTAAAATATTAGAAACCTCTTCGGAAATCGCAATAATGTAAACCGTGCACCCGTGCGAAGCCGGGGTAGACCGCTAGTAAATCAATAAACACTAAAAAAAACTTTATTCATTTGAAATTCCAAATAATGAGACTCAGCAAAAAAGGCACAAGTGACACCATTAAGTCCAATTATCCGTCTTGTCTGTCAAGGTGATGATAATACCAGACTTAGTGCTAAGGCTAGATATCAAGACGTAGAAAAAACAATTTGAACCAAAGTCTGTATCACTTTTCTTTACTTTTTATGTTTAATGTTGTTGCAAGCATGAGAATTTTATTTCATACTAGCGACCCGCCCCGGCTTCGCACGGGTGCAATGCTGATACTTATTATACAACAGAATGGTTACCCCTAAGAGATAGCCATATACCATCGCGGACTTTTTGTAGACCTTTTGAGGGTGTACAATACTGTAGTACATTATTTTGATCTATCTCGTAGGGTTCAGACAGCGTTTGCAATGTAAGCTCAAAAATATGAGTTTATTTATGACACCACATTGGAAACCTCTAGCATACATTGGGACAGACAGACAGCTGAAAGTGACTTTGTTTTATACCATGTAATGATTGCGATGTTTTACCTTAACTTCAAACAAGCTATCTGAGAAAACGGCACAAGATTTGCGGTCACGAGAGGTACATTGATCTAGTTCGTGTCAGTGCCCTTCGTCTAAATGTGTATAGCTAGTAGCTTCTTCCACTAGAAACCCTAGAGCCATATCAGACAATTGCTTATTGCTAATAGGCCGCAGCGTTGTCAATGTCGAAGGCAGCACGACGAAAACATCACTGAGGTTGATGCTATCTTCATTTATGTTTAAAGTAGTCGCGTCGCCTATTGCGTTCCAGTGTGGCCCAAGACTTTTCCTGGATAATTTTTATTGTGTCCTGCCTGTGCATTATCACCCTCAACATACATCTTCGGCTTACAGTGTAGGCTGTTCGCAGAAATCTTATTAAACATGGTTGAAATTCTAGCCGACTCAGACAATTACCGTAGTAGTGAAACACCGTATAGCACTACTATTTATTCCATCACATCAGCTTAGGGATACTCAATTTCAAAACCCTAGGGAATATTTAAATATAATATTATCCCAGACGGATTGGCTGGGGTATCGTTATTAAAATTATTGAATTTATGATTTTTTCAAATTGGCTAGGGGGAGCTAACTCGTTTAATTTTGCCCCGTTAGCAAAATGAAATAAGCTGATTTGAAAATTCCAAGAACGGTAAAACTCATACAATATTCTTATATGTTGTAATTTCATGTAGTGACATTTTATACACAATAAGTAATTGCTAAGAACAGTTAAATCCTCTTCTTGATATTTTGTAACGCCAATCGTATATTTCTTTACATTTAGCGAAATAAATGTCACGAAAATTTGAAGAATTTATTAGCCTGAAATATTTGTAAATATTTGTGCTATAACTATTTCATAGTCAGAATACTTTTTTATAATATTCTACAAATAAATGCAACCAGACTTATGAAAATGATGTATACAAGTTTTAATTTAGAGCCTTATTAAAATGAGAGAAATTTCCTAGAAACAAGAAAAATAGACTGCTGGACGGCTTGCACTCTTCAACAAACAGAAAACTACTAGTTTTATGAGTATGAGCTGGTCTGTTAAAGCTTATTTGCATTAAATGGTAATATAAAGTTGTTTTTAAGTATAATATTGATCAGTCTTTAAATTATCGTTGAGTGTTCCGCTGAGCACCCGGAATCTTCGAAAGCTTCGTTGTGTTCCTTTAGTTGTTCAGTAGGGACATTTTAAACCTGTCGTGCTCCTTTTAAGTTTTGGATACACAGTTTATAATAATATTTTTTTCATTTCTATTAAAAACCAAAATCTTTTCTCTTCAAGCTAAAAATATTTTTATTTAATATACTATATTGTTTGATGATTTTTTACAAAAATAAATTTTATTTAATAAGTTTTTACTTTTACCATCCGCTGTACACTATAACGATCAGCTGTGAGGATCATCGCGCAGCACCCGCATCTGACTGTCAAATCGGGTTGATGATTTTCGCTATATAACACTTCGAGTGCGGATTTCTACGTGGAACTGATCCCAGATGAGTGTGCTTGTAGACTGATAATGGAGATGACTGCGATAGTCTTCAAATAATTGGGGGTTAGTCCCCCTGCTGACTAACAGAAGAGCTAGGAAAACTTGAAACAAGCCCGGCTCGGTGCCAGCCGTTAAGCACCTGCAATCGAACCGACACCGTATGTACTGATTTGTCTTTCCTGCGGGTTCTGTCAGCAAGGTCGAGAGATTAGTGTGGGTACCTGGGAAGGTCTGCGCTATCAAACATAATCCCAGGCACAGTGAAGTCAGTGGAAAGAGAAAACTTCACCCACCTCAGCTTGCTGGAGTGGATCCATGAACGAATGTTTTCAATTACAATTAACTGCTCTGTAACATTACTGACGCCACCTAAATCATCTTCAACAGATGAACGAAGGCCAATGATGATGATGATATTGTTTGAAGTGTTCTTAATTCTGGAGTGCTTTGTATGTAGAACAATTCTAATCAATAATTACAAAATAAAATAAACTTCATGTGTTTGAACCTTAGCCGTGGTAAAATGATGCTATTAATATAATTATAGTGTGTGTGTGTGTGTGCACCACCTAATCAGAGGAGCACTACGGATCATGCAAAATTTACTCGTTCTCCCACCAGGGCCATAGTTCCGGTGTTCAGCAGAACACTCGCCTACTGTGCGTAATAGTAAGTACCCACAACCCTACGGCATGATAATTTTGCGAAACATCATTTAATTTTACCTAATTTCAAACAAATTGGCTTAGTAGGATTTAATTTACCCTTTAATTTATAACACAAAATACAGCAACAGATTAGCATCCTAATTTGTATTACAGAAACAAAGTAGGATCATCTTGATGGCCCTAAATTTGTTTTCAATTCAATCAGCATTGCTTCGAACAATGCTATCGGACTAAAACCTTTTAGCCATAAAATATTTTTGTACAACAATAGAGGCCTTTTCACAATCCAGTATTACATTCAGAAAATATCGTAAAACACGTTTCTTTTCAGAAAAAATACTTTCCGTTTCTGTTGTTTAAGGGATTCGACAAGCGACAATGTAACAGAAAGTGCAATAACAAAATAGCCATACCAAACTCTTTTGCCTGATAAAAATATTTAGATATGGTAAATAGTGTGGTAGGTGGTAGTGTAGGAAATTGTAAAAAACAATTATTTTTAGCTTTGGAGCCGGTAGCTTATTGTCATATCCAAAGACTTGCCTTGCGCTCTTGTCGCTTATTGTTTTCGATGTCCATTTGTTTATGCTGCTAGCAAAGTCTTCACAGACAATCGAGTAATCAGTATTGTGAACAAATCGACCAGAAGACCAGAACATAACTGATTATTTTTATTCTGAATACGAGTAAAAGACGCATACCCACCTAGATCTAAATAAAAATGTTTCGTATCTGTTAGGTACGTATAAGTAGTGTTATTTATAGGGAAATTAGTAGATAATCACAGGAATTCGTACCAATATTTCAACCTCAACCCACACTGCCTCTCGAGCACTGCATTTTTGTCAGTCAGTTATTCAGGAATGTTGATGCATAGGAATTATAATAATTATGATTTATGACCTCGAACACCAATCGAAGTAAAGGAACCTTCACAATCATTTTTAACCAATAAGCAATAGTAACAGTTTAAAATTTTAATGCAACGGAAAATAATTTACTTAAGCATATTATACTCGTCAGCACGTACACATGCCCATCCTATGACTATTGACTGATACTATAAAATAACACCACAATAACGTGTAAAAAATGGTAACAATAAATTCTACCCAAGCTCCTGCAAACCCTGATCCTGCAAAGCAGGATGTATTTATAAAAATACAGTAAATTGTCAGAGCTACTGTTGCAAGGCCGTTCAAAATTAAATGCACAAAAACACACCACATGTATATTACAATAAAGGTGTTTTCCATCAACCAGATTCCACACACAAGTATTACACTACCTACAAATATTAAGATAACTATGGTAAATGTGTAGCTTAAGAAGGCCAGTTCGTCCAGTTTTCCCGCGTAGACAGTTTTCCATGAAGCAAAGTTTGCCCATATTAAAATAAGTAAAATGGAGGTTATAAGACCGTAAATGATCCCAAACGCAGCGACGATATTGGCCCCAGTCTTGAGAGGTATGCAAAGGGCAAAATTGTCTATAGTATTCAGATCGTCCCATCTGAACATTGTTTTCGACCTTTATTGTTTTTTTTCACATGATCTCTTTATTTCTGTAAATTTTACACGACCTCCCGCGATAATGTTTTGTATGTATAAAATATGACATTTGACAATGACAAAAGATTGCATTTGAATGCGACTTTATAACGTGTTTAACCTAGACATTAACATTCTATTATCTTGACACTGGCAAAACTGTCATCTTAGTAAAGAAGAAAACTCCATATCAGGATTATTTTTGATTGTCTCGCGAATCAAACATTGCTTTCTTATTTTATTTACTTTTCGCGAGATATTTCCGAGGTTTTATTAGTAATTTTGGTGTTTTTATTTAAATAGAGTTCGAGTTATTGACTCGGGTGTGAATAATTGGACGAAAAGCTATGTGTTTCTTTGTGATTCGAGCAATAATAATCCGTAGTTATTTTTATATGAAAGGCACCATCTTTACATGGTATAAAATGATGTCGCTTCCGTTGTCTGTTCGGTTACATCTTTTAAACTACTCAACGGATTTTAATGTAGTTTTATAAACTATATTTATATATTTATAATCACTATTGCGTGATTCAAGAGGAAAGTTTATATTTATAAGTATAAATACATACATATTATAGTGCAGAAAAGCCTAAACATTTTATAATTTGTTTTATGATGTCGTAACAAACATATTTTCGTGCGCTTAAATCGCAAAAGCTGGACTTTACGAGATGGATCAAATTAATGTACTACGGAATTGTATATCTTAAAAAGATCAATAAAAAAATCCGCGATGTTATATATTTATCTCCTAAGTATAACCCACAGTAACCATTTTTATCTTTTACATATTACAAAAAAAAAATGTTATTTACCAAGCTATTTTATACAATACAGTATATTACATACGTTGTACATTTAATGAAAATCAAAACTGCCCTTAACAGCACTTCATTAAAGTGGATATCTTAGAAGATATCAGACATTTAAAAAGCGAAGGCACAGCGGCTGGCGGGCTGTACGTTTCGTCCTGGTTGGCAGCGGTCTGCGGGCGCGGGATGTACCATCTAACTAATATTATAAATGCGAAAGTAGCTCTGTCTGTTACGTTTTCACTAAGCCGCTGAACCGATTTTGATGAATTTTGGTATAGAAATATATGGGACTTTGAAGAAGGACATAGGTTTCTTTTTATGTACCACGCGTACGAAGCCGAGGGCAGAAGCTTGTATAACATATTTTAAGCAAATAATGCTAAATAAAATAAATAACTTGTATGTATTTAGATACATTAATAATATCGATAAAAAACGAATACACTAAACAAAATAAACTAGTACAATAAAGTTTTTCTAAGTAATACGGCTGCTAAACTATAAATGGAAGGTTGATATTTATTGGTGTCTTTTTTGTACTGCACTGGAGATATATGTATAAGACTAAAAAGCTAAACTGCAACTATCACACGTCAAAAAAGTGTAACCACTCTTTAGTTTGAATGACATAGCTTTGAAACCATAGACATTTTGAAGTTATATATACTATGTTTATAGTACTTATGAGCTTACATTAAGGCTTACCTAAATGCACGAAAGGAGCCTCTGAGGCGCAATTTAATCCTTTCACCACACTGGTTAGAAATAATTAGTGACACGATAAGAAGAAGAAGAAGTACTTATCTCTAACTCTGGTATATCTCTTCGAAAATGGTATTGATTTTGATAGATATAGCTATAACTGCTTGAAGTCGGAAACGTGGTGGTGCCAACTATTTAGAAATTTTCCCAAAGAATTAACTGTATAGTCGGATCGGGAACCGTCCAACATACGGCACTGAAACTATCTCTAACAGGCTCCACAACGTTACCATAATATGTTCCGTGCAGACAGGGTCTCCAGTCTGGAGAAAGACACCAACCTTTGTCTCGGTTTAAGATTGGAACACGACCGATTTCGATTCTTCACGGATCTTACGAGGTACAAAGAATTTTTTCCTTCATAGTACCTGAGCCTTATCAAATCGAATGTAATGTGTAGAGCCAGAAGTTAGCGAGTGCTCTGCAATTGCTGACTTTTCTATGTCAGCATTCTACACGACACGAATATGTTCAGAAAAGCTGATTCAGAATTCAAAAGATCCAGCACATCAGTTGTAAATTTTCTAAAAAAAAGAGGAGCGAGCACTGATCCTTGTGGTACCCTCATCACAACAGGTTTTGGCTGTGACAAGGATTGACAAACTTGGAAAGTTCTATTTCTTAAATATTTTCAATCCATTTGAGCAATGTCCCATGAACTCCAAAGTAATCCCGCTTCTTTTGCAGACATTGATACGAGTGTGTACCTACAGTAAATACTTATTATAAAGGTTTTATTGGGTAATTCTGGCATTCCTATATATAGTTTTTTACGTTTGGGAACGTATTTTGAAATAAAAATCAGCTCAGTTATTCAGGCTCAGGCTTTATTATATATCTCTAGCAAGTTTCGTCTAGATCAAGTCTGTTAGGGCGTGATTAAGTAAAAAACAAACATCTACATAAACTTTCTCTTTTATTATATTATAAAGATAGAATAGGATAATCATAAATATTAAGTTTCATGAGAGATGAGCGCTGAGCGTTACCAACGCGTTATTCTATTAGTATTAAACAACGCATAAGCTAAGTTGAACATATTCTAAGACAGACACCTAGCAAAGCATTATATTATTATCATCTTGCTTACAATGTCTTACTGCTGGGCAAAGGCCTCCCCCCATTCTCTCCATTCGTCCCTCTCCCGCGCTAAAATTATAAACAAAATAAATAAATTTATAATGCCGGACATTTCACACAGCCCTAAAGTAAGCAGAGCTTGTAATATGGGTACTACATGACTGATATACAACTTATATACTTTTTTGTAAATACAAACATTATTATTCATAGAAACACCCAGACTCGAGACATAATACTTGCAGATCATACAAACATTTGTTCCACGGTGGGAATCGAACCCGAAACCTTCTGCGCCGCAGCCAGGCCTTGCCCCACTGCGCCACAGAGGTCGTCAAGTTTGTCCAGTTAACGCTGAATTTGGTGAGCTTGTCCCTCCATCTGGTTTGCGGTCTGCCTTGACGTCATCATACTGTATCAGGGCACCACTCCATGGTCAGTTTAGCTCACTGGTCTCCCGACATGCGGCAGACATGACCAGCCCAGTACCATTTGAGCTTGGCAGCTTTTGTCGCTATATCGGCGATCTGTATTCTTGAGCACAGCTCGGTGTTTCGAACAAAGCATATACAAGTAAATAAATTATTAGTGTTCTTTGTGGAACGGTAACCTAAAAAAGAGTAATAAGACACACTAGAAACGCTAAAAAGTGCGATCCATGAGCGTTATGCCACAGAAGATATAGATGTATATTCGTCATCTCTTCGAGCTGATTGAAAATCGTATCATAGTTAAAGATAAAGATATTATTGTGCTTATAATTATCCGTCAAGCTCTATGCCAGATGAGGTTTCCCATTGACTTTTCCTTATAAACTCTGTACCTTATCTCCTTGTAACCCTTTTTGAGATACATTTACTTTTATTTTTTAATTATTTTTTACATTTAAAAACATAATTATTTTCTTAGTCTCATTTTTTATCTTCAGTGAAAAATTGAATGCATGACCCGTGGTGACTGTGGTGAGCCGTGGTGAGGCTGACTAACAGACCGTCAACCACGGGTCTGTTAGTCAGCCTCATGTGAAACTCTTAATACTATCTAAGAACGTCAACAATGAACAAAGTTCGACGATAAAACGCAACCGAGGCTGTTTTTATGAATATATTCAATTTGATGCATGACTAAACTTCAATTTTAGTGAGGCGCCTTTTATCGATGAAATAAATTAAAGTTTGTTTAGGCTTCAATACAATAGATGTGTTGAAATGACATTTTGATTAGTTCTCGTAATTGATTGAGGTTTGGAATATTTGATGTTTCGTTTGCTACCGATTCTGATGAGTTTTTAAAAGCTTTTGTAATGTTCAGCGATCTATTTATGTGATTGGTATTTCCAGTTCAGTTCATAGATATTTATTCTCAAAAAAGAATGAGTCACTTTTATGACAACTTATTTTACTTAAAATAATAAACACTATAGGTACACGTCAAGGTACAAAGTAATTTTGAAACATTGTGATTGTTTTGATTCAAAAAGAATTAGGTGAATATATTTTTTTAGTTAAGAGGTAGTTTATTATAAAGCTGTGCGCTTTCAAAACTACTCATTACAGTTACAAAATGCTCTTTAATTATTTGTAAAATTTGTTGCGTAATATTATGCTATCAAGTACATCATTAACCTAAAGAATGATTATTATAAAAATGTTATGAAATATCATATTATTAAAATATACAAGTATTTTATCAGTCATCTGGTGACCATAATATAAGCTATGGTTAGTTTGGGGTTAGATGGTGTTATTTGAACTAGTGATCGCCCATTGACCGACTTATTGATCGACCATAATTAAATTTAATTTAATGTATTTTTAGACATAAATAAAAAAAGTCGTTTTCTGCACACTGTATAAGTGTGCGAAATTTCATACTCCTCCAATTTTCGTAAAAAGGGGTGCAAAGTTTTTGATACACGTATCACTACATAGTATAAAACAAAGTCGCTTTCCGCTGTCTGTCTGTTCCTATGTATACTTAGATTTTTGAAACTACGTAATTGATTTTAATGCGTTTTTTAATAGATAGAGTGATCCAAGAGGAAGGTTTATATGTATAATACATGCATAATATAGTAGATAAACACTGATAGTTTTAGAGGTTTCCAATGTGGTGTCTTAAATAAACTTATATTTTTGCGCTTACATTGCAAACGCTGTCTGAACCCTATGAGATAGATCAAAATAATGTACTACAGTACAACAGTGCCAGGGCGGGTCGCTTGTTAGTTTTATAGTGTTCACAAATATTTAATTATTATTTATTTATTTAATTTTAAAAGTCTTATGACAGTATTATTAGTCTTTTTTTATATTCATCACGCCCTGAGACAACACGATTTTTGTTATTTTCAAAATCACACAAAAACATTTTTGTACTTATTAGTTTAAAGAAAGGTTAGAATGTGTTGAACAGTAAGGATGACGATAAAATCTATAGATTTATTTCCGGTTGCACTGAAATGTATAAGTATATCGATGAATTAAAGACAAAACTGTTCCAACCCTATATTCTCGTAATTCTCATCTCATGAGATGTGCACCGCGGGAGCACGGTGTAATGGTATTGTTTGTATTACGATATTTTTTACTACGAAATAAATACTTTACGAGCTTTTTACATAATACGCGCCGTAAATTTGAGGATGATTTGTTTCGGATATCCTCAAGTGTATTGTCTTACAAGTTTGTTGGTTTGTTTATGTAAAAGGGTTTTTTGTTCAGTGAATCCTTGACATTATTGGAAACCACTGTGCCAGTTCTAAAACTATTGTATTTATACTAGCTGCTGCCGCGGCTTCGCACGCGTGGTACCTACATAGAATGTAGCCTATGTTCTTTTCCAAGGTCCCAACTATCTTTATTCTAAAATTCATCAAAACCAGACAGACTAAGTTACTTTCGCATTTATAATATTAGTTGGGATTTCTTACCAAAAGCCCAAGCCTTAAAGCCATATGAATTTTCAGATCCCTAACTTAAGGAAATATCAGTTGCCCAAACAAACATTCATCCCCTATTTTACCTCCTTCAAGGTGATTTTTTGAGACAAAAAGTAGCCTATGTTCTTCCTCCGAATGCAACTCATCTTCTTAACAAATTTTATCAAGATCCGTTTAGCCGTTTAGCCGTGAAAACGTAACATACAGACAGACAGAGACACTAAATATCTTTCGTAATTTTCTTTTTTTTTATATCCTATTTTATTTCTAATACCTCCAAAAATATGTGTACAAAGTTTCATGATGATCGGTTCAGTAGTTTTCGCGTGAAAGCGTAACAAACAAACTTACATTCACATTTATAATATTAGTAGGATTAGGACTCGTCAAACATTGAGTTTTATGGCTATTTGTTAAGGCTCAATTGAAAAACAATACCATAAGCTATTAAAATAGACAATTACATATGTTTTTATCTAACAAAGCTGTTAACCCTTTTGTTTTGACGCAACTTTAAGCAGTATTAAGTCGTTTAATGTTTTATGCATTAAATTTTCCCGGAACAAAAACAATAATGGTTGACCTATTTATGCTAACACATGGAATAAATTTGAGGAATTTTAATTTCTCACATTGTGCATTCTCCAGAAAATGTTGTAACGCTTATGAAAGTTAATTTTATGTGACCCGTAAAGTCAAGTTTTCCAAGCAATCTGTATTTGTTGTATTTACGCTAATGTTATATAATCGAAAAAAACCATATAACAACGTAAACGCTCATGACAAACGTGGAAGCACTAAAAATAAACACACCGGTCCACTCCCAGAAGAATAGGCAACATTTTTCCGCAAACGATACCCGTATCCTCTAAAAGAAGCTTTCGAAAGCCACTAAAGCAGTTTTGCGAATAGCTCCCCATTCCTCGCTCCGTTTGAACGTTAGAACCGCACATGAAATAAAAATTTCAGCACAACAAAATAGGGTCGTAGACTTATTTGTCAGCCAAAAGCCGATTGACCGACGAAAGCGTTTGCCGTGAGGACAGACCTCCTTTTATGGCACATTAGCGACAAAGAAGGACTATTACGTCGGCTGAATCCGAGTAACGACACTCATAGTTCACGCTCAATCGTTGGATTAAGCCGCAATTTATATAAGTCAGGAACTGTCGCGTTTACCCTATTTAACAGACGAGTAGAGGGTTGAGAAATCACATTGTTAACATAACGTTTAGTCTGTATTAGCAAAAGTATTTAACTCAGGTCACAGGGATATCAGAACAGCCCACAAACTATTAGAATCCAACCTGACCAACAGAACTGAAATCATAAAAATAGGAAATTATACATATCAAGTAAAGCGAAGTTAAAAAAATCTCGTATATCCGTGAATTTATACGTCACCAAAATTTAAAATATACACTGAAATTGGTTTTCACTTAGCAAAAGATTTAAAAGCTGTATAATAACCAAACTTCCATGTGTCAACGCAATAAAAAAATCTAGCCTAATTACTGTAATTTATGCCGCTTTTTCGAACTCACAAAATCCATCACAATCTAAACCTATGGGGTACTTCCCGTTGACCTAGAAACATGCGATTGGAAACATCCTTGCCAAGGATCAAGGTCTCACAGCACAAGTAAAAGAAAAAACCGTTAATTTGTACATAATAGGTTGGGGAAAAAGTTAAGGTGCAAGGTCAGGACTAAACGCCGGATGCATTAACACCTCCCAGCCAAACTCTCTTAATTTTTGCTGAGTGGCTAAAGATGTGTGAGGTCTAGCGTTATCATGATGAAAAACCACACCCCTTCTGTTGATTAATTCTGGCCGCTTTCTCTCAACTTCTTGCTTTAATCTCATCAGTTGTTCGCAGTAGAGTTCAGAATCGATGGTCCTGCCTGGTGGTAACAGCTCATAATGAATAATGCCCTTCCAATCCCACCACACACACAGCATCACCTTGTTGCGAGTTAACCCGGGTTTCGCCACAGTCTGTGAAGCCTGACCGGTCTTTGACCACGACCTTTTTCGCACGTTCTTGTCGTACGTGATCCACTTTTCATCACCAGTTATCAGCTTCTTCAAAAATGGTTCGGTTTCATTACGTCGTAATAAAGAATCACAAATGAGTACACGGTTCATTAGGTTTCTTTCAGTGAGCTCGTGAGGTACCCAAATATCGAGCTTTTTTGTGTACCCAGTTTTTTTCAAATGCGCCAAAACTATTTTGTGGTCGATTCCCAGTTCTTCAGCTACGTCCTAACTACTGATATGCCGATCTTGCTCCACTTTTTCAAAAATGGCATTCATTTTATCCGTAATAGGGCGACCAGAGCGACGTGCATCTTTGACATCAAAATTTCCGGTATGAAAACGCTTAAACCAAATTTGTGCTACTCTCACAGACACTGCACTAGGTCCATAAACATCGCAAATTTCTTTCGAGGCTTGCGTTGCATTTTTACCTTTTTTGTAGTAAAATTTTAAAATGTATCGAATTTCTTCATTAGATTCACTCATCTTGACAGTACGAAAAACAAATAAAAATCAAACATTTTCCTAATTTGAATTTAGAATTATGTTCCTTAAAATTTAAACTTTTAATGATACCAAAACCAGCCAGATACAAATAGTATAGCCAAAGAGATTTTATTACAAGTTCATACATACTATAATGCGAAAAGACTTTTTCCCCAACCTAATACATTCATCACATTTTTTTGTGATAAAAATTTATTTCATAGTTTATGATGCCACACTTAGAGTAGTATTAATGGTAACCGATTGTCAAGAGAACCACGATTCTAAATAAGTAAGTTGGTAAGCTACGGTAATTTAGATTACCGTAGCTTACCTACTTACTAGATAGATTAGTAAAATAATTATTATCATAATTTTTTTTTTTTTTTGTGTGTTTTCTTGTGTACTATAAAGTGTTTATCTATCTATCAATCAATACAGTTGTACAATGGGCGGCCTTATTGCTAAAAGCGATCTCTTCCAGGCAACCTTTGGATGGACAGGATAGACAAAAAACAAAAAGTCGGCGGTGTACAAAAAAGTTACCTATACTTAATAATCTAATACATAAAAATACGAAATATAATAATAACTATAACAATGCTAATAATTAAACCTACAAAACAAAACATATACAAAGAAAGATAACATACATACCAACAAACAACTTTCTATAGTAATAGAAGCTAACAACCAGTTATCAGTTTCCAGATAAAGACAGATAAAGGTAAAGACTTTGACTTAAAATATATGAATAGATTTAGAGGAGCGACAGGATAAATGTAAGGAGTTCCATAGGTGTACTGCTTGAACAGTGAAGGATTAAACATACGAGAACATAGCTGAACTATGGACAGGTGTAAGGAGTTGGAGAGTGTCAGACGAACGCAGATCACGATCGTTTGCCTGGTGCAGGAAATTAAAACGTGCCTTTAAATAGTGGGGATACGAAGACAGATATTAAGATATTTCAAAGATATTAAGTCGTTTATGGAACAGTTTTTTGATACATATATTCGTTTGATGAATATTAAGCTTTGCAGTCGTCACTTTTGAGTCCAGTCCAACCCCCACCCCCACCTCCCTAATAAATAAATAAATAAATAATGCTGGAAATTTCACACAGCATCATCTAGCCCCAAACCACTTTAGTAATTCTTATACCTAATTACTTCATAAACCCTCACTATGCATGGTTATATACACTTGTCCAATTTATTTTACATCTTGTTGGTTACATAACTGATTTAGTCGTGACTTTGCGGAAATTCATAACAAAACATTAAATAGATGAACAAATATTTAGTATTATTCCGCCAATCGTGTCTAACTCATTCCCAATGAGTTAGACACGATGCAGACGCATGCACCACCCTCTCGTCCGCAATTGAAAAGCCATGCAAAGCGTTAGTAAAAGGTTAGCACACACAATCCACACATGCAACCTCAAAAAGAATTCTCTCATTAGGACTCATTAACTCATTGAGAATAGATTGACGGACTAGTACTAAAAAAATTGAAATAAAAATATTTATTGCACTTATGTTGTTACAGTAAGATGATGATACATTGTTTTAGTCTCAAACATAAACCCTGTTGCCCTAACACAGCAATACTTAACAGGAGCGCTATTACTAAACTTTAATAACTAATTAACTACTGTCTTACCTAATAATGTATTACAATTAGTGTAGTGTTAGTATAAATACTACAATTTTGATAAGTTGATCCTAAACCAATTAAAGTTATTTCTTATAACATTTCTGAAATATATGATAGATATATCAATAATGTATCTTATAATAATTAAAAACTAATATAACTAAGTAACTATAAATAACAGATAAAAAATCTAAGCGTTTAAGAATTCTTGTAATGAATAAAAACAGTTTTCAATCAAGTATTTTTTTAAAATATTTCATGTTTAAAGCTCAGGAGTTTTATTATATATTTTTACACACATTGCATATGGTCCAGAATGTATCATTTGTAATGTTGAGTTAGGTCGGGCTAGCCTATTTCGTGTCCTAAGGTTTTCGGGTCGTGAGTATTGTGGGAACAGGTTTATACTTAATATTTGTCCATCATTTTTTTTTTTTAATTTCATCTTGTTTGGATCATAGGATAGATATAAATATTTATATTTGTTCAATCAGTCCGTAACGACTAAACGAATTTGAATGTTACTTAATACAGAGGTAGAATAAGATCTGGAATAGCATATAGGTTACTTTATATGTAAGTACCACACGCTTAAAGCCGCGGGCAGAGCTATACCAAAATAAATTGTTTATGTTTTACCTCAACCCACCAGTGTTTTTGTTTATTTGCATGTCATGATTATCTTTAAATCAGAAGCAAGTCCTGCATGCCGAGCGCTATCTAAATTGTCCGTTTGAGTAAATATTACATTTTATTGTTACTGCTGAAGTCTGAAACTGACATGTTAACATAATTACAAAATTATCTCAGATGAATAATCAGAAATTTGGGCCATGTTTAAATGAGTATATAGTTGACTGGCTAGTAAATTATTATAGAGACATAAACCTAAAATGATTTCAAATATTTAATTAATTAATTTAACTTAACTAGTGACACGATTGCAATATTTTAGAGATAAATAAATTATTAATTTATTTATTATATGATATGACACTATAAATACATACACATTGTTCTTGGAAGGAATCAAAATGTGTGTCAGAGGAGAAACGTTAGTATAATATGGCACGAAATCAAGCCAGAATGAGATAACGAGGCGCACTATTCCTCTCTCTGTCTAACTAGAGATACACCAAATTCTAGAAAAAAATATTACGCAATCAAATTCACGGGAAAATATTGACCACAGCAAGGAGAAGTGGATTAAAATTATTCAGTGCGTGTTGCCAGAGATGACATATGGAACTGAGACTTGGTCGCTAACTTTTAGCCTTATACACAAGCTTAGAGTCGCGCAACGAGCTATGGAGAGAGCTATGTTGGGTGTTTCACTACGTGATAAAATCCGCAACGAGGAAATCCGTAGAAGAAACAAAGTCACCGACATAGCACTCAAAATTTGCAAGTTGAAGTGGCAATGGGCAGGCCATATAGCTCGCAGAACTGAAAACCGTTGCGGAGTAAAAGTGCTCGAATGGCGACCAAGGACAGGAAAACGAAGCGTAGAACGACCCCCGACCCGATGGACTGACGACATTGTAAAGATCGCAGGAAGTCGGTGGATGGAGAGGGTTCAAAGTCGTTCTTCCTAGAAATCAATTGGGGAAGCCTATGTCCAGCAGTGGACTTCCTAAAGGCTGTAATGATGATTTATGATGAACACTGCATAAATTCATCTTTGCGATGTTTTAACACGATTCGATGTATTGATTTTACACCCTTTTATAAAAAAAATCTAAAGGGTTTGTTGTCTGCTTCGTTGGATACTCGTCTTTATGTTTGATAATTCAAATCAACATATTTAATACATTTTATTAATTTTAAACCAATTATCACGGAGTGATTTTGCCACACATTGTTTAAAATTTTTGAACCGGGTAATATCGACAAGCTCCGGTTTTAAGACATCGACTTTCACATGGGATACAAACAACGATGCCCATTGTCCTATTTATCTGTTTACCATTATAATCGTCGTCCCTCTAGATAATGTTTGTCGTGCATCAGATAACCGACCCTTGTTATTGAATGTAATGGGTAACACAACATTGCGAATTTGATTTATTTATCAAAGGCGGGAATCTACGCGAAGTAGGTAGATTATTGTAATAAACGAAAAAGTTTCCATGCGAAGAGGAAAATGGAAAATTGTAAAGGTACGAGCAGCATACAAAAACAAGAAGTTAAATGTATTTATTTTCAATGATAAAGTAAAAGTCAAACTTTATTCATTACATTTACGAGGATAATTTTGACTCGTCTTAGGCAGGGCGCAAACGTGGACACATTTGTGTCTTGTGTCAGATACAAGCAACCGATGAATATTGAAATTCAATAGAACTAGTACGAAATCATCCCTAAATATTTACGTGTGCGCACGTAAATATTTTTGTGTCCAGTTGCTTCCACTTAACACATTCTCATTGGCGATGAAAAAGTGTTCGGTGTCGGTAACTAGAAACTAAAAGTCGTCAGTTGAAGACACAATCAACATTAACTTACTGTTTTTACTGCACATAAACGATCTGCTTATGTCCGGAATTATTGGGTATGCAGACGACAGTACAGTTGTGGAGAGATACTTTGCCAACGCACGAGCCAGTAAAACTGACATTCAGAAATACAGAGACGAGATGCTTATGCGTATGGATTTGACTCTCCAGGTCGTGTCCGATTGGGGCGATGCCAATCTTGTTAAATTCAACGCATCCAAAACGCAAGCCTGTCTCTTTTCGGCGAAAAAAAGTCAGTTTCTCCAAGTCCCCGTTTTCCGAAATGTACCGGTATCTGTAGAAGATCATCTCGAACTCTTGGGAGTTTCACTCACTCGGACTCTCAATTTTGGCTTCTATATTGAGTCCAAGGCCAAGACTGCTACCATGAAGCTTGGCATCCTAAACATGGTGAGGCGATACTTCACACCTGGACAGCTTTCCACTTAATATAAAGCTCAAGTCCGGTCGGGTATGGAGTATTGCTGCCATCTGTGGGATGGTTCAGCCAAACACCAGCTGGGTGCTTTGGACTCGATTGAGCGTAGAGAATTGAGGGTGATAGGTGAGCAGCTAAACGCTGAGACTAAGTTCCAGAGTCTCGAGCACCGTCGTAAAGTTGCTTGCCTTTCGATCTTTTATGGAATACATTTCGGAGAATGTGCCCAGGAATTGCATGATCTCATTCCACCATCTCCTTTTCACAACAGGACAAGCAGACGCACCGCTCAATACCATCCATACCTTGTCAGTCTACCACCCTTACGAACAAAGCGCTTTGCTTCCACTTTTATAATGCGTACATCCAAGGATTGGAATGATTTGCCGTCGTATGTCTTTCCTGAAAACTAAAATGTGTGTCTCTTCAAGTCAAGAGGTATCTTCTAGACCTGCGTGCCCCATCGTCGGCCACATCGTCGCTTAACATCAGGCGAGTTCGTGGTCAAACGTAGG
Organism: Lampropteryx suffumata; assembly: GCA_948098915.1. Classification (NCBI taxonomy): domain Eukaryota; kingdom Metazoa; phylum Arthropoda; class Insecta; order Lepidoptera; family Geometridae; genus Lampropteryx; species Lampropteryx suffumata. Next base: position 6,688,049 of record OX402558.1, read on the forward strand.
TCAATCAATGATAAAAAAAAAAAAAAACTAATTTCCTTACAATTTTACTGACGGAAAGCATGCAACAGATTGTACCAGTGGCCCGTAGTAGAAACAGGCGACTGTGTCCGATCACCGCCACAAGACACAGCAACTACGGTTCCCTGTGATGGTGTGCCGTGTCGGCAACAAAAAGTGTCTTCGTTTTGCGCAGCGCCTTATGAACGACTATAATGTGCTTGATACTAACATAAAAATGCAGATAAAAATACCGAGATACCGATCACGGTAAGAGTATATATTTACAGGAGCCAATTCATCAGTAGTTAGGGACTCAATGATACTTTCAAAAAAAAAGTATAATTTGAATGCAATTTGATATAAACTTAAATTGTGTCACCGGACTTTTAAAAATCCCACCATAGTTAATTGTTAATTGAGATTTTTAATTGTTGATTGTGCGCATAAATAACTTAAGTCACCACTTCTGAAGAAATAAAACCTGGTTTCAAGCTAATTTTTCTCTACAGGCCCATCGCAGTCGATTCGACAAATCGATAGCAGTTGTTAATTTCCTTAAAGGCACTCTCGGGACTTGTAGCAAAAACTTTATATATTTCTTCTGGTGTCTTGTCAGCAAATGCTTACTGTTTCAACTTAATTTGGTTATATTCGCTTTAAAACTCTTAAGCACTTTTCAAGAATGCGCCTTTTTAAAGTCTACCAGAGGTCTCCAAAACATCCTTACAGATTTAAGTACAACTAGAGATCTGAAGAGACTAATCCCTATGCCTATCAACCATAGGGATTACAATTTATTTGTTTTTTTTATGGGCATGATATTTTTTAGCATACCTTGCATATTCTGTTGGTCATTTTGTGCCACTATTTCCCGTCAACTCTGTGGTTGACAATGTACTCGTAGATGTAGACCACTTCACTATGTCAACAACAGATCTGGTAGACTAAATCGAAGCTAGTTATACCTTAAAGCTAGCGACGAAGTGTTGTAAGGATGACGTATCGAGCAAAGCAAGCTTATTGATCACACTATCAATTATGTGAAAGTGTAATCAATTGCAAAACTATAATGATGCCATTTTATAGTGCTGGCCAATCATAAATACAATTTAAAGTTTTTAATGTTGTATAGCAAACTTTTTTTTATATGAATGAAGTTATTAAAACATGTAATTTTATTTTTAATACGAGTTTTTTTTTTGTGCCAGCATGGGCACGTTAATAATGCAACTTCATATACAGAGCAAAAACTAGAATGAACGCATGGCCCGTTATTGCTTAAAAAGCCTGTTTTGGATTTTTTATATCAAAATAATAATAATATCCTCGCTCATAAACTATAAACAACGAATTAAAAGCTATTTTTAAAGCTGATGGTACTCAATCAATGACTGTTTTAGCTGCAGTTTTCTACGTTAGCATCAACACAATATTGTTTAATTTGCGTCAAATTGCCAAGGTATAAAATAGTGATAAACGAGTGCCACACAAACTAAAAAAAAAAGTGAAAAGCGCGAAAATATGAGTACAAAATGTCTTTGAAGAGTTGGTTCTCGTCCAGTTGGCTTCTTCAAGAAAGGCATCGATAAATGACTATTGCACTGCCAAAGTGCATTGAGAAATAAAAATAAAAAATAAAATAAAAAAATGTACAATGTTTCACTCGCCTGTTACTTTTATTGCTAATTCTGTACCTTGGTTTGTGAATTAATAAAACTTATGCCAGTTTACTATAGGGAAATGCGTATTCACAGCTTACTAAGTACTTATTATGTAGATGTGTTATATATTTTTATATACACGTTAGGTACGTTATCTGTTTTGATGTTTTCATGGCTCCCTTTTATTTTAATGTTGGTAAAGATTATTCGATACGAACATTTAAAATGTTTATTGATTAGTGAATAAATTATTGTATTAAAAATAATCATTATTAGATCTTCTTGCAGTCTTAACTTTTCTACAATCGCTCTAAACTAAGCGCTGGACGTAAGTACGTCTATCCTATATCAGTACAGTGTCTATACATTGAGCATGATTTCAAAAAAAGGGAAAATCATATTTTCCTAAAATTAAATAACATACCTGTAGTAGGTACATTTACTTTGCCAATCAGTGCTTTGAGACATAACATCTGTATCAATGCTGCATCGTGCTTAAATGGATAATGCATCGTACCTACGCTACATCACATATTAATTAATCCTCTATCGTGATTGTATAGCCACTATTAAGTGATAGGTACAGAATCAAAACAACCAATATAATTTAGACTTAGACACATCCGCCAGATTCTACATACGCCATAAATCAAAAATATTTTATTCCTTATTCTTTATTGAACACAAAAAAAACATAATCTAATCATAATCAATAATGGCATGTACACAGGCGAGCTTAACCCTAAAAAGAGTTCTTTTCTAGCAAACCTTGGGAATTGGAGATATTAAAAACGAATGGGTGGGTAAGAAGTGTACAAAAGGAGGAAAAGAGAAAGATTAAATTCATAAAACGAATATAAATATGAACTAACTAATAGAGAAATAAAGATAAATATTATTACTAAATATATTATATAATATATATATATATATATATATATATATATATATATATATATATATATATAATATATCTAGGTAGATATATATATATCTACCTAGATATATTAAACTTATATAAAATAATACACAAATAAATATACCTAAATACTTACAATTAATTAATTTTAATGTTAGTTTAGTTAGGTCATTGATGACGAATAAGGAAAACGAATGAAGACACATTCGCCAGAGTTATGTATCTAGACCGACGAACTATATTCTTCTGGCGCTTCGGCGGCCGCTGCTGCGGCACGCTCGCTTTGCTCGCTCGCCTTGCGCGTTGTTTTCTACGAGTATACTCTAACATAACCTAACCAACTGGTTTCGATCTGATTAATTTCTGAGGCGTACCGTTTAGGTACACACGTGGTCCATTCGTCATTGACGACCTCTGTGATGCAGTGGGCCAAGGCCCGGCTGAGACGCAAAAGATTGCAGGTTCGATTCCCGACGCGGAAATAATGTTTGTATGATCTGCACGTATTTGTGACGGGTCAAGGTGTTTCTATGTAAACGTGTATGTATTTACAAAAAAAAAAAGTAAAAAGTACCATCAGTCTTGTGGTACCCATAACATAAGCTCTGCTTACTTTGGTGGCCAGATGATGTTGTGTGAAATGTCCGGCATTATTATTATTATTCCCGCCTATTAATAAAATCTTTCAAATGTGGAATCCAGCAATCTAAGGCAAGCGACTGCATCTTTTTTGTATAACAGCCATTAATTTCTAAAACGAAAAGGATACATTTTGTCAAAGTTAGTTTTTTTGTTAAAACAATGAATAAATAAAAACGAGTTCATGGTTTTCTTAAATATAATAAATATAACATTAGCAACGGAGTAGCCGTGGTTTCACAGGTCTTACAGCTTGTCTGGCGGTTCTTGCGATAGGGCTCCATTCTGCTATATTAGCAGCTAAGCGAGCTTAAACTAGAGGTTTCAGTATCTTCGATATAGACAGCATGTTTATTTGTGCTCCGGTGATCATATTCGTTCTTAGGAGTCTCATTGAAGCTTACCACGCCTCTTTTGAGCAGAGTTTTATACAATAAGTGTAAAGGTGGTTAAATGCACTATCGACACTTTTATGTAATAAATTAAGATAAGTTTAGAGGATGTTATGTTCGTTCCTAAGATACAATCTATATCCATACCAAATTGGATTGATGCAAAAAAAAACTTCACAGGATCACCTGCTAGGCCAATCTGAAGATTTCCTACAAATTTCATTGAAATCGGTCCAGCCGTTTCGGACTCTATATTGAACATACATACATACACACATCGCCTTTTATAGATATAGAGATAGATGTATCGACGAGAGTGTTTTATCTGATCTTATGAATCACAGTGAACTCATTCCGATGTTCAAGTCTGGAAGTGAAAGATCTCGCTAATTATAGAACAATGTCGATATTACCTGCGTTAAGTGAAATCTTTGAAAAATCATTCGCAATCAGTTAATCTTTTACATTACTTTAACTTTACCGGCCTACTACATAATATAATAATATTGGTGGACAATGCACACACAACACTATCTAGCCCCAAACTAAGCATAGCTTGTATTATGGTGACCAGAAGGCTGATAGAATATTATATAACTTTTAAAACTATCATGGTTTTGCACATAATGTTCACTCAAAACGGGATATTTACCATGATATATGAGTTTTTCTGCTTCTCGATATTTCGGCACAGTTGCATGCGCCATGATCACGAGATAAACTGAAGTCTTTGCGGGTGGATGTTATTGGCAGACAAAACGGTCTACCCTCTTTCTCAGTCTTTTACTGCGAACATTACCCCTACTACCGGTTTCACTGTCACTAACAACTCGATCACGATTACGACACACAACACTCACGGTATCTGGACGCATAACTGGTACCTCACTTTTACGATTTCCACACATCCTCACCACAGGGTTCCAGGCTCCAGACAATTGAAAACCGTCTTCTCGATTGAAATTCCTGTGTTTGGTAATCTCTATTGCCTCTTGTACCAATCTTGGGATGTAATGTTTTTCAGTTGAGATTACCTGTGGATTGTGTAACTCGATCCAGTGGTTTGAGCCACTGCTTTTGAGAACCTGGCTATATGCTCTGCACCCTTGCCAATGAAGTTGTGGAAAAGGTACGTTGATGATGTTTTCTGTATTGTAAGAGGCAATAAACATGAGATTGAACTTCTTTTGGCATACCTAAATGACGTACATACCAGGATGCGGTTTACGTATGAAATGGAAAGTGATCGAAGCTTGGCTTTCTTGGACGTGATGGTACAGATTCGTGATGATGGTAATTTAGGCTATTCGGTTTATAGGAAGCCGACCCATACGGATCGATATCTCCATGCTGATTCACACCATCACCCTCGGCAGCTTAACTCGGTTGTAATGTCTCTCACGAACCGTGCTTTCGACCTATATGATGAGTACTCCATAAAGAGTGAGCTAGCTCATGTTCAGCATGTCCTACGTAAAAATGGATATAAGCTTCGATCTTTTCCAGTTAGACAAAGGCCTACACCCCACAGATGTATGGTAGAACGAAAACCTGCTTTTCTACCGTACATCAAAGGAGTGACGGACAAAATTGCGAAAGCCCTGCAAAAATTGTCCATAAAAACAATTTTTACTCCTTTAAAGAAGATCTCACACTACCTGCGCTCACCTAAAGATAAGATTTCTCTTCAAACACCAGGAGTGTACAAGATTGACTGCAGCTGTGGGAGCTCTTACATCGGCCAAACAAAACGTACCATAGCTTGTCGAGTGACAGAACACATCCGGGCGGTCAAAAATATGGACACACAAAAGTCGGCCATAGCTACACATCTACTAGAATCTGGCTCAAGCCACTGGATCGAGTTACACAATCCACAGGTAATCTCAACTGAAAAACTTTACATCCCAAGATTGGTACAAGAGGCAATAGAGATTACCAAACACAGGAATTTCAATCGAGAAGACGGATTTCAATTGTCTGGAGCCTGGAACCCTGTGGTGAGGATGTGTGGAAATCGTAAAAGTGAGGTACCAGTTATGCGTCCAGATACCGTGAGTGTTGTGTGTCGTAATCGTGATCGAGTTGTTAGTGACAGTGAAACCGGTAGTAGGGGTAATGTTCGCAGTAAAAGACTGAGAAAGAGGGTAGACCGTTTTGTCTGCCAATAACATCCACCCGCAAAGACTTCAGTTTATCTCGTGATCATGGCGCATGCAACTGTGCCGAAATATCGAGAAGCAGAAAAACTCATATATCATGGTAAATATCCCGTTTTGAGTGAACATTAAGAATATTATATATTTTTCAATACATACATAATATTATAACACCAGACACAGAACTAACATATAGATAGACAGGGCAAATTGGAAAGTGTCGGACTGAAGATAAGCAGGACAAAAACCGAGCACATGTTCTGCGACTTCGGTGGTCCATCCAGTTTTGCCCATATTGCCTTAGATGGTGTACACCTACCAGTTTGTTCCGACTTTCGGTACCTCGGTTCAGTAGCACAAAATGATGGTGAGATACAGAAGGATGTAAGAAGTCGAATAAATGCGGGATGGATGAAATGGTGACAAGTCTCAGGAACAATTTGCGATCCACGTATGCCCCTTAAGCTTAAGGGGAAAATATATAAAACGATCGTAAGACCTGTCGTATTGTATGGATCTGAGTGTTGGGCAACAAAAGGGACGGATGAACAAAAGGTGCACGTGGCTGAGATGCGAATGCTGAGGTGGATGTGTGGAGTGCCGCGAATGGACAGAGTGAGGAATGAGTACATAAGAGGAAGTGTGAAAGTGGCGCCAGTGAATGAAAAGATGAGGAGCAACAGGCTAGCATGGTATTGGCATGTAATGAGAAGGGAAGAATGGCATGTAACTAGGAGAGTGCTCGGTATGAATGTTGATGGATTTACGAGTAGAGGTAGGCCAAAGAAAAGATGGATGGATTGTGTGAAGGATGACATGAGTAAGAAAGGAGTGAGTGTTGAGATGACGGCTGATAGAGGAGAATGGAAGAAGAACACATGTTGTGCCGACCCCACATAATGTGGGAAAAGGGCAGGAAGATTTTGACACAGAACGAACATCTATGTTCGTCATTCAAATGTGTGTCCTGGGAGGGAATCGAATTCCCGACCTACAACGCAGAAGGCAGAGCCACTACCAACTGAGCTGACAGGCCAGTCATGGTAATCGATACAGATTAACTTAAGATCGTTTAATAGCTGATACAGGTAAAGCGCTTTTAAAGCATATATTTGCACCTCGGTGAAGTCACAGGATATAATCGGGGTATTTTGAGATCTACCTAAAGCCTTTGACTGTTTGAGTTATGCAACCCTAATCTCAAAGTAGAAATGTTACGGCATCCAAAACCCGGCGAATAACCTAATGAAGATTAACCATCTTATCATTAGAGTCCAGAATGTTGACGCGGGTGGTGAGAGGTCTTCAGGATCTTTTATTCATAAAGGGGTACCACAGGGTTCGATACCAGGCCCTTTTTTTTTCCTAGTTTACGTTAATGACTTTTTGTTGTAAAAAATATTTGTGATACAGTTATATTTGCTGACTGAACTCATAAATATGGTGGATAATATAAGTTGTTAGTGAAGTTCATAGCCGCCTCACTTTTCGCAATTTTTTAAAATCTAACGTTCAAGCTAAAGTTCCAAAGCAAGTTTTCACTAAAATACGCGACGACACTTATTCAAGCTCATGGTTTGATCTACTGAAGTAAATTAAATTTATTTATTCGCTGAATTAAAGTATGAGCTACTAGTTATAATAAAAACGTAGATATGCATGTACCTACCATTGTGAAGCACTATTACAAAAACTTACACATTGCAAAATCAACATCTATCATCTGGTTAAGCTAGATATCTGGTCTAGTGACCAGTTAAGCCATACATTTGCCTTACAATAGGAGCTCATTTTGTACCGACACTGGTAGGTACGATTTCGAAACAACACCAACGTAACATTACTGTTTACGTCTGTTGCCGCCGTTTACTGTTACATAGGTACTGCACAGTGTGCTATTGTACTGTATTCACATATGATATTTTCAATACGAAATACAGCCATATCAGTTCCTTTATTCACATACTTACAAATGTATTTGACGCTCTTCACCGAACTGCAGAAATCAACATTAATATGAGCATTTAATGTTTTACTCAGCAAAGGCGAATATGGCACCACCCAACGATTGTCAATGTCAATGTCTGCGCTGTTGACATTTTTTGTAAATGATTGTGCGAACTTATCGGTATTTCTTCTACGGTATATTGGATATCCGTCGAAATTTGTGAGCATATCGTGAATTTATCAAAACAATATTTATCAAACAGCGATTGTTCAGTAGACGAATCTGGAGTTTGAGCAGAAATTATACCTTCAATTTCTTCAGGACGTATTTTGTCGATTAACCAAACCAAAATGCGTGCATGAGGTAAGCCTATTTTTTTTTATTCAACCGAATACATTCAGCAACGTGTAGGACCGAATACATGTAATTTTGTAATGAAACTTATTAAAGACTCATTTTTGTTTGAACACACGTGCTGGAATGTCATGGCGATGTATTGCAATTTGTCCTGGCAATAGCAAAGATGATTACATCTTTACATCCGGCCATTTTGGATTACTTGTAAACGTAATAAATAAACACGGTCGTCCTTCTTTGCGTACGAACGTCGTAGAATCCTGGATGTTTTCTTGCATGTGACGTGGACTGCCTATGTACGATGATTGTAGAAAGAGTAACCAATTTCGGCGGTGTCTGCGTTGCTTACATTTTTACACTTGTTCTTTTATTATTTTACATAATTTCATAATAATATAATACGTATATATTTCTCTTTAAATTGAAAATGATTCAAAATAAAATTGCAGGCACTGAGTATTATATTATTAAAATTAATTGTCGTTTAATTAGATTAAGCGTGACGTGTTAAAAACTATTGATTTATATGAGATCACTCAATTAACTAAACGTGAGAAGTATCTTGAGCAAATTGAGAATAAATAAATAGGGGTTGGTGGTAGAAGGGTGAAAATTTAGGTTTGTATGTATATTTAATGCCAAATCATTAAAAAAAAAACCGTCCAAAAAAATAAAAATAAAATGTTTGGGGTGGATCACCCTTATTACTTAGGGGTATAAAACATAGATTACGTTCTATTCTCAGACCTAATGAATATGAATCGGCAAAGCCGTTTCGGAGAAGTTTTGTTCCAAACACTGTAACACGAGAATTTTATATATACCTAAGAATGTAGGTAGGTAAGTACTTACAAATACCTAATTTTTTTAATGATTTTGTCTAAGAATCCGCAACCGTTTTCTCTTTTTACTGTGATTATCCATGTTTACCTATTTATTAGAAAACACAAAATTTATTTATAAATTTTGTGTTCTTATATATTCATTTACAGTTCATTGTGGCGGAATTAAATTCCGTCTGACGTTGACAGAGGTCACGATGGTACTGAACATGAACAGTGGGCGCCACGTACGGCAGGAGTACATTTTGAAGAAATAATTACTAGATTGAAACATTAAGAGTTATCAACAAATCACTTAGTGAAAAATTCGTTCATTTCATTGCCTATCATTTTATGTGTGAAAATTATTAAAATAAATAAAAGATTCAAATCAGCATATTCAGAAAGAAACATATCTAGATATATCCTTTAGTAAAAAAAATAATGAACTGAAGAAATATATACGTTAAAACGGGAGTCGAAGCTTGTTCTTAACCGACTTAAAAAAAAGGAGGAGTTTCTCAATACGGTTATATTTTTTATGTTTGATACTTCGTCATTTATGAACCAATTTGAAAACAATATAATTTTATGTAAAAGGATATACTTTACATTTGGTCCCATAGAAATTTCATCAAAGTCAGTTCAGTAGTTTGGTTTTTAAATTAAAATAGATGAAAAAAGTATGTCATCCAAGTAAACGAAATTTTGTTAATCGACTTTACAAAGGAGTTTCTCAATTCTATTATATTTTTTTATATTCAATAATAGCGGTTTTCTTTTTAGTTTTTGAACTTTTTAGTCTATTTTTCATCTGAAAAATTAAGAAATTGTCAGCTCACCACGCATTAAAGCGGAAATAAGATCCTCGGAATTAAGAAATATGTATGAGATATCTACAATAAAAATCCTATTTATATACTAAAAACTTTTAAAATTAGCTTTTAATTTCTTACAACATTAATATTATTAAGTAAAATTTATAAAATAATTAACGTTAGTTCATATGAAATAAAATTTTATACGTCTTTTTTTAATAGGACCATATAAGATTAAAAAAAAAACGTAATGACAACTGCACAAAATGCTAGATAAATTGTAAAGTGTGATGCAACGACATCAGGGCGGCTTTTTATGATAAGGCTCCTTCTGGATTTGTAAGATAACTCTAGTTATTTACTTGTATTAATCTTGTTAGCTGTAAATTTTCGTTGTAGTGTTTAACTTGCTTGAAAGAGCAAAATCGTGGGCTATTTACAATATGTATGTACCAAATGTAACTAAATTATGTTTTTGTATTCTGATTTAGTAAAATTTAAGAATATTCTAGCCGAATCACCACGTCTTAAAATAAATTAAAGACTACTTTTACGGGATCATGTAAAAAAGCGCTAGGACCTAGACGAGTTTCTTGCCAGTTCTTCTCGGGCTTGGGTTAGGAGGAATTGGCACCTAAATTCACCTAGTTTGTAAATGTTTATATTTATACTTTATATATTGACTTTATATTTTTGACTTTATACCAGACTGTACTAAAATAACTTGAATGTTAACAACAATTGACAAAAACAAAAATAAAATACAAAAACGACAACCCGGTACTAAAACAACTGTAGGAACAAAACAAAAATTACTATTATTATCATAAGATATGATTATTTAATAATATATTATTTTTAATATTGGTTGTTTTATTCTACAAAATAATGATGCTCAGGAATGTTACCTAAATCTAATTTTGAGGATATGTGACTTATTAGATTCTACCCTCGGCGCCGGCGATGCCCGCAAGGTAAAGGTAATAGTACCCATGTTATTCCAGATAAAATTCTGTCTTTCAGACATTATGACGTGCTTGAATAACAAACTAGCAATTATAAATATGTTTTATACATGTTGTTGTTGTTGTTGTAAATGTTCTCGAATTGCGACCAAGGACAGGAAAACGAAGCGTAGGACGATCCCGCACCCGATGGACTGACGTCATTGTGATGATCGCAGGAAGTCGGTGGATGGAGAGGGCTCAATCTTCCTGGAAATCTATTGGGGAGGCCTATGTTCAGAAGTGGACTTCTTAAAGGCTGTTATGATGATGATGATTATATACTAGCTGTCGCACACGACTATGTTAAAAAAAATATATCACATTAAAACTTGTGTTTTAAAGTGAATCTGTTTAGTACCTGCAAAGATAAACCTTTAAATCTAATACTCGCAAAATCATAAACAAACCTACAAACTTTACTTCAGTAAAATATAATTTAGTCTAAGAGTATCTATCTATATCTATAAAAGGCGATGTGTATATGTATGTATGTTCCCTATAGACTCCGAAACGGCCGGTCCGATTTAGGTAAAATTTTTATGAAATGTTCAGATTGGCCTAGCGGGAGATAATGTTTGGTAGCGATCAGATCAACAGATTTTTTTTTTGCATTAATCAAATTTGGTATGGATAAAGATTGTATCTTAGGAACGGACATATGCTACTATTTACGTATGTACTATGCGTTCGAAGCCGCGGGCAGAAGCTAGTATCTTATAAACAAATAAGCTAATGTATTGTTTAAATCGGATACTATCTCTCTTATTTTACATTAGGATAATAATGACAGAGCATAGATACATAAGCGCCATTATAGCTAATTAGGTAATTATAGAATAGATGGCAAGTGTTTGACCACCACTGATTAGTAAGAGTTCTTAGACAGGTCTTTCCTCATGGCCTAACTAGTTCGCCTAACTGATTTGGCTGCGAGGACTAACATATCCTCATGGCCGAACTCGTGTCAAAACAGGCAAAGCAAGTACAGTTATCTACTTGGTTAAATGAAAATACCTCTGCAATACTTCAGATCGAAACCAGTTGGTTAGGTTATGTTAGAGTATAGGAAACAACGCGCACGGGGAGCGAGCAAAGCGAGCGTGCCACGGCAGCGGCCGCCGAAGCGCCAGAAGAATATAATTCGACATTTAACATTGTAGCCAGGTGTAATGCATAGTCTTATAAATCACAGATATAATGGGAAAAAAATATTCATAAGTAGTTAGTAGGTATCCTCTAAGTATCTTCTCTGCGGTGACGAGTGTACTTTGCCTATTTTGACACGAGTTCGGCCATGTGGATATGTTAGTCCTCGTAGCCAAATCAGTTAGGCGAAATAGTATGGCCATGAGGAAAAAGCCGCTTAGACCGGGTCTGATATGTAAGAATTTTTGATGTGATAACTTCTTATGGGAGGTTAAACCGCATCGTTATGTAACGAGTTACGTCGCCAGTCTGTCTGGCTTCCCTTTCTCTCACGCAAACGGCAGCGGTAGGCAGGCTCCTCCTCTCTCACTCTTACCCACAGTGTTAGTTAGATTCAAGTCAAAGTCAAAAGATACTTTATTCAATACAATCTAAGAGAAAATTTATTCAATACATTCAATTTATTCAATACATTCAATTTATTCAATATTCAATTTATTCAATACAATCTGAGAAAGGTCTTACATACTAGGTGAATTTAGGTGCCAATTCATCCTAACCCAAGATCGAGAAGAACTGGCAAGAAACTCGTCCTGGTCCTAGCGCGTTGTTACATGATCCATCTTATAACTACCTTAAATACGAAATACTAATATAAGAGTTTATACATTTCAAGTGTGTCGGTTAACTGTCTGAGGGCAGAGCGACATGAGGCCATGTATTCATATTCATATCAATAATATAGTCATTTATATTTTAATAAACTTTCTTCAAAAGATTACCTGCTATTTCTTTTTTAATATAAATTTCTGGTTTAAATTTCTTAATAGGTAGTTTAGTTGCATTTTCGGGAAGCTTATAGAAACGCACCGTGTTCCCCATAATGGACTTATTTGCTTTTTCTAGTCGAAACCTAGGTATGTATAATTTGTGTCTATTCCTAGTATTGATTCTATGAAGGTCACTATTTTACTGAAACCCATGTCTATTTTTATGTGTGTATAACAAATTTTCATATATATATCGTGAAGCTATTGTGAGAATATTAATTTCTTTGAATATTTCTCTCAAAGTGTCTTGTGGTTTCTTTTGAATAACAAATATTTTGGCAATACCAGCTGCTTTCCCCCAGAGAATGATGCCGTATGACATAACACTATGGAAGTAACTGAAGTAAACTAGTCTAGCTGTAGCTTCATCATTAAGCCACCATATCGCACGAACTGCATATGCAGCGGAACTAAGCCTAACAGCAAGTGTTTCAATTTGTGGTCCACACTGTAGTTTTGCATCTATATTAAGACCTAGGAAGATCGGGGAATCTACAAGATCTTGCCTCTCCATTCATTTCAATGTTGGTCGGGCTATGAATAACATTTGGCATACTGAATTTGATATATTTCGTTGTTTTTTAATTAAGCAAAAGATTATTTACAGTGATCCAGGAACTAACGATAAGGATTAATTTACTTTATCGCAAATACTGGTTTTACCTCTATCAACTTTAAAAATGAAAGACGTATCGTCTGCAAATAAAACTGTATTACAAATATTTATTACATAAAAAGGTAAATCGTTAACGTACACTAGGAATAAAAAGGGTCTAGTATCGAACCCTGAGGTACCCTTATATCAATTATTGATCCTGAAGACCTCTCACCACCCACTATTTTCTGAACTCTATTGGATAGATAAGACTGTATGAGGTCAATCGCCCAGTTTTAATGCCATAATATTTTAACTTTGTGATTAGGGTTGCATGACTCACAGTCAAAGGCCTTAGATAGATCACAGAATACCCCAACTGCATCCTGTCACTTCTCCCAGACTTCAAATATATGGTGTAAGAGCGCTATACCTGCATCAGCTGTTGAACGACCTTTAGTAAATCCGTATTGGTTACTATGTAGCAGGCCGTTAACGTTAAAGTGGTATAATAACTGATTCAAAATGATTTTTTCAAAGGTTTTACTTAACGCACGTAATATCGATATCGGCTTTTAACCAGAGAGATCACTTTAACTTCCAGATTAGTTTAAGTTATCACTTCCGTCGGGTGTCCCGAGACGCACACGATTTTTTTGTACAGGGTTTGATTTCTCGCAGTCCTGCAGGGAAATTGCAATATTTGTCAACGTATTTACCATTGAAACGAAAGCGTTTTGTCTTCAGTTCGATCAAATAAAAATTGACAGAGATGACAAAAACTACGCAAATTTTCTTATAACTATATGGTAATAGTTTAGCTTAGATCAATCATAGAAAGCTCTTGCAAAATTAAAAAAACAGTGAACGGACTTCTCCTTTATATAAATTAAAAATACCAATCATCTGATCACCATAATACAAAATATATTGTTTTACTTTTATTACTGATATTACATATAACAAACATTACACATCATATTAGTTAGAATAAGATAGTGGTACAATATTTGAAAACGGCTAAAACACAATTCCAGCGAATGATGACTTCCAGGTAACACATAACAGTACATATATATTACACTAAAAAACAGTATTAATATCAGTATAGAGATTAACTGCGGCAGTATTGAGATCACAGCGGCAATCACGCTTTTTTGGCAAGACAAGTTTGTATCAAATCTCTACAATTTGATATTTTCGGCCCTCAGAGGGCTTACACAAATCCACTTTCTTGTGGAGTTCATGCTTAAACTTCAAAGATTAAATTATTAAACAAACAAACAATGTTTAATTTAACAGGTTTTAGAAAAAATTGTTACGATATCCGACACAACAGTAACAGTATTCAGCCTCAAATGTAATGAAAATAACAGAGAATGGTCAGACCAAACGTGACGGCCGCATGAACTGAGATAATGTAATCGATCGGGTTCATCGGACGTGATGCTAAAGTTTATAGTGCTTTGCATTATAGACTAAACACAACACATATTGGTATTTACATCTTATGAAATTGGCGTTTTATATTTATAAGGTAAAACTAAAAAAATATATTGTTATTCAAATGAGTCAAGTGCAAGGTCATATGAAAGAGCTTTACTTATTTATATATTCTTCTATATTTATATACTATTTTACATTCTAGGATTTACAGTTAGTAAGATCCAATGTAAGAAATAAACCACTTTAACTTGGGCTACAGTTTCGTTGATTTTAAATCGTTTTATAATAATATTTTAAATATTTTAGTTTTAAAAGTTTCAGTTGTATTTTCTTGATTAAAACATTGTACACAAAATAGGTAGGAGTGTAATTATGGTGATAGCGAGTTGATCTAATGATGGAACCAGTTTGCTGTGCAACGGAACTCCTCAATAAATAGACTGATTGAGCTGAAACTTGCCATACCAAGAATCAAGAATGTCAAGAATTACTGCAATAATAAAGTGACTCAGTCAGCGACTAGAGTGAAAAATAAAGGTAGAGTTAAAAGGATTATGGTAAAGTTTACAAACATACAAACATACAAACATATAGAGATAAATTGCCTAAGTTGCAACTGAGATCTTCCCACGCTTCACTCACTCGATCAATAAGTTTTCTATCAGTCAACGGATTCTCATAGTTTAAGTTTTGCTTAGTTTAAGGCTACATGGTGCTATGTGGATATATATTAAAAGATATATACGCATTACAAACTAATCACAGAAATGTATAAAATAATATAAAGTACCTACATGTGAAACAGTTTAGCTAAGGACCGCTTAAAACGATCTATCGATGTGCATTTCAACTTATCCAGATCACTGCAAACGGGCCGCGTCGCCAAGTCGTGTTCTGGTGGCATTGCTTAGTTGAACGGCAGTGCTAATACGCTGGAGCTAGCTAGGAGCTAGCTATTTGGGCACGAGATGTTTCTACCAGACGCCGTGAAATAATTTTGGCAACGGGATGGACTCCTGTTTTCCACATGCCCAGCGTCTCGACTATAAAAGGGTCAAATATGTAGGCACTACCGAGAGAGCCATATTTGCGCCTGTTAAAGTCCTCGGCACAATTAGCCGCTGCACCAGCTCTAACAGAAGTACCCAACAGATGGGTTGCGGCCAGAGTGTCATAGCAAGTACCATCCCACATCAATGGCATGCCGGACAATCTTACCAGTGGCCCTAGAACGTGATTGCCCGTGGAGACCAAGCTGATCGACCGCTATACCACACTGGCACTGATGGTGCTGCACCATGCACTCAACCACAGAGAAATTGCAATTAAAATTGTGGTGGGATCTAATAAGGTGTCTGTTAAAAATGTTGGTAATACTTTTTACCAATGTCCTAACACCCATTTCGAAACGGCTAGAAGACAGGTGCGATTTACAGAGATAAATATTCAACACCGACGATAAAGTTTTCTTTATCGGCGGTTTTGATTTTTTTTCTAAACAAGTGCCCGAAAGAAAAAAACTTCTGCCGAAATTCACGAACGACAGCATGCTCAACATTTGTAATTGCATTCGGCGGTTGTGTGCATTGTGCCATCACATTTTTTCCTTACAAATCTAAATAAAACTAAATAATCTAACTTAATTTCAGTGGTAGACAGGCGAAGAGACGCGTGGTAGCTTGACTGGCACTACGGCAACTGAGCTTTTTCTGTTGAAATACAAATAACAAGAACTTAGTTTTTGTCAAAATAATTAAACCACCTTTTTGGTTTTCGGGAGCGAAAAGAATATCACCGGTCTGGAAAACAATACCTAACAAAACGCTCCAAAAGGGTCCACCTCCGCCTCAGGGCACCAAAGGCCCCCAAAGAGCGTAAAACATTTAATTCTGAAAAATTTCAATCAAAGATGAGTTGTTTAGAAAATAGATTTTTTTTCGTAAGATCAATTTTTGTCATTGCCATGTAACTATAGCATACGGTGGCATAAAACATTCATTTTACGTAATATGGAATTGATGTGGAAACATGGAATAAACCATAGTCCCTTTACTCCATGTTTCCACATCAATTCCATATTCTGCTAACAATAACAAGTAGGGTGTGTTCGCATAACGAGTTTTGTATAAATAAACAGCCGCATAATAATCCCATAAGTGTTTTGTTTCCGATTGAACCTTTCAATCGAAATGCTGCCTAACCATTTAAAATTGTTAACGCGTTAGTGAGAAAAGTCCTAAGGTGATATTTATGTCCATAACATAGGTTATAAAATGCAATGATCTATGACTCTACTATATAAAACAGACTACAAGCATAGTGCGCTTGATTGCGCTTGAATTACTATTGAAATCATAGAAAACATTAAATAGAGATAAAATGTAGCCTATTCTGATTGCCAAGTTAGTTAGGCTCGTATTAGTTCTTTTCTTATCCTCACATTGTCCCCTACTATGTTAGTGAGGAAGCAACTATCGAAGTACAAATATATAAATTAATAGATAGTTTTTTTCCCACAGGCTTGGCATCTCGAGATCTCTAGTTACTCAGATCTTGTCAACATGGATGTGATGAAAATATTAACCTTTTATGCATGAAAAATAGTTCGCATATTAAGATGTACAATGGTCGCACTAGGTCGAGGCTGTACCGCGATAGACTGATCAAGAGAAAATTTAGTTTATTGGTAAATAAATAATTATTTTTACAAAGCATCTTCTAGCCTCAAAGTAAGCAGAGCTTGTGTGTTATGCGTACTACATGGTATACTGTTTATATACATTTTTTTGTTGTAAATACAAACATAACATGAAATAGCACCCAGACCCGAGAGAAATACTTACAGATCATACAACCGCAGTCCCGCAGTGGAAATCGAACCCGCAACCTTCTGCGTCTCAGGCTGGCCTTCGCTTAATTACACCACCTAAGGTCGTCAACTACAAAATAAGAGATCTTAAGATCTTAAGAACTTAAGATCTATTAAGAAAAATGTGTTTTTCTTGATAGATCTTAAGGTAAGGCTAATAACGTATTAAAATACCAACGCCTCATGAGCTTTACAGTGGCAACTATTCATAATTTGTACCAGTCATCCCTTAAATTTCCAGGATGGAGTCCAAAAACGGATCTCTGATTAAAACCCCGCATTTATTTCAATTATACTGAA
Source organism: Lampropteryx suffumata (assembly GCA_948098915.1). NCBI lineage: Eukaryota > Metazoa > Arthropoda > Insecta > Lepidoptera > Geometridae > Lampropteryx > Lampropteryx suffumata. The sequence continues at coordinate 6,705,956 of OX402558.1, forward strand.
AGGCGTAACCTGAAATTAGGCTCGTTTCGTTTAATTAATGCTCAGGAAACGCGAACAAGCGAAGTTTTTCACGGACCAAAGGAGATATGAATCAGAAGGTAATGAAGGCAAACAGCAACCAGCATGGTCTGAAATTAAAAGCTTGAAGACCTTTGTCTATAAATAAGGAGAAAGGAATTTTCCGTATGAGATGAGTCAATTCGTAGTGATGTAGCACAACCAGTAGTGGACAAAAAGCGAGGGACATCGAAGCCGCTAAAAGTCTAACTATTCTATGTCCGGGGCAGCCCTAGTGATGAACACGTCTCAACTATAATAGTATTGGCCATAATTAAGTACTTTAATTAATTTATATTATAGATAACACGAATCATTGATCTAAAACTTGGTACTTAGTTGTTCCTCTGTGGTTAGTGTGAACATTTTAGAAGATGTGAAATAACAATTCTGCTGTTACCGCTCAGGTGTGAATTTTTTGTTTATGAATTCTGCCGCTCGCTAGGCGTTTTTTGCGGCCACGCTCAATTGCTGCGGGTTGGTTTGTATCATTTAAGGTGAGCATTTTAAATGCGAAAAATGGCTCCGAGTTTTCATTTGTAATTTGTTGGATATTTTTTATTTGCAAAGTTTATTTTTGGTTAATTAACTGAATGCCGCATTTTTAGAACGCTAGAGTTACAGTTTCGGAAACTGCTACATGGTATGTTAATAATTTGATTACACATTAAGCTACGAGTAAATTGAAGTTTTTAATTTAAAATTCACACTTCGTTTGTCAAGTTTTGTTCTTATTCTAAACCTCTTTAATCTCAGAAAGCTGAGAATAAACAAGATTAAAAATTGTCAGTGATTAAATTGATGAAAAGCATATAACTGATAAAAATCAAATAACTTCAGGCCCTTTGTCTGTCAAAATAATATTGTGTTTTGTATGGTTCAGTTTACAATCCAAAATGTAATTTAGTAAACATTTTTATCTCGATAGTAATGTTTTTTTAGTCTTTGCTTTTAATAAAAATGTAAAATCACATATTACATTAATTAATGTTAAAATATTTTCCGTTGCAGAAAATTTCAAAAATTTACTCTTATTGTATAGATCTAATTTTATATGTACTCCTAATTCGTGTTACAAGTTACATATTAATTAAGGTAGCGCCAACGTTTGCGGTCATAAGTTAATTAGCTTAGACAGGTACTTACTTGTTGACTTCGTACTGTTTGGCGACCACAAGGAGATAATTAATTAACCTAGATATGGGTAGGTACGTATATACCAAATCATACTGTATTAAATAATAAGAAATGTACAGACTAATACAATAATATAAAAATATATTAAAACTTATTAAGCAGTTGAACTATCTTAGAACTGTTTCAAATGAACTATAGTTATGGCACGCTGACGGGATTGCCGTGTTGACTGGCAATTCTGATAAGTTGAGATAGATATATGCAACAATTGAAGTTCAATTATGATGAAAATAGGTGATGATGAAAAAATATCCTCACATAAATCTCATAACAAAACATGGCAATTATGTACAACTAAAACACAACAAAAACAGCTGAAATAATATCTATACTCGGCCATTGTATAGTTCAACTCTGATTTTGTTACACAGAAACTCTCAAGACCAACCTGTGACCAATGCGTTGTCAACAAACTTGTTCAATCCCGTTTCTAAGCTTTGGCTTCCTAAAGAGCAGTAACCGTCATATTAAATATAAGGTTCCTTTGTGACATCTCTACTGGAAAATGTCGCCAAAAGTTTTCAGTTCTTCTTCTTTGTTTGTGCCATGTGACATAATAATGTTAATTTTGCTTTTTAATCAATTTGTTTGTTAAAATCTTAGTCGATGGTCAATTGTCATTTCTAAACGTCATCGCGGAATGGCCGTCTAGAATTTTCTTGAGATTTCTTGTCTTTTAAATCACATTGCACCACAATACACATATAATTCAATTGTCCATACCCGTCCTATGTAGTCACAATTAATTCATTAAAACTCCGCTAAGATTACTGAATAAAACATGCAATAAAACAAGTTAAAATTATTAAATTATTAAGCTATTTTACATCATGAAATGACAAACGAAGAATCAGTTTTCGGTTCAATGTTTCAAAGTCAAAGTCAAAAGATGATTTATTCAATACAATCACAAGGATCACTTTGAAACGTCTTACATACTAGGAGAATTTAGGTGCCAATTCATCCTAACCCAAGCTCGAGAAGAATTGGCAAGAAACTCGTCTTGGTCCTAGCGCTTTTTTATAATGATCCATCTGATAACTACCTTAACTACGAAATACTAATACAAGAGAGTTTATACATTTCAAGTGTGTCGGTTAACTGTCTGACGGCAGAGCGACATGAGGCCATGCATTCTTATCAATAATATAGTCATCTATATTATAATAAGCTTTCTTCAAAAGACTTCCTTTAATGTATGCTTTAAATTTCTTATTAGGTAGTTTAGTAGCATTTTCAGGAAGCTTATTATAGAAGCGCACCGTGTTCCCCATAAATGACTCATTAACTTTTTCTAGTCGAAACCTAGGGATGTATAATTTATGTTTATTCCTAGTGTTGATTTTATGAAGGTCACTATTTTGCTGAATCCCATCTCTATTTTTGTTTGTTTCTACAATCACAATGTAGTTGTCATGTTGCATCTTCGTAGATATGTACCTACTTCTAATACGATTGTAAATGATTAAATAAGATTTGGCATCTCACTAGATACATACTAACAAGACGTTGTAGTGCCTGCGACAATTTTATTTTGCAAATAATATACGTTCACCGTTTGTCAGCAATCCAGGGCTTAGGACAAACTCCAGCGAAGCTTTAACTAAACCTTATTGATTCTTGTTTCGAACTTGAATTTTCAAACTGAAAACATTCGCAGTTGAAGTTGGAAGTACGTAAATAAAATTTAAGGACACCCAATAAAGCATTTAAAGACGGAATAAAAGTAAGTTGAATAAGTAATACAAACAGAGTTCTTGGAGTTAAAGAGGTACTCGTTTCGTAGATTGATTCAGTTTATCCCTTTTAACCCTTAGACATGTAACAATCAAATCGCTAAAATACAAACGAAAACAATTACACTCTATATAATAGTGATAGTGAAGAATTCAATGAATACGTCAGTTATATAAATTATATCGTCATTTCCAAACTAGTTGGTATGTTTGTTACTTATCTTGTTTTTTTATCTAAAAAACCAAGTCTTCATTCAATTCAGCTTGCGTGTGAGAAACAACATTCACTTTGTTCACACAATGGCATAACTAATTACTCTAATTGAATCAGAAATAACACAACATTATGAAAAATACTTTGGAGAAAACGAAACAAACGTTACCTATCAGATGAGTTACCTGTATTATTCAAGTGGTTGAATAACGTTAGGTAAGTGGTATTAGTTGGTAGGGACGATCTTAAAATGAAAGAAATAAGTATTTATTTATGTTTCAACATTATGACCTTATGCAATAATGTTTTTATTATCAGGTTATCGGTGATGGATGACATTATATTGGCGCAGGAAATGTTAAAGTGAGCGGACGCACGAATGACCAGTATTACTAAGAAGTTTTGGAAGAAGTAATGCTGCCAACAATGCGAGTTGCTTATCCAGAAAAACGCAGTTCGCGAACAGTAACTAATTGACTCGCTTCTTAGACTGACATATTCACCATAGCATGGCCATCTAAAGTCCAGAATTAATGTTATTGCGAAATGTGGAGAAATTTGCGCGAGTGAAATAAAGTCCACCTATATAACCTACAACATGAGGTCATGATAACCTGAAAATCGATGCGTAGTAGTGGTTTAGCGTAGACTATGGTTACCCAAATGAAAAGCAAGCTTCAATAAATTATTTTGAGTGAAGGACATAAATATTACTTTGAATTGCAAGATATCTAAATTGTTTATTATTCACTGGATCAATATTATGATATTAATAATATGGAAGTAGCTTTGTCTGCATCTTTTGTCAGCTAACAGGCGTTAAGCGTTAACCTGCTCACGTTGAAGAGGTTTCAATCAAATTCGCATCCTAGAGTAAGCTACATTTTTTTTTAAATGTATAATACGGACTAACTATGTCGCCGGAAAAAGCTAGTGTTATATACAAATGTTTTATTTGTTTGTTAATAAAATATAGTGTGTAACTATTGTATAGGATAATGTAGACTTGTAATATAGAATATAATAATAATAATATAGAATATATATGCGTTGGTGATATGCACCAATGCACTGATTAATAGCAGTATAACTTGTTAATTTTATAAGTCTTGCATTCTTATGGCCAGTCTCCTGAATTACTCTTTAGCAACGGTCACGATATGCTCTTAGAAAACAAGTCCTCAGGCAAATGTCACTCTCAAATCTAAATAACTCTGAAATTAATATTGATATGTCGATCTTGGTGCCGCTGATTGTATAGTAGTATACTGTTGGGAAACATATTATTCCGAATGGCATTACTAAGCACCTAGAGAGATTCTATTCCAGTTTGTTATCTATGCTTCACTGATACAATGCAGCAATGTACTGCTAAAGTGCCAAACAATTACCCTGAAATCCGACAACAGAGTAAAGCTTTAGACTATCCGCATAAAGGAGACATTCATGTCGATGAAAAGCCGGTATGTCGTTTACCATTAGCAACAATAACAATGGCTCTAAGACTGAGCCTTAGCTGTCTCCGGATCGCGTAAGAAAGGGCAAAACTTGTAGATTCCAAGCCTGAGTTTTTACAGTTTGCGATAGTTCAGATAGTCTGCGAGTAGATGTAGAAAAATAAGCACAAAGTATATAACGCTAAGTTTCATATTAGGTAATTATTCACCCTATTGTAATAATAGTGACGGACCTTACACACAGAATAATTTAGCCTCAAAGTAAGCTGAGCTTGTGTTATGGGTACCACATGACTGATATACTACTTATATACTTTTTTTGTTTTTGTATATACATTTATATGATACATGGACCTAGCAAATGCTTTCTAAAAGTCAAAGTAGTCATGTCCACTTGCCGATCAAGTTTCACGGAGATGTACTCAACTACTGTCAATAAGTTTGTATTGATCGATCTATTATTTCGAAAGTCTTGTTTTGCGTGGCATAGAAATTTCTGTGAGAAAATGAGGCAATGCATTGTTCTCCTATGTTTTGGCAAGTAAATAAGTCAAAGTCAAAAGATATTTTTTTCAATACAATCACAAGGATCACTTTGAAACATACTTGGTGAATTTAGATGCCAATATGTCCTAACCCAAGCCCGAGAAGAACTAGGAAGAAACTCGCCGCTTTTTTAGATTATCCATCTTATAACTACCTTAACTACGAAATACTAATACAAGAGAGTTTATACATTTCAAATGTGTCGGTTAACTGTCTAGGGGCTGAGCAACATGAGGCCATGCATTCTTATCAATAATATTGTAATTTATATTATAATACGCTTCCTTCAAAATACTTCCCTTAATGTAAGCTTAAAATTTCTTAATAGGTAGATTAGTTACATTTTCAGGAAGCTTATTATAGAACCGCACCGTGTTCCCAATAAAGGACTTATTTAATTTTTCCAATCAAAGCCTAGAGATGTATATTTTGTTTCTGTACCTAGTGTTGATTATATTAAGGTTACTGTTTTGCTGAAACCAATCTCTATTTTTATTAGTGTATAACAAATTTGCATATATAGTGAAGCTTCTGTGAGAATATATATTTTGTAATTTCTTTCAGACTAGCGGATTCATTTTATAAATCGCACGGATTGCCCATTTTTAAACTAAAAATAATTTCAATATCAGCTGTTTTTACCCAGAGAATGATGCCATATGACATAACACTATGGAAGTAGCCAAAATAAACTAGTTAGTCTAGCTGTAGCTTCATCAGTCAGCCGGCATATGCAGCGGAACTAAGCCTACCAGCGAGTATTTCAGTTTGTGATCCCCACTGTAGTTTTGCATTAATATTAGGACCTAGGAAGATCGTGAAATTTACAAGATTCATTGCTTCTCCATTAATTTCAATGTTGGTTGTGCTATGAATAACATGAATTTGATAAGGTAAATATTTAATGACGACAAGGTGATATTCTTCAACCATTTGTTTGTTCGAGGTCTTATAGGGGATATAGGGGTCCCTTTCAAGACCTTTCACTGGGCAGGCTATACGCCAGACCTTAGAACTATATTAATAATAGGACAAAGTAGAAATGTGGAAATTAAAGTTCTTTTCTTCCCCTTTTGATAATTACAGAAAGTGATCAGGGTCAATGGACTTGCTTGCTTGCTATGCTTTAGTTTATCGATCCCTCGAGTAACATCGGCGTGCGTAAACATTATAAAAGCACATAATGGGTTAACGTAGTAGCTGCTTTGTCACGGTTATAAATAGAACCAGCGCTAAGTACAGATACTTCGAGAGAAATATGCTTGCCATAAAGTCAAATAAATATCTCTTACCTCGACATCAAGAGCAGCGTGTGACAAATCCATGGGGATAATACACATCGTACCATGCGATCGTGGGATTAAAACTTACTGCACGGCATCGCTCTTTTGAGTTAAACCTACCGTGATCAGTCGGGCTGCACCTTATATTAAAACACAAACTTTTTATTATCTACCCCATCGCGTTAATGTCTAGCATACTAGTCTAGTCAGCTTCAGGTACGCCAATTTTATATCAGTTATAATTTAAGGAGAGTTAGCTTTTATTCTATACAAGAATCAGATGAGCACAGTTGCTTCTGGTATTGTAAGATATCTTCAAAGCTGTATGCCACATTCCATAAGTCATAATAATAGTCATAATAGTTATTGATAATATCATTATAAGTCAAAAGAAAAAAGTATATCCAAAAGTAAACACGCATAAAAATTTATTAAGACAGCACTAATAAGAACACCTAAAAATAAAATATATTTCATGTACTTCGATACCTTGCTGTCTCATTGGAGCGTTGCGTTTATTTGGCCTACCCATATTATACAGGGAATTCAGTAACTAGTATTTTAAGCCTGAACGAGGAGATTCCGACCATGAAAATTAACAGTTGTGGGGGTACAAATCCTAAGAATTAATATTTTCAGATTTCCATACAAAAACATTCAAGAAATAAAATTGACAACCCTTATTATTTTGTTAACAATGTTTCTAAGTGCGTTATCTACCTACCTACATCCTTTCGCGTGAGTTCAAATTGCTTGCTAAGCTAGGCTAGATAGGTACCTAGGTTGGTGTGTGTAGGTATCTATTGACGTAGGTACTTACATTACATACTGACTGCGGTATTCACACAAGCCATGGTGTTTCGTTTGTAGCACAAAACTAAGTAGATATTTATTTAGTAACTAGGTACTTACCTATTTATCCAGCAGCGGCTAATCCAATTACCTATTCGTCTCTTGCAAAACAATGCTTTTAATTTTAAAGTAAAAGAAGCAATAGCTTAGGTAGATTACATACAGTTTAATGTCTTGTCTGAGTTAAGTAGGCAGATCCGTAAATAAAAAAAAAATGACAATAACAAACACCACTTTACCCGATTAGTAGGTACCAATTCTCGGTACTACTTAGCTATCCAACACAAATCACTTATGATTGAGTTACTCGTAAAAATCACACACAATGGTCACATGAATGGTTCAATGTGCCAAGCATTGTCCATAGTTCGACGCGGCACCAACACACAATCACACACACAACACACAACACATTACTGTAGGGTAGGAGGACGTCATGATGATAACTCGAAACGGAACTCTTAACAGGAACTAGGAAGTTGACAGCACGACGTACAACAAATCACAGAGCAAAAATCAATTCAAAAGCAAAATGAAATCATTTGAAATTGCCGACAATTTTTTAGGGTTCATTTTTGATGTGAAAATACAAACCTATCGCAATGATGACATTCATATTGGTAAATACTACTTTGGTTCTTAATGAAGTTATTTTGCTTAGTTTATTCTTTAGTCATGCCACTGCTTCTTTCTTGGTCACTGAATCCTTTAACCACTCTATTTCTGTCACCATCAATCACTAGACTCATGTTAAGGCTACATACAGAAAAAAAACCAGTGACAAAACAAATTAATTCGGCACAGAGTGACCAAGAAAAAACCAATGACAGAATAAATAAATGAATTAATTAATAAAATAAATAAAGTCTTAATCGTAACAACGACTAAAAATAAATACCTACGGAACCAATTTCTGACAAAATAATAAATGCCGGCTTATTACAAAGGTTGACTATTTTTGGAATTAGCCGAGATTTATTATTTATTATGTGGATTGAACTCTTCTGATTGGTTGTCGGTTTTGTTTGACACCTTTGATAAAAAGCCGCGAAGTCACAGAGTCGCACAATGAGGTGGACAGATAAAACTATGGGAAAATATGGGATAGATAAGATTTTTCATAGAAATTCAAATTATTAGATACCTAGCTTAGAAATGTTAATAAGAAATCTATCTACATACCTAGAAAAATGTTGTAGGTTGGGTACCTAATGCTTTGAATTTCTATGAAGATCTACCTACCTATGTATTCTACCTACTTACGAAAAATGTTGGTTAGATACCTACCTACCCAATGCTTCTAAATTTCTATGAAGATCCAAATCAAGTTGTTTTAATAAAAAGTTGTGAACATGTTATCATCATCATCATCATCATAAAAAAATCCTGCTTAGTTTCAAATTTTTGTTTGTCAACAAAAATTTAATGCAATAAATCCGAAAATTTGATAGAAGAATAAACAAGATTCTTATAAAAATTGCAGCTGATCGCAACAAGAACACAAAAATATACTTTCTTCTTAGAGGCATCACAATGTAGGCAACTTTTATGTTTGTGTTGCGTGAACTCAAACGATACTTCATTTTGGGGTCACGCTCAGAGTTCAATAAACAGCTGATTTTAGGGACGTTACCATTTGTAGTAAGTGCAGTTTTGAAGCAAACTTTGCTGCTCATTTCTTCAATTAAAAACATTGAACTTATAAAAGAGGTAAAACATATGTTGTTCTCGAAAGTATCGAGAATCGGCCCACCTCGGCATAACATACTAGTTCCGGGACACCCTGTATATATACAAAATACATCTACTTTCCACTTAAAATGTATTATAGGCTCATATATCATTCAATGAAGTCGGTTGCTTTTTAGTTTTAAAAACGTAATTATAATCAGCTATTTTCATTTAAAAACCAAACCACTAAACCGATTTTGAAATATTTTTGAATGGGACATGAAAAAATATATTATCTAATCGGTTCATAAGTGACGGAGCTTATGAGGTGACATAAAAATACAACCGAATTGAAAACCTCCTTTTTTATTCGGTGTATAAAAAAAAAGGAATAGAGAAAATGTTGATAGAATTGGCCAGCCTAGACTCTGCATAACCCAATTCAATTCGATGCAACATATTTACGTAAGTTTTTAACTAGGTAGCGTATCAATTGTAACTTGTCTAAGAATGTAGAATTAAATCGTAACTTTTTCGAGTTCTAAATATAACAATCTTTAAACATGAGATTAGGTAAGGGGCGCACGGGAAGTTTATGATTTTATAAGGCAATCCGAACTTCTTCAATTTCGGAAGTCGAAGATTTGCATGGTTTGATCTGAATTATTTTGGTTCTTTGCACTTGTTCTATCAATATTAGCTTCTTATTCATACATAAGATTATAATAATGCGTCAGTTTGCTGTAGGCTATATCAATCTAATGGTAAGTAATATATTTAAAGAACGATAGTCCTTTCACATAACAAAAAACAAAACAATGCTATTAATAAACGCAAAAGTTGGTAAGAATTTGGATGCTTATTTTTTATTTGTTTGTGACACAATAACGTCGTAGAAAACGGCTGAACGAATGAAACTTGCTATAGATGTAGTCTGGGATCTAAAACAGCATAAAGGCATTTTTTTTGTAAGAAACACGCGTGCAAAGCTGCTACCAGAAGCTAGGAATGTATAAACATGAAAGAAAACATACTAAAATAACCAGAATCTACATCGTTCGTTAAGAACTAAAATGGATCTTCAGCTCACAAATCAATCAATCAATCACAAATAACGTAAGCTCGTCTAAAAACGTGCAAATACGTTTTCAGAAGCGCAAAGTAACGTATTTTCGTTATAAAGTGCTCATCCTGCACCTACCTTTATAGATCAAAGGATAATGTGACGTCACAAGACGTCACATAAATCCGCTCCCTAATAAGGCCTCGTAGGAACAGAGCTACAAGCTAAGCTATGTGGTTGAAAAGCTTGTTCAGTCTTGAGTTCACTAACACACAAATTTGAATACGAATAAATACGAGTACAATAAGAGAAGATAGTGTCGTAATTCGTGTGGGTAGAGTTCTAATTCGTGAAAATTTAGTTCTTTAGTTCTCGACATCCTTAAGCCTAACACGCACTAGCGAATTAATCCGCATGGCTTTAACCGCGCTATTCAAAGTAAATAAATAAATAATCCCGGACATTTCACACAGCATCATCTGGCCCCAAAGTAAGCAGAGCTTGTGTTATGGGTACCACATGACTGATTCACTACTACTTCTACTACTTATAGACTTTTTTTTGTAAATACATACAAATTATACAAAGAAAAACCCAGACCCGAGACAAATACTTGATCATACAAACATTTGTCCCGCGGCGGGAATCGAACCCGCCACTTCTGAGTATATTCTGAAGTATGTCATTCACATACTTTCCCATTCCCTTTGTCATTACATACGTTCTAAATTATACGAACGCCAGTGAATATAAATATAATCTATGAATTTTATAAACACACTAGCTAACGAATTGTTTAAATATGTTGCCATCTCTATATTCCTTGACATTAGAATGACAATGACAGAGATATTTATGCGCCACGCAGCTTATGCTTATAAGATGCTGAGTTTATCTTTTGGTTGGTGATCTAATAATAATATTTTTTTATTATTTTCATTATTTATTCCCCGCTATTGCAATTTCATTATAGGGGAATTGCAATAGCGGTGTATTAGTAAATCTTTTTGAGTTTCCACGTGATCTCCTTGAAATGAAAACCAAAAGTTAATTACTTTTTTCGCATTGTTAACCCCTGATTTAAAACTATCTACAGTCCTAAGTAATTGAGCAACATTATTACATTTGCTCAGTATACAAGGCCAAATGTAGTAAGTGAGCCATATTTTTTAAAACTTTAATTATCTTCTACTATCAGAGTGATTTTAATATAACAAATTACTTAAAACTTTAGCCTACTAAATGTTTGATACATATGGGATATTTTAAATTATAATGTAATTCTAGTTATGTGGTGCTCGCATTTACCCCACTTTACCCTATACATACTTTTATATGGAGTGACCTAGCTACATTAAAAGTAGGGAAGGATGTACAGGTTCGTAATGGCTATAGCTATAACGATTCCAAGGGACTTAACGAACCTCGCGATTGAAATACAAGTTTGTTTTCATTGTTTCCAGGCTCACGAATGAAAGGAACAAAGATATTAGAAAGTACGTACTAATTGAAGAGTTTCTTGGAATTGGTAAAAGTTTTTGGAGAACGGAAACGGTATCCACAGGTACTCTGACCTTACAGGTCAGTTGATAGTAACTCTGCCTTCATCGCTAATGATAGGGTTGATTCCCAGAATAAAAAATTGATGAAAATGGTGTCTGCTTTGTGTCTTCAAAATATTATCGATACAATTTATACTCAACTAATATTATTATGACGACCTCTGTGACGTAGTGGGCCAAGGCCCGTCTGAGACGCAGAAGGTTGGGGGTTCGATTCCCGCCGCGGGATTAATGTTTGTATGATCTGTAAGTTTTTATCTCGGGTCTGGGTGGTTCTATGTATAGTATGTACGAGTATGTATTTACATAAAAAAAGAGTATATAAATAGTATATTAGTCATGTGGTACCCATATATAAATAGTATATTAGTCATGTGGTACCCATTACACAAGCTTTGCTTACTTTGGGGCCAGATGATGCTGTGTGAAATGTCCGGCATTATTATTATTATTATTCCTGGCTATTATTAATCAAATATTTCAAATGTGGAATCCAGCAATCTAAGGCAAGCGACTGCATCTTTTTTGTCTTTTTTATTGTTATAATTTAACTCGGGATTAGCATTAATACGATAAAATGCGATAAAGATATAAATATATAATGTAAGCAGATAAATATCAATATTACAAAGTATTTTATTTTAAGACCTTTACTCATCATCATCATCATCATAACAGCATTTAAGAAGTCCACTGCTGAGCATATGCCTCCCCAATGGATTTCCTGGAAGAACGATTTAAAGCCCTATCTGTCTGTACGGTGCAACACGAGCATTTGACATGGTTTTTGTCATGTTCGTTTTAAGACCCACCTGTTGGGAGACGATATTGAGGTCGCTGAGCATTGTGCCTAGGTCTTCCAGCAATTCTGCCATATAGACTATATTGTCGGCAAATCGAAGGTGAGTGATGCGTTCGCCATTGATGTTAATACCATGTCTATGCCAGTATAAGAGCTTGAAAATATTCTCCAATGCAGAGGTGAACAGTTTCGGAAAAATAATATCTCCCTGTCTCACCCCTTTATGCAATGGGATTGGATTCGTGCTCTGGTCCTGGAGTCGGATAGGCATGGTGGTGTTACTGTAGAGACATTTCAACACTCCGATATACCGATAGTCGATTTGGCACCGCCGGCACGATTAGTAACTACTCTCGAAAACAGCTTATGGACATGGCTCAACAGCGAGATGGGCTTGTAATTCTTTAGGAAGGGGTTATCCCCTTTCTCAAAGAACAGTATCACCACGCTCCTCTGGCGTAGTTGCCTCGAGGATTACGGAGTTGAACAGCTTCTAGAGGATCTTAAGTAACGGTGTTCCACCCGCTCTCAGAAGCTCTGTCGTTATTCCGTCTTCTCCCGGTGCCTTTTTGTTCTTAAGCTGCTTGAGAGCCGTTCGGATCTCGTTTAGGCTGAGGTCCGGAATGTCTTCTGTCTAGTGTCGGGTTAGGCGGGCTCTTGCATCGCTAGTCGTGCTTGTACGTTGCGATGAGGTGTACAGTTGTCCATAGAACTTCTCGAGCTCTCGTAAAACTTCTGGCTTCGAGGAAACGACACTGCTACTGTCAGTCTTCAGCTTCATCAACAGGCTTTGCCTAATAGATAGATCTCTCGCGAACACATTGGAGCCTTGGTTGCGCTTTATTGCGTTCTTTATACTATAAGTATTAAAGAGACGCAAATCGCGTCGCATAGACTTTGAGATCTGTTTATTGAGCGTGCTGTATTTCGACATGTCCACTAAAGACTGCAGTCTACCTTTGCGCTGGGTCTTTCAGAACTTTGACCCAACGGCATGGAAAATTTCCACCAGCCCGTCATTTATTTCATCCACGGATTCGCATTCGGCGAGGCATTGGAAGTGATCTTGGAGTTCCAACTGATAGTTCTCGGGGTTTTGGATTTGGGCAGGACTTGGGCGAAGAGTAGATTTCATCAGACGGGACCTTTCTAGATTTACGTTAAGATTTAATGAGCTTCTAACCACTGCCGGTTTTGACCCTTTTGATCACTGAGACATCATAAAATATTTGCTTTTTTGTAGTCATGATGAAATCTATCTCACGTTTGTGTTCACCGGGGTGAAGTCACGTTCATTACCTGGACGACCTCTTCTTGAAAAAGGAATTTATCACAAAGAGTCCCTCCTTTTCTTCCTGTTCCAACTATCAGCCCACCTTGCAGTTTTACCCACGTGGTATACCTATTTACTATCCCAGTAAAACTTAGCCTAGCTATCAAGGATAATCTAGCCATCCGTGAAATAAGTTTTAAAATGGGTTCGGTAAATCAAACTTCTTATTGACTAACAAGACAAACGACTGTACTTAATTTCTATATAATTATCATAGTAAAAGTCATAGTCTTAGTTCTATTCTAGACGTCATCGCGGCATGGCCGTCTAAAATTTTCTTGGTATTCCTCGTCGTTCAAATCACATTGCACCATAATACACATAATTCAATTGTTCATACTTGTCCCATGTAGTCACAACTTATTTATAAAATTTCCGCTATGATTACTGAGCATGCAACAAAACGAGTAAGGAATATTAAATTAGCTATGTTTTAATTAGTTACTTCATGAAATGACAAACGAAGAAACTTTTTTTGGTTTTTTGGAACACAAAAACTCAGCACAAAACGTCATCAAACGTGCTTGACATAAAGGGTTACTATAATATAATATGAAATTTACCCAGTCAATTATATTATGTAATATTATTAGGACAAATATTTAAATGGTGTACATCGATGTTTGTTATGTTAATGTTATGTTAATTATGTTAATCCACCCAGACGGGTAGATAAGTATGTATTGAATAAGTATGTATGTTAAAATATATAATGTGTATTCTATCAGTCGGTAGGTTTCCATAGTACAAGTTATGCTGAATTTGGGGCTAAATTGTGTTGTGTTGAGTGTCCACGAATATTGATTTATTTTTTATTATTTATACTGATATCAAATAAAATTGCTGATATATTTGATTTCTAAGCACTAGTAAAACAAAAACAAAATGAATGACTAGCAGTTATCCATCTAGTTTTATATTTTTAAATCGAAAAAGTCGAAATAATCCACAATGGAAACCATCACCATTTACCATCGAAAACCAGCGTGGTTTGTTGATTTGAACTATATTAATGAGATGACTTGTACCCAATTAGTCTTGTATGTTATCATTTGCCAAATTCATGCACTGCTTCTGTTCTTAGCCAGGGAATAATTTAACAAATGGCAACCCTTCGAAATGTACATATGCATCATATATGGTGGCTTCACTTTGGTTTGACAAGGTTTCAATAATCCAAAATGCATTTTTTAAGCATGGTGTGAAAAATTTAATGTTATTTTATCGTTCTTGCAATTGTCTTATTATGTTGATTTGTGGTTGTGTCTATATTGCACATAAACTTCGATATCAATTTAGTTTATGTAAGTAAATCGTTTTAGCTTTTTAGGCAAATATTAAAAAAGGAACTTTTACACCACTCTTTATTGTGTTTAACACTAGTACCTACTGGAATAATCTTATTAATAATATAAATGCGAATGGAACTGTCTGTCTGTCTGTTACATTTTCACGCCTAAACCGCTGAACTGATTTTGATGTATTTTGGTATAAAGATAGATGGCACCTTGTAGAAGGACATAGGCTACTTTTTAAGTAGGTACAACATGTGCAAAGCCGAGGGCAGCAGCTAGTTAGTAAAATAAAGTAAGTCTTAATAAATTCTGCTTTTTGATGCTGATAAAAAAAATCTGGCTTCTAGCAAACTATTTTATTAAATATTTTTAATAAGTATTTGAAATAATGATTTAACACGAAAACAAAACATCCTTGTTATATTGTAATCGTTAATTAAATTCTCTTAGAAATTCTCTATAAGTGAACAGACAACTTATGTGTCACATACGACACAAACAATAGACAAGTTTTATTAAAAATCTTTTATTCAACTCGTTCGCAGCTCTCGGACAAAGTATCGTAAACGAAAAGAAAACTTTCACTTCTGAATAGTCGATAAAAGTTAACAAAACCATTCAGGCGTCTACTTTTCAAAAAGCAAATTTCATTACAACCAACTTCACAAAGTAAGTAGGTACCTACTCTAAGGGCAAGTACTTTCCGTGTTTAATTCATATTGTTGTCTCAATCCCAAAGCAAATTCAAATTAACCATGTCAATATTCTAAAATATTCCTGCTATTCGAAAGAAAACTTGCATTTCCCTTGTCTTACATTACAAAACTTGTCTTAAATGCTAATAAAAGAGATCGTGAGCGCCCCGGGATCTCCTTCAATGAATATTTCATGATGGGTCTACCACGGCTAGCGTCGAAGACCTCTGACCCGTGTGTCGTAATTCCCCAATGATATTAAAACTCCGACAAGACACGGATTTGTGAAGAGCTCAACATTGGCTGGTATAAGCAGTGACACAGATGGTATGCGTTTATTTTCACATTAATTTTTCATATTTGAATTCGATTTCGATGCGATTACTTTAGTTTAGTTTGTTTCAACCATTTGTTTTAGAACCTACACACATATGTATTTTTTAAGAGTAGAAAACATTTTCATATTCCCTTTCCATTATTTGACAACCAAACTTACGGTACAGCGTTTCCTTGCTATTTAATTTACTGCTGTGTAAATCACTGTATTTGTGATACAATTTTATTTATAGAAATGTAATAATTACGTTTTATAAACGAAAAGGAAATCCGACTTTATTGAATATATTTTTTAATACAGGAAAGTACCTATATGTATTTTATTTATATTAATGGGTAGGCCAACTAAACGCACTGCTCCAATGAGACAGCGAGGTTTCGGAGTAAACCAAAAATATCATCGATGTATTCAATTTTTAGATTTATGTTGATTTTTATAAAAACCGCTCGACCCATTTTGATAAAATTTAGATGGTGGTCCCATTTACCTCTGGGAAAGGGAAGTAATACGCTTTGAAACAAAAAAATAATTTTCCAAATCAGGCGTCTTTGAGTAATCGATGAACATACATAAAAAAAACCGGCCAAGTGCGAGACGGACTCGCGCTCCGAGGGTTCCGTACAAACCTATAGGTATATAAGTAAAATTTCACCCATCACGACAATCGAGTCATAGTTGGATGATGTAACCAAAAATTTACAGTTTTCGCAAATTTTCCTTTATCTGTGCTATAATACGTTGCTTAGTACCAAATTTAAAAAAAAAATACTAGTGACAAAACAAATTAATTCAGCACAGAAACCAAGAAAAGACAAGAAACACCAAGAAAAAACCAATGACAGAATAAATAAATAAATTAATGTATAAAATAAACAAAGTCTTAATCGGAACAACGACTAAAAATAAATACCTACGGAACCAATTTGTGACAAAATAATAAATGCCGGCTTATTACAAAGGTAGACTATTTTTGGAATTGCCGAGATTTATTATTTATTATGTGGATTGAACTCTTCTGATTGGTTGTCGGTTTTGTTTGACACCTTTGATAAAAAGCCGCGAAGTCACAGAGTCGCACAATGAGGTGGACAGATAAAACTATGGGAAAATATGGGATAGACAAGATTTTTCATAGAAATTCAAATTATTAGATACCTAGCCTAGAAATGTTATTATGAAATCCATCTACCTACCTAGAAAAATGTTGTAGGTTGGGTACCTAATGCTTTGAATTTCTATGAAGATCTACCTACTTATGTATTCTACCTACTTACGAAAAATGTTGGTTAGATACCTACCTACCCAATGCTTTAAATTTCTATGAAGATCCAAGATCAAGTTGTTTTAATAAAGAGTTGTGAACATATTATCATCATCATCATCATAAAAAAATCCTGCTTAGTTTCAAATTTTTGTTTGTCAACAAAAATTAAATGCAATAAATCCGAAAATTTGATAGAAGAATAAACAAGATTCTTATAAAAATTGCAGCTGATCTCAACAAGAACACAAAAATTTACTTTCTTCTCAGAGGCATCACAATGTAGGCAACTTTTATGTTTGTGTTGCGTGAACTCAAACGATACTTCATTTTGGAGTCACGCTCAGAGTTTAATAAACAGCTGATTTTAGGGACGTTACCATTAGTAGTAAGTGCAGTTTTGAAGCAAACTTTGCTGCTCATTTCTTCAATTAAAAACATTGAACTTATAAAAGAGGTAAAACATATGTTGTTCTCGAAAGTATCGAGAATCAGCCCACCTCGGCATAACATACTAGTTCCGGGACACCCTGTATAAAAAGAGATTGAAAAAGTCAGTTGATGAACTGTTTTACGGAAGCGTTTTATCTTTGGTTCAGGGTTCAGACAAGTCAAAGTCACTTTTTTGACAGCGCTGCCAAAAAAATACGCGTTTTAAATGTTTAGCGCTATACGAAATGTACTTAACATAACGTTATTGGTTATACTAGTATGTTGTTATAGTAGTTGCTATAGTAGTTTAGCTTTATCATTGACGTTCAAATTATCGCGGTCGGCCACCACTGCCAGACGGTAGCGTCCTCAAGGCACTAGTGGGATAGCCACGTTGAATAGCAATGCTATTTAATAAAAATCAATCAATAACAATCAATTTATAATGATCATAATAATAACAGAATACGCTGGGCCAAATTGAAGCTAGCTTTTTTGGTGACGCAATATATTCTGTTATGTTTTGATAAACATTTCGATCTAAATAAATTGAATAGTTGTAGTACTTAATGATATATTTATGCTGACAATATAAGGACAAGTAAGGCTTTACAACATTATAAGTAACTACCCGATGTGTAAGCATAAAAAATGCATGGAAATACCATATAAACATGACCTGACATCCCTTCAGGTGATTTTTCACAAAAATACATTTTACTTTATAAGGTTTTTTTCTTTTACCATCCGCTGTACTCCATAACGATCAGCTGAGGATCATAAAAAATGGCTCAGCACCCGCATCTGACTTTAAAATCGGATTGGTATTTTTCGCTGAACTGAATATTACTTCGAGTGAGGATTTCTATGTGGAACTGATCCCATATGAGTGCTGCTCAGAGACTGATGATGATGGAGACGATTGCGATAGTCTTCAAACTATTGGCGGTTAGTCCCCCTGCTGACTAACAGAAGAGCTAGCAACAGAGAAGAAAAACTTGAAACAAACCCGGTTCGGTGCCAGCTGTTATGCACCTGCAACCGAACCGACATCGTATGTACTGATTCGTCTTTCCTGCGGGTCTAGTCGGCAAGATCGAGAGATTAGTATGGGTACCTGGGAAGGCCTGCGCTATCAAACAGAATCCCAGGCCGAGTGGCGTCAGTGGAGAGGAAACTTCAACCACTGCAGCTTTCCGAAGTGGATCCATGAACGTTAGTTTTCAATTACAAATAACTGCTCTGTAACTTGAACTACGCCACCTAAAACATTTTTAACAGATGAACTGAGGCCAATGATGATGACCATATAAAATGCATTTAGTATGTTCACAATATGGTGTTGAATTGGTTGAATAACTAGTGGCTTGACCACTAGATATTCTTATTCATACTGTATTCGCAGGCTTTCACAGTACGTGGTCACTCGCGCTTAGCCAATTTTTTCAACAGAGATAGATAAATTCTGTTAAAAATAATAATCAATCAGCCAGACTGACGTCTTCTAAGAATATTAAGATAGCACGCTCCTGTATTCTTGAAGTGATTAATGAGTTAAGACAAACAAGCAAATTTCCAGACACGAAACTTCATCGTAGGTAGATGAAGTTTCGTGTCTGGAAATCTGGAAATTCAAAAGATCATACAGATTAGACATTTATAAATACACTACAGAAAGATATAAAGTGGACTAGGTATATTCCTTTAAATATATTTAATACAATAGAAGTATCAACAGCAATAGTAATGTATATACATACATGTTTTTGTGAAGCCAATGTTTACCTCATACTAGTAGTTTACTTGTAGAACCTACTTACTTTATTAGGTCTATGCGTAGCATTCTTTATTATATCCTTAGAGTGGAAAGCAAGCTTTATTTTCGGGTCGGGTTTTGGTTCAGTCACGTCTTCGAACTTTTGGCTTTATGACATAAATGCCGCAAGTGACAAATGTGCTGAGTCATTGGAGGTGCTGCGGTGTACGGTGAATCCTTAAAATCTATTTGGCACGCTTTAGAGTTAAAACATAAATATAAAGGTTTGTCGGTTAACGTTCTTACGAGTATGGTTAAGTGTAAAATAAAGCCTGATTTCCAAAGTTTATGGTAGAGTTGGTAGATTTAGACATTGTCTTCATTTGTCGAATAAAAGCATCGAACATTGTTTTAAATTTAAAACTCTAGGTACGAGTATATCTAATAATTATCCCAATGAGCTCAAAACCTTGAGGTACCGTAGACGCCCAGAGAGGCCTGCATCGGCGTGAGCGAGCTGCTGGCCTTATTTTTAGACCGTATTTTTTTTAGTGCATTGACATATAATCTTGGTTTTTCTACAGCGTCAAGGGATTGTAGACCATAGTATTTGATACTCATTTTAGCTTGATACCTTTTACTGGTGCTTGCGAAAAAGGGTTTTAACATATTGACAGACAGACAGTCGGACAACAAACAAGTCTGTTTTTAGAAAAGAATAGAAAATTCAACAAATGAAATAAAAGCTACTTGGAAAATATTAAATGATGAAACAGGTAAATCAAAGGACCGAAATAGACAGTCCAAATTATATATAGATGGTAGAATTTTGCGTTGCGAATGCATTTAAGGACGTATTAACAAATATATTTTTTTAATGGTTTTTGGGTACCATTTAATGAACCAGGAATCACATCAAGATGGCGGATATTACTTTTTTATGGGAAATCAATATGCATATTACTATTAGGGTTTTTGAGGGTGCTGATTACGAATATGATATTCACTTTGGAATTCAAGTTGGCGGATATTTATTTTTTATGGAAAATCAATATACATATAACGATCGGGGTTTTTGAGGGTGCTGATTACGAATATGATATTCATTTTGGAAAACAAGATGGCGGTTATCACTTTTTTTAATGGAAAATCAATACTAATGCGAGTGTGGTGATTACAAAGGGTAGTGATGGAAAATAAAGTTTTGTTTTTATCATAAATGCCACGAATTCGGAAATTTGGACATAAAACCAGAAAACTTTCAAAAGGAAGAAATAAAACTAATGCAGTTTTGTTAGTATATTTTATTCCAAGAAATTATCTTTTTTTTCCATCAGGAATTATTATGAATTAGGTAATTTAATCTAATGAATGAATTTTTGTGAACAGAGAAAGCAGCCAAGAAGTTTCCGTAGACGATGAGCAGCATGAAATTTTATCGTAAATCAATTTTACAATTATTATTAGTAATTTTGTTTTATTATACTTATATTGTCTTTTTTTACTTCAGGATCAGGAATATGCAGAAAAAGAATGTAGACCGAGAGGGAGAAGAATCATTGAAATGAATTACCTATTTGAGCAGCTAATCCATATAGGTAGCCACACTTCTCTTTTTGATTGCGGCGTGAAGTATCTTAGCATACTTGATGAAAAAAGAGATCTGGCCTTCATTCTAAATTTAAACTTCATTGAAAAATGTGTGGTGAAAAGTTTCAGCTTGAAACGGTGCGCAAAGTCCAGAGTAGAATGGATATAAATGAGAAAGTTGTAGCAGGAATTATATCTACTAGTGCAGGATACACCCAGCTTAATACTCTTCTTGCCCATGCTGACATCCCACAAATACCTCTGCGGCTGTATGAAACAACGCACAATCAAATTTGCCAATGGTGGGAAAAAACAGCGAAACATTGTATGGCTGATGCAGGGAAAGAAGAGATTGAAGAAGCGACACGTATTGGAAATGTTTCATCCCAAGGAACGCCGATGATAGCAGTAATAGCAGACGCATGTTGGAGTAAACGTTCATACGGTAAAAACTATAATGCTTCTTTTGGCGCTGCGGCAATTGTTGGCCAGCACAGTAAACAAGTTCTTTACTGTGGCGTGAAAAACAAATACTGTGCCACATGCTTCCGATCAACGAACAAAGGAATTAAGCCACTAGATCATACATGCTTCAAGAACTTTAGTGCTCCTTCGACTGCGATGGAAGCTGCTATAATAACCGAAGGTTTTAAACTTTCCTTGCCTGATCATGGACTTATTTATTCTCATTTGATTGCTGATGGGGACGCCAGTACATACGCTTGCATTAGGAATGCTCGACCTTATCCAGAAATAACAGTTGGTAAAGTAGAATGCAAGAACCACCTGCTGCGGAATTATTGCAAAGCTCTCCTAGGACTTTCAACCAACACAGTATACCACATCCGAGCGAGAAAACTTGTAAAAGAAAAATATTTGCGGTTACGTTGGGGTGTTGACTCCTGTATAAAACACTGGACCAATCAAAATCCCTTTCACGGAAAAAGTTGAAAATATAAAAAAAGACAAAATGGGCCATATCATATATTTGGTGACCACAGCAACTGTCCATCAAATTTCTACACCGATAGCCTAAATAATCTAACAATGATAATTTTTTCCAAGAATTGCAAGCTTATGGAATTTTCCAAAAAAAATAGATTTGGCCCATAGACTTTCCTTGCATTCCTACACAGTTTTGCGAATAATGTAACTAACAACTTTTTTGAAAGTTTTAATGCAAGAGTTGCAAAATATGTGGGAGGCAAAAGAGTGAACTATGCATCAAAAGGCTCTTATAGCGGTCGATGCGCAGCAGCTGTTATATCTTTCAATACTGGTACTTTACAATCGTATGTTCACAAATTCATCTTTGGTACTGATGCTAATCCAGAAATATATCAGCTAGAAAAAACACGTAAAGAAAAAAACTTTAAAAGGAGAAATATTAAAAAGAAGAAAGTGATTGAAAGTGGTACTACCAGGTTCAGGGCCAATTACGAGTAACTGATCAAAATATGTGTGTATTTGCTGTTTGGACTGGTGACGGCAAAATAAAATATGAATTCGTAAAAAAAGACGACCAGTTCTGGAAGGATAACATGGAGGGGCATTTAGTAAAATTCTACAATAACTGTTTACTTCCTGAACTTGCTGACCCTCGTTATTCGAGGTCTATGGATCTTCGAGATCATAGCTCACACACAAGCAAAAAAATGCATAAAAACATTACTTTATGTAAATTATATAAAAAAAAACTATATACCACATAACGCTGAAGTTTGGTTTATTAATAAATAAATAAATATTACAGTACATTAATTTCATAAAGTGCTATCTACCCGCAAACTAAGCCAGAGCTTGGATTATGGGAACTAGATTACGGATAAAATACTTATATACCATTATTTTGTAAATATATACTTATGATACATATAACATCCAAACACAAAACAAACATCTTTGTTAGGTATTGCACAAATGTTTGCCCTCAGCGCAGCACAGCGCAGAAGGCAGAGTTACTAGCAATTGAGCTGTGTGGCGTGTTTATTGTGTATTGGTTTATTATTAGTAATAAAAAAAATATAAAAACGTATCTCATTTCTTTACCTACCTAACCTTCAAGTATCAAGATTTGTTAGTTAATGTATAAAATCGAGCGTAAGGCGGCTTCAATGTGTGCGTTGGCACTTTGATGTAGTGTGCTGGCGCAGAAAGCTAAAGCTGAGTGTCAAAAATGTAATCACGTCCTCAGATATTTCAAATATTGTGATCAAAACGATAAACTCTTCAGCCTCCGGAGGTCCCGTTATACTAGAATCGAGTGTTGCTAAATGTAAGAAAGACTTTTGTTTTAGCTATATTAACGAGGCCAGTATTGTAAAAGCATTGAAGTAAATTAATATGAAAAATACAGAAGATCTTTGGGAAATGTCTTCAAAGGTGCTGGGTGTCATTATCTTAGATATTGCACTATGTTAGCTTATATTTTTAATAGATGTATCGACGAGAGAGTTTTTCCCGATCTTATGAAACAGTAAACTCATTCCTATGTTTAAGTCTAGAAGTGAAAGTGATCTCGCTAGTTATAGATTGATATCAATATTACCTGCGTTAAGTAATATATTTGAAAAAAAAAAAAAACATTTTTAATCAGCTATATCACTTGAACGTTAACGGCCTGCTACATAGTAATTAATACGGATTTACAAAACGTCGACCAACAGCTGATGCAGGTATAGCGATCTTAAAGCATATATTTGACGCCTGGGAGAAGTCACAGGATGCGGTGGGGTATTCTGTGATCTATCTAAGGCCTTTGACTGTGTGAGTCTTGCAACTCAAGACGCTATGCTCTCACCACCAAGACGGGGGTGGTGAGAGGTCTTCAGGATCAATTAGTGATATAGGGGTACTACAGGGTTCGATACTAGGCTCTTTTTTTTTCCTAGTATACATTAACGGTTTACCTTTTTTGTAAAAAATATTTGTGAAATAGTTTTATTTGCAGACGATACGTCTTTAATTTTTAAAGTTGATGGTTCCGCTGCATATGCAATTCGTGCGATACGGTGGCTTACTGATGAAGCTACAGTAAGGCTTGTTTATTACAGATACTTACATAGTTTTATGTCATATGGCATCATTCTCTGGGAGAAAGCAGCTGATATGGGTAAAATGGGTAAAATATTTGTTATTCAAAAAAATTCAATACGTGCTATTTATAAAATGAAACCACGAAAGTCTTTGAGATAAATATTCAAAGAAATTAATATCCTCACAATAGCTTCACAATATTAAAATTGGTTATACACTCATAAAAATAGAGATGGGTTTCAGCAAAATAGTGACCTTCATAGAATCAATACTAGGAATAGACACAAATTATACATCCCTAGGGTTCGACTAGAACCGTGTTCCCCATAATAAGTCCATTATGGGGAACACGGTGCGCTTCTCTATTAAGCTTCCTGAAAATGCAACTAAACTACCTATTAGGAATTTAAACCATACATAGAAGGTATTATTTTAAAGAAAGCTTATTATAATATAAATTTATGTATTATTGATATGAATATGAATACATGGCCTCATGTCGCTCTGCCCTCAGACAGTTAACCAACACACTTGAAATGTATAAACTCTCTTGTTTTATTAGTACTTCGTAGTTAAGTTAGGTATAAGATGGATCATGCAAAAAAGCGTTAGGACCAGGACGATTTTCTTGCCAGTTTTTCTCAGGCTTGGGTTAGGATGAATTTGTACCTAAATTTGTATGTAAGACGTTTCAAAGTGATCCTTGTGATTTTTAATTTGACTTTGAGTCTTTTAGGAATACTTAAAATACGTATTTACTAGTTCTCTAGAAGTAAATATATCTACTTTGCGATAACAACTTTGAGCTAATTTCTCCTAAACCATTATTTAAATTTAAAACACGTGCCGTGTTTCTGCTTATTTCAAAATCCAAATAACACAATATCTAAAAACATTATTGAAAACATGTTGTAATGAGTTTCACGAACCTTTGGCGCTTTGTAGAAACGATTTCTGTACATTCATTTATATTCTCCACTATGCGCCACACTACAAAATCTACAAACGCAGCATCACTGATAATGACGACACCGCACGAATAAATAAAGTTTGGTTTTATGTTCATTTAGATTCAGCACTAAACCTAATTTAATGCCGACTGCAGTAGTTTTGGTGTGAAAATTGTTTCAACGCTGCGGTCTATGTAGTATTGATTTCATTTCACCTCTACACAATCGTACCGAAAATAATAAGAGATAGGTGTACCGTACATATTCATCTGAGCATTAAGTATTTGAGCTGATTCAAAGTTTTGAAATCAAATGATATTTCTAACTGCAATACTAGTTTCCAGTAACTACATTATCAGTTGTTTACATAAACTAAAAGCTATCTTTACAACTGAATGTAAATGTCTAATTCATATTCCAAAATCAACATTTTGTGCAAATGAATGCAAATTAGAACCAAATGCGAACAATAAATCTGCGGTGCAGACAAATCATATTTAACTAGGTTTGTAGACGTACTAATAACGAACAATTAAAATTACCAAGTCTTTCGGTCTACACTTAAAAGGTTGTGTATATAAATAACCTATGGTTTTTAGAAAAAAAATCTTATTTATAAAAGTAGAGTTACATATAAATTAGTTAACTTTACACCGAGATTTTTATCAATAAATGTTTAAGGTTATTGGCGCACCACCTTTTAAATTATAAAACGAATTCAAAGTTACTGAAATTGAAATCATATTTATTTAGAACCCAATCTTAACGATCTCAAGATAATTAATTACTATTTACAAAGTGAAAACAAAATCAGTTCTAGAAAATATCTTTGAAGGGTAAATAATGTTAGGTCTACCTTATTGATGATTTTTATGCATATCTAATGTATTTGTCGCATTATAAGAGTACGAAAACCTATCACTCCAAACACAAAGCAGACAACTTGTTGGAAGTGCAAAAAGCAACTAGAATCATTGCTGGTCCCACCTTCATGTCCTACGAGAGTTGTGAAAGAGTATTAAGTAGATTGCGTAATTATTCGCGTAAATAGCAAATTGTCTAATTTAAATAGCGTTCAAACGTTCCATCGAACCTATGTTCCTGGTAGAAATAACATACATGGAATGTGAAAGGACTCCTAAATAACCGCAAACTACATTGTTGTACAAGTAAACCTACACCTACCTACGAGGCTAGTAAGCCGTACGTAACCACAAAAGGTGCTTAGGTGGCAAGAGTGAGAGTGGGAAAGAGAGTGAATACCCGAAAACAGAGAAACAGCAGACAGAAAACTCCAGTTTTCTAAGAGTCTCGGTGCTTGCGTAAAAGGGATATTTGGATTTAATAATAAATCAAATTTTACGATTACGTTCCACCATAACTGAACCTCGCTTAACAGAAGCATATTATTCATTGTATGTAAACATGATCTGTAAGATATGTGCCTTGGGTGCTTTTCTATGTAAGTATTTAATTTATATTTATACAAAAAAAAAGTATATACATATCTACATAAGTTATGTATCAGTCATGTGATTCCCACAAATCCACACATTCCCACATTCCCACTTGTGATTAACACAAGCTCTGCTTTCTTTGGGGCTAAAATATATTATAATGCTGAAATGTCTAGCATTATTTATTTTATAATTATCGCCTAAGTATTATTTGTTCATTTATAGAGAGAGCATATTGTGTAAACAATAGAGTTGGGTATACTTGTTTTCACCTTCTTGAAATATTTGTTATACCTTTGTTCTTGTTTATTATTCATCCTAATAATTTAATTAAAGGTGCCCCAGTCTGACTGAAGCATCCACGAGTAATGAACTGAAATTGAGGTGAGTAGAGATGTTTATGTAGTAACAGAACCACGTATTATTCAAAGGTTTGAATCCCAGTTTGGCGACTGACCACAGATTTCGCATCGGAAGTGAGCTACAAACGCAAGCGGTAGTTTCACTGTGGTCTGCGGCTCGTTGATACTCCTCATAACGGCTTGACGCGGCTCCATACTGGTATCTCATTCAACCAATATTGCTATGATAAGACGGTTTTCTTATTGTCAATTGCGTTGTTAAAGGTAATTGTTTTGCCCAATCTAAACGTTGCATGATTTGCTCGTATTACTAGTAAGAAAATAACCAATCGGTATGGCATATGTACCATGTTGCATGGTAATGAATGTATGCTTAATTTTTCATACTTGAAGGTCACTCTGAGATTTGTATTAGTTTACAGCCACTTTTTTTCAAATCTGGAACACCATTTATCAGTTTTAAATTGAGTATTACTGAGACACACTCAGTAATAAACGTGCCTACGTGGTAGATAATCATCCTGCCTTGAGGCATGCCTTGCTGCCATTCAACCCTTATCGTCGTCGTTCGATTCACTGTGCGCACAGCCCTACATCCTGCCATCTCCGGCAGCAACCTTTCGTATCTATAAATTCATTAGAAAACCAGCTTATTTCAGCTTTTGCTATTCCCTACCCAAATATTAGTTACCTACGTTGTCTTTAGTGTCTGTATTTATGAGTATAATAATGTGTCAGTATTTTGTTACAGGTTACCTAGCATTATAGTGAAGGATGACATTGTGGTTCAAGTTACTAATATTTACTAATATCGATATAAATCACGTTCATGTTAGTCAGAAATCGTATTTTTTTTAAATGTGAATAACTACCATCTAGCGACTTTTAGATTTATCTTTTACTTGTCTTGTGAGACTTTGATTCTTGCAAAATTTCATGACACTAGGTCAACCGGGTACACCATAAGGTTTTGATTGATTGGCATGTCTTGAAATTTGCGGCATAAATAATAATAATAAATAAATAATCCCGGACATTTCACACATCATCATCTGGCCCCAAAGTAAGCATCGCTTGTGTTATGGGCACCACATAACTGATATACTACCTACTTATATACATTTTTTTGTAAATACATTATATTATACATACATATAAACACCCGGACTTGAAACAGATACTTGCAGGTCATACAAACATATGTCCCGCGGCGGGAAGCTAACCCGCAACCTTCTGCGTCTCAGCCAGACCTTAGCCCACTGCACCCCAGACATCATCTGGGCCGTAATAAATGGCCGTATAAAGGCCGTATCTTTTGATTGCGTTGGCTTAGAAGCTTGATTGATTTACATCTCCAAGAAACTGTAAATTACCTATACAATTTGATAAACACGGGTTTCACTCACGTATTATTTTGTCAATGGAGGCATCCGCACTGTTTCCATTGATAGAATAACACGTGAATAAAATCCGTGTTTATCAAAATGTATAGTACAACTCACGACTGTTTTGAAAATGAAACTGTAGATTATTAAACCATTATTCCACGTCCCCAAACTAAAATCAACATTTGGTACTTGGATGACGGAACTTTAGGTGGAAATGTAGACATTGTTTATGTTGATCCAATAAGTTCAGAAGATTTGTTTAGAGCTTATTTTTTTTTAAATACGAGCTATACATTTCGGAAACTAGATGGGATTAAAATTCAATCGTTTCAAAATTCAATAGTTTGGCCTCTAATGTTACAGTTGTTGATAAATTACTCCGCTTCATTCATTTTTAAAGTCTTTTCTGCCTACATATATGAATATATTAACAATTTTAGCAAACTTCGGACAGATTATTCAAAATGAATAGTCATAATAGCTTTTTCAATTATCAAGTTTTGTTATTATGTTCTAAAATTTACTTACGATTTATGATGTTATCAACTGTGGAAACACGGCGAGCTAGTGGAAGGCTTAGACAACATAATAAAGGACACTTTATCGTCAGTTTTGAATATTCACTTGGATGACAAGGCATGGCTGCAGGTCTCCCTAACTTTCAAAATGGGAGGCGTACGTATTCAGAAAAGTTCAAGTATTGCCTTACCAGCGTTCTTGTCTACCACAAGTAATTTGATTAAATTATCAAATTCCATGTTTTCAGGTTGGTTCTGGCAATACTCATAAAATGTAATAATAGACGACGTTAGTAACGCTTCGAACTGAGCTTGCCTCAATTCCGCTCCCTCCATGAGCTTTTCGGCTAGTTTTGATATTTGAGAACATTGCGTGACCAAAAGCTATCTCCTAAGGTCTATAATTTGACTTACAATAGAAAGACAATAGCAGCAATTTTTTTGATATTTCAACGGTTTTAAGTATTGGCAATTGATTAAACCAGTAAACTTTTTTATCTCATAGTTCAACCGATTGATTTGACCATTCGATTGAACTAGGTACTGGATGTAGCTATTGGTAAGATATAGGACAGCACAAGAATATTTGGATATCACAACTAAATGGGTATTTTAGTGGAAGACTAAACCTTTTTGTATTTGTGGACTAAAGGTACCTTTGATATAATCCTGCCTACCTAATTACAACAATACTATTAGCTTTAAATCTTGTTTAATGAGATGGTATCAGGTTCTCATTATCTCTTGGCTATAATTTATTAGCAAGGTTTAGACGCCTGGTAATTGAATATCGGATGGTATGCAAACAGTATCTTCTATAATCATCAACGTCTTGCTCTAAGAAGAAAAGGGAAAACCTTATACCTCGTTCGCTATCTCACTCATATCATTATCTACAGTATAGAAAATTACACGACGATGGATCTTTGTTCTTGCTTTGCCTCGTCATTTTATTTATAGCCAGGATGGTGTTTCAAATTTGAAATGAATTGGCATTACATTATAATCACGAGCTTCTGCCCGCGGCTCCACATGCGTGGTACTTACATAAAAAGTAACCTATATGATATTTGAATGGCATATTATCAGATGTATTGTATGTATTGTATGTATTTACAAAAAAAAGGTTTCTATTATTGTAATTTTTTTTTATTAGTGTTATTGACATGTTAGTACTAGAGTTGTATATGTAGCATACCAGTCATGTGGTACTTATAACACAAGCTCTACTTACTTTGGGGCCAGATAATGCTGTGTGAAATGTCCGGCAGTTTTTGTAAATTAACAAGTTTCATCTAAATCCTTTGATGCGTTAAAGCGTGATTAAGTCACAAACATAATAAACCTTCACCCATCCAAACATCCAATGGACCACACAAACCTTCTCCTTTTAAATATTAGCAGAGTTTTAGCATATTCACTATGTTTAGAAACAACTAAGCAAGCAACGCTACGATCCTCGCGACGCAAGGTAACCTAAAAGGAACCAATGACTAGACGAATGCCAGTATAACTACGATTATCTAAATTGATACCTTTCAGCGCAAATTCCATTTAGTTAGAGCGAAACAGATCCTTTCCTCAATGAATATTAGGGTGAGCCGAGTTGAGGGATTTGGTTTCATAAAATCGGTGACCACCATATTAACGGACGTACCCCATATCCGTTTACAGTATTTTGTATTTAGCAAAACTCCTTGCGGCTTTATTCTTGATGTACCCAAGGCACTATTTTACTTAAAAAAACAGTTTAATTGAGAACCTCCTCTTTTTTTGAAGTCGGTTAAAAAGGAGGTTCTCAATTCAATTGTATTTTTTTATGTTTGTTACCTCATAACTCCGTAATTTATGAATCGATTTAAAAAAATCTGATTTCATGTGAAAGGATATTACTTCCCGATTGGTCCTATATACATTTTATAATAATCGGTTATGTAGTTAGGTTTTTAAATAAAAACAACGGAAAAAAATATGTCATCATCCATTTGGATGAAACGAAATTTTTATATTTTGCTTTTTTATGCAAGGAGTCGGTTGTCTTTTTAGTTTTCAAAGGTAATTATATTAACCCCTTTATAAAATAGAAGGGTGTTATATGTTTAATGTGTGTGTATCTGGGTGTCTGTGTCTGTACTCGTGTATATGTATGTTTGTCTGTGGTATCGTAGCTCCTAAACGGATTGATAAAGTTTATAAGTGACTTGATCGAGTGTTCGTGTATTTACAAAAATCTGTTAAGCGATTTTGAGATCATCAGCTCTCACTAGTCGATGAATGTGAGCAACTTCCACAGATTTGATCGCTTTATAAATTTGGTATTCTGTTACTTCAATGATATTGCAAGAACTGGTTAATCATGCAACATAACCTGAAAAGTGTATATAGTTTAAAGAAGATAAACCTAATATATTTATATATGTAATTGTAGTGTAATACATGTTAATAAACACGGGTTATACTCACGTATTAGTTTGTCGATGAAGACACCGACACTGTTTCGATTCAGTTTGATAAACCTACGTTTAACAAAATGTATAGTCTCACGCTCTCACTCACGCCAGTTTTAAGGTATAATTGTAGTGTATGTTTGAAATAAAGGTATTTATTATTATATAATTATTTATTAAGCTTTAAAGTCGATTATTTCGATTGATTCCAGTATGATCTTTGGTTAAACCATTAACTATGTTTGTATGATCTGCAAGAATGTCTTGTGTCTTGGCGTTTTTCTTTGTACAATGTAAATGTATTTATCAAAAAAAGTATATCTAATAATTCTTGTATCATCAGAATCTCGGAAACGGCTTCAACGATAGTAATTAAATTTATTATGCAGGGAGTTTCGGGGGCGATAAATCGAGCTAGCTAGGTTTCATTTTTAGAAAATGTTGTTTTATCTGTGTTTTATACAGGTATTAAGTATTATAAACGTGCTGAATAACGCAAGACTTACCGTTAAGTTATAAATATAAATATTTATTGCTGTGGCTTTTCTATAAAAGTCCTACTACTAAAACTTACACGAGGGCATTCAAATACTTGATTGATTTACTGCGCATCTTCACGTCGTAGGTTATTACGACCAGATCATGAAAATATTTTATTAGCGAAATTCTTATATTCCATACACTTACCGTCAACAGCCGCTGTGCTAAGAATCCGGGCTTTACCGGCACATACCTACACCAAAGACGACCACTTAAGGAGAGGAGCTGTTTGGCAAGCTATCGGATATTCCATTTATGACGGGCCGCTTCCGCAGCGTCTAATAAATAATGGCTGTTATTGACTGACTGTAGGCTCACATGCTAGCCAGGGTTTTGATGGTGATTGAACTAGTGGTTACTATAGGTAGGAAAACGAAGGTACTGATCGCAGGTAAAGGACTAAACTTGAATGAGAATACTGTCGAGATAGGAACGCTTGATTTTATTTACAAAATAATTGAGTTCTAGTTATACTCGTACATACAAAGAATTGGGCAAAAACATACAAAATACATTCCGGCCGTATATTTCCATGCAACAAACAAACTTACGTATAATATTTTTCCTTTAAATTCCATTATTCTTGTTTTCATGACAGCTACCTAGAATTTTTCGTTTCCCGACCATTTTGAGCCGTAACGACTTGACAATAGAGAATAATGATTCCTAGCAAACTCGGGGTCCCAGGTGTTTTCTTCGCTAAAAATTGAAGTGTAATTTTGAACAGTATTTTCTGAATACGAAAATATTTTATTCTAAACCATTTTCATCTGTTTTTTGTTAAATTTTAAGGCCATTTAATTTTGATATAGTAACATCTGTTACTGGAGTAGATTCAAATGAATTGCCAAATTGTATATTATGAAGCTTTCAATGGTAACTGACAAGGGTTTTTCTTCATAAATAACACTTATTACTTTCGTTTTTTATTTTGCAGTTGAAAAAATAATTGTAATGAATATCTAATATATTTGTAAAGTATGTTATATTTTAAACCGACTTAAAAAAGGAAGATTTCTCAATTCGACAGTTTTATATATAATTTTTTTATGTGTATGAGCGGATAACTTCGTTGTTTATGAACCGATTTTGTCTTTTTTTTGTTAGAATGGAGATATCCTATAGGTAACATGATAAAGAAACCAGGATATGATGGCATCCCAGAAAAATCGAGAGGATCCTTCGAAAATCGTAGTGGTGACTAGTGCGTTTATAAATTTGTTCATTAAGTATTTTAAAGCACTACTATTTAAAGGTCAAGAGCCGATCTGATGACGGAGCCGAAAGATAGTAGAGGAAACTCCTCAACGATTAAAAGCAATTACCTGGTGTTTGGGCTTGATTCATTTGTATTGATGAGAACTTTACAAATAGATGGGTTATGACTGTCATTAGGGGTGTGATGATAAAGACGAAGGACAGTCAAGGGAACTCCTCAACGTTTTACAATAGCTACCTTGTACATATACATGAAGTCAGTTGTCTTTTTAGTTTTCAAAACGTAATTATATAATAGTAGCTTCTAGGTAACTAGGTAATAACAGAAAAAAAACAAAATGTTAAATAAAACCAGCGTTTTGTTCTTGGATTATTTATTGTTCTAATTAGCACCTTTGGTAGAGAGCCTACATTACTTAACCTTACTTTAGACAATAAGCACTGATAAAAATACTGAAAGTAGACCTGTAGGTGTTCGTTAAGGTCTGCTTCTTGAAGAATAACATTAATTATACATTGGTAGCATACTTCAACTGATTTCTCTATGAAATTCAGGTCGTTTACTCGGCAAACTGAATTCTATATATCGGAATGATAACATCGTTTAAATATTCGTTGAGTTCCGTTGATTTGATAGTTGTTTCGTTATCAAATTATGTAGTTTAATCGTATTGTCTGTTATATGATTACAAAACGGTTTATCAAAAGTAAGTCTTTCAAAATGTTTCGGAACGATGTAACTAAGAGTGGGATTTTACACAATTATTGTATCGATATATCGTCTATTGTTTTTTTACATTGGGAAACTCCCAGAAAGCACAGTTTTTTTGCCTCATACAAAATAATTGACGGATAAAAGCCCGGTATAACTATGTATCTATTGACTTCAGCGTCAGACAAGTTTGTCATTTTGTCACAGAAACATTTTTCTTATACTGAACAGGTGTTTTGGTTATCATCATACGTATTAATATAAAAATTATTTTTATATAATATTATTATTATTTATAATATTACAATCACTTATTTATATTGCTACAGTACTATTACTATTAATGTAAATGTATATTTCACGAAATCCGGTTGGTTATTAGATTTTATTTAATAGGTGTATGTATAATCATAGTTAATAATAATATACAGATCAATGCATACGTTTTTAATTTTCTAAAGCCAAACTAGAGCTAAATAAAAGTATCGTAGTCCTGTTATTAGAGTAATGAGAGATCGTGGCGCCCATACTTTTTTAGCTTTGTCTACGCAAAGTTAAAATGATTTACCAATAACAGTGTAAAATTTCATCAGGAGTTCATGAAATAGATGATGTCTACATAATTACCTAACATTATAGTTAGTATGTTCTTTTTTTTATTATTATAGCATTATTCATTAAAACAATTCGCTATCGAACTGTAAAAACTCTACTAAAAACACAAGTGTTACTTAGTTTTCCACCCACAACTTGATCAGCCTACTTGAAAATACAAGGTAAAATTACTCACAATTTGCCTGCCCTATAAAATATTTCCTTTCTTTTGACAATCAGTAAGAAAAGATTTTGCATCACCTAGGAAAACGGCGTCCAATCTATCTTCAAAGAAATATTAAACCATATTATCTCGAATAAAATAAAAAAACAAACATTATTTATTTTGTCATTTACGGATTGTTTAAGGCAGCTCCCAGTTGAGTTCGTCATCGTATCTCTCCGCTTCCTTCAACGACTCAAAGACTTTGACTTTTGACAGTAAACCTAGAATAGTAATAAGTGTTAAGCCATCATTTTAGAAGTAAATTCAAACTCAAACCTATCCATCCAATGGTTTCCTGGAAGAGATCGCTTTCAGCGATTAGACAATTTTATGTCTCCTGTGTCCTGTTTTCTGTACAATAAAGTGTTCTATTTATCAATCAAATCAAGAACTTATACACAATGCAATCACTACTTTGCCTATATCGAACTTACTCCTTTAAGTTATTTAACCATCCTTTATTGCTTTTATATGGAAGTTACTCTGAATTTTTTTATTTAAACTACATATCAAAATACTGCAAGATTGAACGTTTTTTTATGTACTTACCTGTGAAAAATCCAGATACCAAAGATAATACGAGAGTAACAACCAGCGCCAAAAATTGGTACAGAGCCTGGTTAGCTGCTGTACGCTCTCCCTGTAAAAATAAAAAGTTGCACGTTTTTTATTCGCATCAATTATAAACTGTGGCATCTGTACCTGTACACGTATTTCTGATGTAAAATATATTTATATTAATTATTATTATAAAATAAACTCTTACATCTTTCATAGCTTCAAATACAGTTTCCAGTTCAGCGGTTCCGTAGTCATGAGTTGTCGCGAGGGCTGCAAAGAGAACTGACAGAAGACCAGAGTACACTCCAGGCATGCCGTGGAGGTTATTCACCCCACAAGTGTCCATGATTCCAATCTTGGTGAGAAGAGGCTGCGGTGGTAAAAAAATAGGTAATATCATTATCTAACTACCCTTATCACACCAAGTTGGGTCGGTACCACAGGTTCTTTTTTCCCTCCCGTCTATCATTCGCCATCTCAGGAGTCACTCCTGTTAAACACATATTATCTTATACACAGACCATTCATCTGTTCTTGGGCCTACGACTACTACCCATCCACATTCAAACCCATCACTGTTTTTGTAACATATTTAACATTATAAATTTTGTCATATAATTTTGTGATTATGTAATTAAAATGAGGTATAAGTATTTATAAAACAGATGTTTGCTGTTAAGTGTGTTTAAAAGCAGCACTAAAAGCAAGTTTATATTTTCACAAAAACATTTCACGACATAAGTTAGTCAAGTTACTTCGTCTTCAGGGGGCAGTTTGCCTCGGTAACTTGAGCTAACAATGAGCTGCGAACCTAATAAGTGAGCATAAGCTTGTCTTCATAATCCAGAGTCAGGGTACTAATAGTCAAGTTACAAGCTTAGGGTAGGGAAAACAGAATATTAATTTCATTGACTGCACTGTGAACGAACACTTATGATTTTGGTTTCACCGCATGGTCTATTCAATGTGCAGGTACACACGCTCATATCAACTGCGGGGCGATTATGGACTTCTGATACTATCAAAACTTTGATACTAATCACTTTCAGTTACTATTGATGAATTGGTATTACGGAAGGTTGATGTTGATTGTCATACATGCTGTCATATGAATAAAATGACAGATCCTCCTCAGATCAAATAAATATAAAGACGGAGCGCCGCAATCAACCAAAATAAAGTCTCACAACCGTGCTTCTGTGTGTAGATACCCGCACCTACGCACACACATACACCGAAATCGTGCTTCTTGCTTTTATATATATATATATATATAAATTAAATAAATGATGTAATTTTTTTTGTAATATGTTTTATTGACCACGACATGGCATAATACTATTAATAGTTTAAGTATGTACGTATATACTAAAGCAATGAGCACGGTTTGGGTAATGTGTGTGCGTGGGTGCGTGTATTTACACAGATAAGCATGGTTTTGAGACTTCACTTTAGTTATTCATGGCAGTCTCCGTCTATATATTTACTTGGTCTGAGATAGATATAGAACGTACATAATAGTAATCCATCTTGTCAAAACTGGTTCCAATTACAATCAAACTTATGATTTAAATTATGTCGATTATTAATCAAAACTAATAGACAATGATTCTGTCAAAAGTTCCATAATCGCCATACTGGTCACTGCCACAAGGTACGTAGGTAAAACAGTTTTGATCTAGGCGTGTGTAGCTTTAAAAACAACAGGAAAATCCATACGTAGACACAGCTTCTTCATATATTTATTCTATCATACCAACTATAACAGGTCGAATTAAAATTCAAAAAACAACAGTTTTATTGAACATAATCACAATGTCTTGGAATTGAATTACTTGGAAGCGTCTTGCATACTGGGTGAACATTTAGGGACTAGTTCCTCCTAAGCCATGTTGAGATGAATCAAGCAAAAAACACGTCTTGGCTTTCATTTAGTACAAAAATAATGTTTCATTAAACAGTTACAGTCAAAATTAAAATATTAAATTATTTATTTGAAACATAACACATAACGACGATCTCTGTGGCGCAGAGGACTAAGGTCCGGTGGAGACGCAGAAGGTTGTGGGTTCGATTGTTCACGGGACAAACGTTTGTATATTTGTCTCGGGTCTGGGTATGTATAATATGTATGAACATACAAAAAAAAGTTTGTAAGTACATGTGGTACCAATAACACAAGCTCTGCTTACTTTGGGACCAGATGAAGCTGTGTGAATTGCATTTTTTTTTTCATTAAACTTACAGTCAAAAACCTGTATCCAAACACGCTGATTATACCAGCTCCAATGCCTACTGCAACTGCTCCACCAGCTCCAATCTGCATGTTGCAGACGGATCCAACCGCTACGCCACCAGCCAACGTCGAGTTCTGGATGTGAACCATATCGAGTCGACCTCCATGTTTGCTGACAGCCGATGATAGGAAGAAGGTTGTGACCTAATGAGCAATGATTTTGAATAACGAGTACATCATCAAGCAATTAATGAAACTGGTGGTGTAGGTTGGCCCCTTGATATGGTTGCATCGCGAACACCTAATTTTCCTTCCAAAAATAAGGTGTTCGCGATGCTCTCAAATGGTAAAGAAAAACATCGTGAAGAAATCGGCACACAGAACTTAAAACTCGAAGGTGTGTATCATTGGTTAGTATATCTAGCAAAATTCCACATACGTAATACTATTTCTATGGAATGCAGGTACCAAAATTAATGTTTGTAACGTAATATAAACTTTTGTGTGGCCGAAAATAATCTATGGACGTGATTCTGACTTCTCACCACTCACTCACCACCTCAAAAAATCTAAGTAACTGCTGATCTAAAGTGTTTACCAAGCATGGGTATCACAGTCCTTAGGATACTTGTTTTTTTAAAGGTTTGCCTTTAAAAAAAACAGGTACCAGTTTAGCGCTCTGAGACTTCGGCGTTCAGATTTTTTCATCGATCTTGGATACCAGAATGGCTGTACGTTTATTGGTTCGTGTAATCTAGAAAGTTACCGTCGCAGCAGCCAAAGATAAATAGGTGTTGACAACTGCCCTCTCATATTCAGCATCTGTGCTGGTAAGGCCAGAGTTGAATGATGGCCAGTAAATCCACAGGAAAATCGACCCTAAAAGCAATAAAACGTGTAAGTAATACATTGGATGAACATTGGATTTCTCACTATTAAACTATTATAAATTTTCCAGATATACAATTCCACTGCCCTTATTCCACTAGGTGAGATCAACATAACTGTTTATTTTCTACCACTCTCCTTAATCATTCGTGATGTCAATAGCCATTCGTTTTCTATCCTTATCATTTTTCTTATAGCCGAGCCATCTGGATTAGGATAAGGCTTAGGCCTACCTCTAAATCTTAATCCACACTAAAAACACCATTCTAGTAATATGACTTTTCTCCCTCCGCATGACATTCCCATTCCACGCTAACCTATTACTCCTGATTTTTTCCGGTGGGATATAGATTATAAAATTTTATTTGAATAAATGTACAGAATAACATAAATCGATAATAAATACAAGTATAGTTCTAGATTAGGTAAGCAAATACAACCCAGTCTATATGTTCATTTTGACTAGATAAATAATAAATTGGTGATATTGGTTCTGAAATAATAATTCACAGAATCAATCTTACCATAGAAAACCCTGCCAGGCATATACTTTCTTAGTGGCAAATTATTTGCTGAGAATCAGCTGATATCTTGTTAAATATTTAATGTGCAACCAACATTTATATCAATATAAATAATTAGTCTTACCAATCATAGCAGTAACATCTGAAGTATAATTGGGACCGTTCAAATCAACAGTAGGTACGTTTTGATTGTTTGTTGTAGGAGTTTCGTCCTTCCTACATCGCAGTGCTAAGCTGACTCCGAGGCCAAAGTAAGCTCCGAAGGTGTGAATTGCAATTGAGCCTCCAACATCTGAGGCCTATAAGATGAATTGTTTTTACATTTTACATAGAAAATGTAATGAAATGAAAATGTCGTTCTCAATACGACTGGATTTGGACGACCTCTGTGGCGCAGTGGGCCAAGATCCGGCTGAGACACAGAAAGGTTCAATTCCCGCGAGATCAATGTTTGTAGTATCTGCAAGTATGTGTCTCGGGTCTGTGTGTTTCTATGTAAAATATGTATGTTTTATTATGTAGTAAATATGAGTCATGTGGTACCCATAACACAAGATCTGTTTACTTTGGGGCCAGATGATGCTGTGTGAAATGTTCGGCATTATTATTATTTTGGTTTATTTTAGTTAGGTAAAATTAAGTTAAGTTGTTAATATGGCCTTATTATATTAGAAGAGCAAAAATCAATATGGTTATCAAAAATATTTGTGGACATTCGATATAACATAAAATTGCAAGATATTTTGTTTTAAAAACATATATTTAAACATTTTAGAATCGGGACCCTGATTATTTTTTTATCAATTCAAAGTCAAAGTCAAAATATGATTTATTCAATACAATCACAAGGATCACTTTGAAACGTCTTACATACTAGGTGAATTTAGGTGCCAATTCATCCTAACCCAAGCTCGAGAAGAATTGGCAAGAAACTCGTCTTGGTCCTAGCTCTTTTTTATATGATCCATCTTATAACTACCTTAACTACGAAATACAAATACAAGAGAGTTTATACATTTCAAGTGTGTCGGTTAACTGTCTGACGGCAGAGCGACATGAGGCCATGCATTCTTATCAATAATATAGTCATCTATATTATAATACGCTTTCTTCAAAAGACTACCTTTAATGTATGCTTTAAATTTCTTAATAGGTAGTTTAGTAGCATTTTCAGGAAGCTTATTATAGAAGCGCACCGTGTTCCCCATAAATGACTTATTAACTTTTTCTAGTCGAAACCTAGGGATGTATAATTTATGTTTATTCCTAGTGTTGATTTTATGAAGGTCACTATTTTGCTGAATCCCATCTCTATTTTTATGTGTATATAACAAATTTTCATATAAATATTGTGAAGCTATTGTGAGAATATTAATTTCTTTGAATATTTCTCTCAAAGATTCTCGTGGTTTCATTTTATAAATGGCACGTATTGCCCTTTTTTTAATTACAAATATTTTACCAATATCAGCTGCTTTCCCCCAGAGAATGATGCCGTATGACATAACACTATGGAAGTAACTGAAATAAACTAGTCTAGCTGTAGCTTCATCAGTAAGCCACCGTATCGCACGAACTGCATATGCAGCGGAACTAAGCCATTTCGAACTAACATTTGGCAAAGTGAATTTGATACATTTAGTTTTTTTGGAATTAAGCAAAAGATTATTTACAGTGAACCAGTTAAGAACTAACGATAAGGATTCATTTACGTTATCGCATATACTGGTTTTACCTCTATCAACTTTAAAAATTAAAGACGTATCGTCTGCAAATAAAACTATATCACAAATATTTTTTACAAAAAAAGGTAAATCATTAACGTATACTAGGAATAAAAAAGGGCCTAGTATCGATCCCTGAGGTACCCCTATATCAATAATTGATCCCAAAGACCTCTCACCACCCACGTCCACATTCTGGACTCTATTGGATATATAAGACTGTATGAGGTCAATCGCCCGGTTTTTTATGCCATAATATTTTAACTTTGTGATTAGGGTTGCATGACTCACACAGTCAAAGGCCTTAGATAGATCGCAGAATACCCCAACTGCATCCTGTGACTTCTCCCAGGCCTCAAATATATGCTTTAAGAGCGCTATACCTGCATCAGCTGTTGATCGACCTTTAGTAAATCCGTATTGATTACTATGTAGCAGGCCGTTAACGTTAAAGTGGTATAATAACTGATTAAGAATGATTTTTTCAAAGATTTTACTTAAAGCAGGTAATATCGATATCGGTCTATAATTAGCGAGATCACTTTCACTTCCAGACTTAAACATAGGAATGAGTTTACTGTGTTTCATGAGATCGGGAAAAACTCCCTCGTCGATACATCTATTAAAAATATAAGCTAAACATGGTGCAATATTATAATCTTACCACTGGATTACATACACGAACAATTATTTTCATTGTTTCTACACTTTCAAAGTTCCATAAAGACTGTGATGAAACTTGAACTCAAAGGAATTCTTTCATAAATTAATCTGTATTAAGTCCTTGAAACAAGACGAGAAAAGGTATTTCCCTAAATAATTCACCTTAATTAATTTAAATTTTTAATGATTGTAATCTTCAGGAACAAAAAAGAAAGGAATTTCCTTGAACAAGAACCTCTAGGGGTTAACGAAAATAAAGACAAATAACTCTTTTGTAATTGCATTTTAAAACCCAATTATACTGGATAAAACAAAGTTGTAATTATAATAATAATGCTGGACATTTCACACATCATTAACTGGCCCCAAAGTAAGCAGATCTTGTGTTATGGGTACCACATGACCGATATACTACTTATATTATTTTTTTATTTAAATACACTTTTTATGCAATAATCCGCGCGCAGCTCCGCCCGCGTTGAAAATTTTTCCCGGGATAAAAAGCCTATGTCACCCGGGGATAGTGTAGCTTTCCAACGGTATAATAATTTTTCAAATCGGTCCAGTAGTTTTTAAGTTTATTCGTTACATACAAAAATACAAAACTTTCCTCTTTATATTATTAGTGTAGATAAAAACACCCAGACCCGAGAGAAATACTTGCAGTTCAAACCTTTATCTCGCGGCTGGAATAGAACTTGCAACCTTCTGCGTCTCAGCCGGTCCTTGGTCGACTGCGCTACAGAGGTCGTCAACTTAACACGTGCTATAGTCAAAATAGTATGGTAAGTAATACTATTCGGTAAGCATTATGATACTAGTAGGTATCATTGAACAAGAGAAATAATATAACGATTGTACCTTAAAAACATCAGCAACGAGCCACATGTTAAGGCACGCTACAGCGGTCTCCACGATAGCTATAAAGAGTAGTTGCAGGCCACTAGCTATGCCCAGAAGTGCTCCAAATGTTATGAGTACAGTGGCAGCCATTATGTCCGCTTCTGCAAATGTTAATGTTGTTCGTTATTAGCTGTAGGACAAATGTCACACACGACAATATTTGAGAAGGTACTAGTATGTCTTCTGAACTTGAGTTATATTATTGTATAATGACAATGCTTTTCATCTATATCAGCCTCAGCTATCGTGAGTTTTATGTACGATATTTTTTTTGCATTTTAATTTTTTTTTCAATTTTTGCATGACAATTCAGAAATATGTGTGTAAGTATTACAAATCACTTAAGCTGGTAAGGCTAAGGCTAAAATGGCCCATCGAGGTCTATCTCAATCCAAAGTACTAGTACCGATAAGAAATGAATGGTAGTTAGGTCGGTACACATAAGTGATATGGCACGAATCACGGCTTAGCCTCAACGGTCGGTTTAGTTTGATTTCATTGCAAAACTAACTAAAATAAAAAGTTACTCTCTCTAGAGTATTGCTATGAAAACGCTAGAAGTATTTTGCTAGCGTATAATAAACAATTAAATTAGTTTTGTTCGTCTTTATTGTTTGTTTATTCTAACGAATAATTAGATTCTCTTACTAAGTAACAAATTAATTCAATCTCGCAGCGTTTGATTGAAGTTAACAATCTTTTAAAACATAAACATTCACTTCAAACGTAAAACATTAACAATCAATTAAATAAATTGACTCAGTAAAGAAGATTAACAATATTTTACAACAAAATAACAACTTTTGAAAAATTCGCCCTAATTATAAGGCTTTATATCTTTATAACTGAGCAGAAATTGAATATTAAAAGCTCTTTCCTTTGTAAGGTATCTTAATTTCTTGTTTGATAGGCTTCATTATAGGATGCTTCACTCAGAAGAAATTTTGTACCTTCCGCCCGATTCCCAATTTTTCCAAATAATCAGTTAAGAGTAGTACATTCCTGGGATACTTATATTCAATTCTTGTATTGAAACAATAATAAACAGAACAAACTAAGCCAATATTTCTTTTAATATATTTACAGCAGTGGCATACGCACAATACGTATACAACACCATCTAGCTCCAAATTATGCATAGTTTGTACAACAACAAATGCCGAGCTACTATAAACTAAACTGAGAAGCCAGTCACTTATATCGGGACTTACCAAGCAAACTCTTCTTTGTAACAAAGATAGTGTTATCCTTCATGCTATAGAAGGACTGGCATAGCAAAGCCCATTGTATGACCAGCGCGCCTAGTAACCAGTTGAAGCCAAGCGCACTGTAGCAGTACTTCTTGAGAAACGTCATCAGGAACCCAAAGCCGATGAAGATCATCACATGGGTATCTTCAAACCCTGAAAATAAATGCAGCTTCGCTCGTAAAATGTAATCAGAGTTAGTTATTACGATAGATGCAATTTTCAGCTTTATGTTGTAGTTTCAGCATGATTTGGAAATAATAATTATGTGTTTTTCAATGAATGTAACAATAACAAGTTAA
Source organism: Lampropteryx suffumata (assembly GCA_948098915.1). Lineage (NCBI taxonomy): Eukaryota > Metazoa > Arthropoda > Insecta > Lepidoptera > Geometridae > Lampropteryx > Lampropteryx suffumata. The sequence continues at coordinate 6,749,591 of OX402558.1, forward strand.
TACAACTCAAATTTATCTTACTAGGACCTACCTTTCTGCCGTAAAAATGTTTTTCTTAAAGGGCGTAGAATCTTTCATGGCTATCGTACGTAGCCTTTTTCTAAATTATTGCCTCATAGTAGCTTTTCTGGCGTATTTTATTGATATCGTCACTGCGAAGGATCTCTAGTCTCATAAGCTTATGATTTACTGGCAATCTGGCTTTTCGGCAAAAGTAGCAAGATATTTATTTTGGCAATGTAGCTTTCTAATATTTATAATAGGTGTTTCATTTTGTTGATACATATCTCTTTTGTTTTCAAAATAATTAACGCGACCGCTAAATTAGCTACCATTACACCTAAAAAGCCGCTAAGTACTCAACATAAATGGCATTGTTTTACACACGCCACGTTAGATTCACCCATTATAAGGTTACACATAAAAGGAGTACAATAAACCTTTTCAATTTTTTCTTTTTACTTTATCTGTTTGCTCCGTAATTGTTAGAGCGACCAATGAAAAATTGCAAATGAAATTACGCCGTTCATTGTTTTTCTGTATCCGAAATTGCCCCCAGGGGTGAAATGGGGATAAAAACGTGTTCATAGAGTACGGTGGTGTGCGTGAGACCGGGAATTATTTTTATTGCGCAAATCCATTGTAGTGGAATTTTACGAGATAAATAATATTTACACCCCTGTTATGAGGTAATCATTTTTTACCCTGACGGCAGCAATGATCGTTCGGATTTTTTATGGTTTCTGTCAGAATAGCGTGTCTTAGAGCTCCATGATATCCTCATCAACTGTTAGAGACGATTTCAAATTATTACTTAAGTGTAAAGTTTGTTTTCAACGGTAAATTTTCAATCGCGTTCACGTATTTGAAATTTGCATAATTATAAAGGGAAAAAAAAATCCAACAGAGTCAATTTGGGTGCAGCCAGTGTCATTTTGCAGCCAAACCCAGACGAAACTTATAAAAATATCTAAATATAACCTACCTGCGGCATCAAACGATTAATTTATTGTAAGACTGATCACATTGGGACCACCTGAGATCCTTTACTTTCAATCTCTTAATAAAGAATTGTTTCGCAGTGCCCAATTAATTCGTGATTAATCCAAGTGGTTCAACCAATTTCGGACACTGATTGATCACAGTCCTCGATACTGATTTAATTATTGATGAATCAATGGATGAATAATTATTAAATGCTAATGGTTGAATAGAAATATGAGTTTACAGTTGTTTGATATCAATAGTACCTACTAGACCACATACTGAATCAATAAAAATCGGCCTCGATTCAGTAAGATCATTTTCCCATTGTTAGTCGCTCGATATAAACGTAAGCTAATGCACTAACTGCTATTCTTTTAGATCATCATCTTCATCATCATCTACAGCCCGATTTCATCTACTACTGAGTATAGGCTCCTTATGTTTAAACCATCCGCCGTTTTCCTTCACTAATTTTGTCAATCCGCAGCCCGCGACCTAGACTATGACTAGACGATTATATACCTAGACTATGGTATAATCGTCTACCCATATTGCCAATTTCCGTTGACCGGGACAGTGGTCCTAAAACCCAAAAATCTGCACATCTGAACATGTTATATTTCCCAAATCTCATAATGAAAACCAATAATAGAAATCTTCCTCAGTTTCAAGAGGTCAATAAATTCTGAAATCAGGTTTGCCTTGAAATGTCAACTCCTCAAATTTATTTAACTCCGCCCAATCGATAGTCTTTTCAAGTGTGCTTGCGTCGGCAAAAGCCCAAGTGGACATGTTTAATGTTTGAAATTTTAATGCTGTTCGACAACTATGATAAATATTTCTAGTAGAAACATATTCTAGACGTATAAATCATAAGGCATAGATGCTTGTTTTTGCCCAAATGAGGTAAAATAGAACATTCAGTAATGGAGAAGGATCCCTTATAACATCTGGCAACACGGCTCACGCACGCTGCCTCTGTATTTATCTAGTACCTAATTGAGTGAGGCTTTGTTTATTCTAATAAATCAGTCTGTTATGTCTACCATTTAAAGCAAATCAAAATAGTCCATGTAATTTTTAAAATATTTGATTTTGATTTCTAATACGTTAAATAATTTTCAAGCAGTGCGATGGGCAGACGATATTGCAGGCATCGAAGGCCGAACAGGGATGAGGATGTCACAGGATTGAATGGAATGGCACTTACAAAAAGATAGACAGAGACCCAGCAGCAGGTGAAGTTGAGTTGTCGATGATGTTCACGTTCTAATGTTTTAATCTATTATTGATTACTTCAATAACAATGATGTAACGCGATTCCTTACAATATCGACATCAATCATGTATTATTACGTTCCCATAATAATGTCTATCGATAGAATTACTTTCCGCCAGATCGAGATATATCCCGATATTAAGAGATGATTGTTCCTCGTAAGCTGGCTTACGTATCGCTAACAATAGAACGAGGAATAGAAAAGAGCTAGCTCAATCACTCGAAAGTAGCTTTAATAAAATCAACGTAGATGAGTTTAAAAACCCTCTCACTCAATAGATCCTGTTTAGGCAGCGCGTGGATATTCAGTCTCATAACAGTTTACATAACTATAGAGGAAGAAAAAGAAAATGTTTGGTATGTAGTGAGCTAACTGTCTTTCGACAAGAGCTATTACAAAGGGGAATCGTATAAATGTAATTTACGTTTTGCCAATCCGCATTTTGGAAAGAGCACGTGAAATGTGGAACTAATAAGGACGCCTTTCAATTGAATTGCGATTTCAACTGAAATTTAATAGCCAATTTGAGTTTCTGGTTTTACGAGACAGCGAACGTACTTTTTGATTAAAAAGAAAGTAATTTTTGAAATTGTACTAGATTGCTAACTGGTCAAGATATGATAAAACTTATGGACTAGTTTTTAGGCAGCACGGAAACCATCTTGGATAGCTTGAATGCATATTTTTCTACCATACCTTTTATTCCTTCGAGATCTTTTTAGGGTTCTGTGCCTCAAAGGGAACCCTTATAGGATTACTTTGCTGTCCGTCTGTCTATGTCTATGTCTCAGGAATACGCAGAATTATCATGTTGAAACTCATATCAAAATAGTCTGCGATTCCGCGCAGTACAGAATCAAGCTTCTAAACCAACGTAAAAAATATGATATGGTATAAATATGGTCCTAATTAAGAACATTTTATGCCCTATATTTCGAGTCAATAAATCAAAACACAAAACAAACAAATAAAAGAAAAATTCCAATTACAATTAATTAGAACATTATCACAACTAAAGAAAAATGTTTTGTGATATCATATGTAATACAATGTTTCATAGTTATTCATAGTTTTCATAGTTAATGACGGATAAACTGGACTAGTAATCGTAACCGAATGCTAAAAGAACCATGATGCTGAAAAAAGTAAGTAGGTACCTAAGTACGGTACCCTACTTAGTACCCTAGTAGTTCCCTAGTCCTAATAGGTAGGCGCGACTTTTGCACTTGACTGATTTATTTTATTAGGTTACATAGGTGAGAGGTAAATCACCTTTAAATACAACTAAATACTTACTTACAAAAAGAGTATACTCAATTCATCTAATTCAGAAAGTCCTTTTAATTCCTCATAAAAAATACCCAGCAGCACTAATAAACGCGCTCCAAAAATTGTATCAAATTACTCGACCGTACATTTAAGTGTCATCACAGAGCCATGTCAATTAAAATAATGTTCTCGCTGTGAATAAGAAGTGGCATGCAATTAATTTACTTGAAATTCCACATTAATCCAGGCCGGAACGAGAACATAGCCTTACAAAACTAAAAGAGCTTTATTGCTCGGTAATAGAGACGATTTTGCAGTGCACATTCCTCAGAGCATTCCGGCTTACTATACAGACCTGGGATGCACTTCAATTTAACAAGAAATATATCCGACTATGAGATGGCCTAACATTTATTTTTAGAATAATCGAGAACCTTATAGAGAACAGTTTATTGACCATGCCCTTAACAAAACAATTGATTATACTCGACAGACGCAACATAAAAAGTGCAAAAAGTTTATAATAAAGTTTTAAAACTGGGCAACAACAACACTTAGCATTACTTACTAAGGTTAACCTTAACTAGAATTTTCTTCATTGATTTTTATGATGGCTGAGCGTGACCAATCGCAACCGTTTATGAAATATCTTCCTATTCCTATCGATATATACTTTACTAGTTTCTGCCCACGTCTTTGTCCGCGTGGTCCCTTACAATTCCAGCTCAAATATATAATCATTACTTATAGCAAGTTTTTTTTATAAAAAAAAACAAATATCTAAATAACCGCAAAAACTGATATATTTTTTATAATATTGGTAGAATACAATAGGATAGGAAGTAGGATACAGGTATATGTACTCGAAAAACTAGGTACTCGTTTATCTGTCGCATTGTAACAACTGTAGGACGAGCTTAATGATCTCGAAACCAATTCCGTCCTGCCTAATTCTGCTGAAGTAGCATCGCTGTCAGTTGTGTTCCGGTATGGCACACTCTTGGTACCGGATGGTATTCAATAATTTACAGCGCTCCGATCAACACCAACGTACATAACCCACAATATCAATTAGCACAAACTTGGAGACCAAAGCAGTCGATGCTTTACTAAATTGTTTTGTCTTGTCACGCAAAGTTGGGAACCGAAACAATCGAGATAATATAAGACTGGAGAAGCAAACCTTGTCTATCACGAACGTCAAAACAGTGTAACCATTCTTTAGTTTGAACAACCTAGCTTTGAAACCTTAGACATGTTGAAGTATTTTGAAGTATTTCACTATCTTTTAGACATTTTGGTAGTGCGTTTACACACAACAATTTGAATAAAAATTACGCCTACGATCTTCTGAAAACTGCATCCAGGGTTTCCACAGCACATCACAGTCTTTTTCTGTCAGTCATGGGAAATAAATATACCATTAGAGGTATTTTTATAGAAGAAAGTTAGCAAACTAGCATACGACTTACGTGACGTGGATACCCTAACATTACATAACAAATGTATAACATACCTATGCATTAGAAATATTGCACTTTTGAAGGTTGACTCAATTAAAAACCTAAATACCATAAAGCCATAAACAACCCAACAAACAAAACATACTTTATTCAATAAAATCACCAGGACCACTTTGAATCGTCTTCTTACCATGCTAGTGAATCTAGGTACCGGTTCCTCCTTACTCCAGTTCAAGAAGAATCCGGCAAGAAACTCGTCTGGTCTTAACACTTTTTTGCATGATCCTTGCCAATTTTGTTACTAATGCCGATTCGAGCAGATTCATCCCAAGCTTTTGTGTCATCGAAATAATCTGATATTTTAAATATGCTTTAATAAACAGTTTCAGTTTTATTATGGAACTTTTGACACACTCAATGTCTATCAGTTCGATTAGCAATAGGCATAATTTCAATCATATGGTTGATTGTAATTGGAACCAGTTTTGACAAGATAGATTACTTTTATGTTCTTAAATTTGCCAATCGACAAATCTAACACGTAGCTTGGGACCTTAATATAGAAGCGTATACTTTGCCCTATAAAATACTTATTAACTTAAGGGAGCCTTACTGTGGGAACAGCAAGTTAATGCTTATTTCTAGTATTAATACTATGATTATCTCTATTTTTTTTAAAACAAATTATCATTTTTGTGAACATACATTAGATTTTCGTATATAGTTTCCATAGTTTTATCAAAAACTTATAATGCTTATATTATTTGTAATATGTATTAATGTTATACTTATATTCGTTTTTGATGAAACTATGAGTGCCGTAATAATCACGGTAATTACAACCCTGTTAATAACAAATGGTGACCCCAAAGGATTGTGGCTGTTCACCGTATAGCGCTCACATTTGCGATCAATGTTCATCAATTTCACCAACCCCATTAGCTAAAACTATGATGTTGCAGTTTCAAACACGAACATTATTGGAACTATTATTATTCCAGAATATTGTGTGAAACTTACGAGTAGGTTATACTGTAACAAATTTTAAAACTTGATATGACCCAAATACTATCTGACTTGGCAATCGGAGAAGCATCCTTTCTTAAAATGCGAAAGGTTGTGTAATGTAGGTGTTTGTATGTTTGTTGCTTAATCAGGCGTAAAACACCTAAAACGATATAGATTAAATTTGCTAAGTAGATAGATATATTATGCGCTGCAATAAAATAAAATCTCTGTTTATCCCAAAATACGTTCCCTAAAATAAAGACAGATCTTCTTCTTCGTTAATGTCATGTGTCATAATAATGTCAGTGCCAGTGTCAAGTGTTTATAGTATATCACAAAGTCGTATCATGTCAGTCGTATTCGTCATTTGTTTTATATAAAATGGTACATTTCATATAAAATTACAACGGATTATTTTTGCTCAATCACAAAAAAACACAAAGGTTTTATTACAATTATTCACACAGTCTATAACTCTAGCTCTATATATATAAAAACAGCAAAACTACTAACACAACCGGAAAGCGCAATGTTTGCTTCGCAAGACAACCATATAAAAATTAAAGAAAGATCTATAACAATGACAGATGGCATAACCCTAAAATTACCTAAAGATGAGATGACAGCACTTTATAACTAGTGGCTCTGTGAGCTGTAGATCTCGCGAACGTTTTTCGAAAAGACTGAAATATATATATTTTTACGTTTTCAATCCCATATCTTCTCCATTAAAAAAATACCTTAAACTGAATCAAATAAAAATGCTAAATAGTATTATACACCAGCTGTTACCAGCGACTTTGTCTGCGTTTGCGTAGATAAGTAGAGAGGATACTGGTTAGTATTACGATGTTGATCCAATCATTAAATGTAAAGTCGTTAATGTTCAGTCCGATTCTTTAATAATATATAAGTACATAAATTGTCCAAGGGCTGCCCACAACGAAGGCTTCTGAAGCCAGTAAGCTTAACATAACTTTATGATAGCATACAAGTCAAAGACATCATATTATTTATTACTATGGCTTATCACATACCATATCAAACAACGCGACGGCTAGCAGATCCGTGTGATAAATTCGGCTACGTAAACACAGTCAAACTAAGTACACGCAGCATCATCAAAACACATCTAAAGTGTGTTATCAAATATCATACATAAATAAAGGTTTACAATCAATCTATATCCATGATTTATATTATAGTAATCCGTCTGTTTGTTTCTCTTAACGGCTGAACAGTATGGCGATTATGGAACTTTTGACACACTCAATGTCTATCAGTTCGATTAGCAATAGGCATAATTTCAATCATATGGTTGATTGTAATTGGAACCAGTTTTGACAAGATAGATTACTGTAACGTACGTTCTATCTCTATCTTAGACCAAATAAATATATAGACGGAGACGGCCATGAATAACTAAAGTGAAGTCTCAAAACCAAGCTGCTCTGTGTAATACCGTGCTCATTGCTCTTGGTATATGCATAGATACTTGTGCTATTAAGTATTCTGACATGTCTTCGTCTATAATACATATTACAAAAAAAAACACATATTCCGTGGCAAAAAAGGGGTCACAGAATCACGTTTTACTTAAAATAACAACATTTATTTAATATGAATATAAAAGTTTTTATGTATTTTTGTAAATGTACAACTGCAACAACTATCGAGGAATTAAGCTCATGTCACATAGTATGAAAGTTTGGGAAAAAGTGATAGCAAGAAGAATGAGAGAAGAGAGTGAGGTATCACAGAACCAACTCGGATTTATCCCTGGAAGAGGAACAACAGACGCCATATTTGCCATCCGCCAACTGTGCGAGAAGTACCGGCATGGGCACAGGAACTTGCACATGGTGTTTATAGATCTTGAGAAGGCATACGACAGGGTTCCCCGAAAGGTTCTGTGGTGGGCAATGAAAGAGAAATGAGTGCCTGTGAAGTACCTGCAGCTTGTAAGGACCATGTACAGTCGACCTTGTACCCATGTTCGGTCTGAAGCTGGCGTCACTGGTGAGTTCAATGTGGCTGTAAGTTTGCACCAGGGGTCGGCCTTAAGAGTGAACAAGTCGATTATCTTTCCATACAAACGTCGAAGGGTGATCACATCACCGTCTGATGATGAACAACCAAAACTAAAAGTGATATAAATTTGTCTTATCATAATCTATGCTTGTATAAATACAGAATTGTGAAAATAATATGGGTTTGAAAGATACAAGACTCAAAAAAAAAATCGTTTTTCATCACTGATTTTGGCGCAACTTTAGGTGTGAATAAATAACAAACGGAGTACGCAAACTAAAAAATTGTTAAAATCCAAGCATAGATTATTTATTCAAGAGCTCAAATAACTTTTTTTTTAATAATTACATTTAGTAGTTTTTTCATGAAAACCCTTGAGCCAAAGGTCTATTCATTATTTTTACGCAATCGTTTTATTTAGAAATCATAGATTAATCTGATCATATTACTCGAAATTATAATCACGCTATCTCCTTACTGCTCATCTCTATCCTTAGTGCACGTCAATCCTTTTCTCACACTAAGCTAGGTGAAATAGCATGCATTTTAGCTGCGCCCACTAACGAGTTTGTGCCGCTGACTTGTGTATCCCTTTTTTGCTCTTAGTTGTTCCTCCTGATAATGGATGCTCTGACATCGGACATACAGGCGGAGGCACCTGGGTGTATGCTTTTTGCCGACGACATTGTTCTCATTGGAGAAAACGCAACCGAGGTCTAGAACAGTCTGGGAAAATGGCAGGGCAAATTGGATAGTGTCGGACTAAAGATAAGCAGGACAAAATCCGAGCACATGTTCTGCGACTTCGGCGGTCCATGCAGTTTTGCCCATATTGCCTTAGATGGTGTACACCTACCAGTCTGTTCCGATTTTCGGTACCTCGGTTCAGTAGTACAAAATGATGGTGAGATAGAGAAGGATGTAAGTAGTCGAATAAATGCGGGATGGATGAAATGGCGACAGGTATCAGGAACAATTAGCGATCCACGTATGCCCCTTAAGCTTAAGGGGAAAATATATAAAACGATCGTAAGACCTGTCGTATTGTATGTATCTGAGTGTTGGGTAACAAAAGGGACGGATGAACAAAAGGTGCACGTGGCTGAGATGCGAATGCTGAGGTGGATGTGTGGAGTGACGCGAATGGACAGAGTAAGGAATGAGTACATAAGAAGAAGGAAAGTGGAGGAAGGAAGTGTGAAAGTAGCGCCAGTGAATGAAAAGATGAGGAGCAACAGGCTAGCATGGTATGGGCATGTAATGAGAAGGGAAGAATGGCATGTAACTAGGAAAGTGCTTGGTATGAATGTTGATGGATTTACGAGTAGAGGTAGACCAAAGAAAAGATGGATGGATTGTGTGAAGGATGACATGAGTAAGAAAGGAGTGAGTGTTGAGATGACGACTGATAGAGGAGAATGGAAGAAGAACACATGTTGTGCCGACCCCACATAATGTGGGAAAAGGCAGGAAGATGATGTATTTTTGTAAAATGTCATCGATCTCACTAAACCTAAAGTGCGAGGGTTATGAATGGTCATCATCGTGCCCCTTGCTATTAGGTGCATGTCACATCGTCATCAATAATTTTTTTTTATTTTTTTTTTATTTTTTATTTTTTTTAATTAACTGAATAATAAAAAAAAAAAATATTGATGACGATGTGACATGCACCTAATAGCAAGGGACACGATTTCGGTGTATGTCTGTGCGTGGGTGCGGGTATTTACACACAAGAGCACGGTTTTGAGACTTTATTTTCATATTTCATATATATTTATTTACTTCATATTTATTTGATCTGAGGATTCTATTATAATGACGTAATACTAAATTCATCAATAGCGAATGAAAGGAATTATATAGGTGCGAAACACCGTGCGAAGTCGCGTGCAGAAGCAAGTACATACAATTTTTCTATTATTCAATTTACTTATCCTTGTACTCAACGTATCACAATGCATGTTTTTCACAGATCGGATGCAAGTGAATGCATCGCAATTTGCAATCACAAGAACGCTGACAGTTCCACTCGAGCGGATCCTATTGAACCGCTGACCCGGATCCTGTAGTTGATCCGGGTGTAGAAGGAATAATATTACTGACGTACCATTTCACTCAGACAATGTGAATCTATGATTTTGTGGTGTAGGAAAGCTGTGAAGGTATGTGGCGCAGTGTAATTGACTGATGTCATTCAAAACGCATTCGTCATTCATACATTTGGCGCTTGACAAGTATGTTGGCTTTGGGTTTCAAAGTTTGTAATGACATTGCTGACCATATCGTTTTAATTGAATTGATGTTGTATCCTACAAATTTTAGCCAGAATGAAGCTATTCAAAATACATTATTCTCCCTTTATTCTCTGTCCTCAACTGTGAAGAAACGTAGGTACTGCCTACTACAAAATTAGAGTACAATTAGTAGAGTTGTATATAACCATTGCTAACTTTTCTCATTCGATGACTGCTATATCTGTTGTAGCTTCATAGTAAAATAATAGTAGTATTTGAAATTTAAGAACTAGGCGTAAAGCAATACTTTGAGGCTGTGTGTGACAGCGACGCCAGCATTAGTTAGTCTAACATATAAGCCCTAACCTACTTATATTTTACAGTTACCATTAATAAGCATTAATTATATCCACTTATTTTTAAATAATTACCTATTATCTCAACACCTACAAATACTGGGTCAGACGGTCTGCCAATTTCTAATTTGGGAGCAGTGTTAGAATAAAATGTGGGAATTTTGTGGAACATAAAGTCATCATAACGCTTAGCGAAAATCGCAGAGAGTTTGAAAAGATAATTCCAAAGTTTTGGTGATTTTTTACATTTCGCTTATTCAGGCATATTTATGTATTCTGACCTAATTATACCAACGCGTCATTATATAAATAATCAAAACTAAAGAAAGACAAATCAGCCGGTATTAACATAATCAGTGTTACCAGTCGATACAATTAACCAGGTCACTGCCATACCCTAGCCATCAGCTCGTGCCCAAAGCTCGTGTACACCATCGGCGATTTGAATCTTAAACTATTAAGTTAAAGTGCTTATTACATATTAAACTATTTCAAAGTGAAACTCCTGATCAGGATATCCTATCTATAAAATCCGGTATCTCGCGCATTTCAATTAACCGAGCTATTCATGCTAAATCGCGTGTTTAAGTTGAAAGAGCTAGCGGTGTTCTGTTTTGATATAGGAAACGATTAGTCCTCTTGTTAAATAATGGTGATCAAGGGGCACGGATGTTACCATCATTGTTGGTCACTATAACCGTCTTCATAGGCACCTTTAACTATATTCGATCTAACCTTGAGGGTAGTTGGGTCACCTTTACCTACATTGTGCGATCGATCAAGAACATCAACCTTAGAAAGCTCTATTCGAGCTGATAAACAAGAGAAATGGATTATATTATATATCACACTTATTACACAAACACACTCATGTTGTTTGTTTGGTAATTTTTAGAATGCATAGTAAGGTGTATTTATGAAAAAAAATATTGTTGAAACAACTGCCAATGGAACAATAACCACACTAAAGAAGTTCAAAAAAGAGACTTTAATTAATAGTAAAATATGTATATTCAATTCAAAACCTGTAAAATATATTTGACTGGTAAAATGGTATTTAATAATATATGTAGAAAAAAAAGGAAAGGACCAGTGGTCTATGCCTACATTTAAACAGGCCTGAAATTGCTCAGCTTATGACTAATCGCTATTTTCCCAGCTGATTGGCTTGCCGTGAGGGTGACGGCGCTGGCGTCTAGATTGACTGTGAGAATAGCTGCCGCTCGCAATCCCAAGCACTTACAGTGATGACACAGTGGCTTTGAAATCATTGTAAATTATACTTAAATGTCCAAATTATAGTAAGTATTTTGGATAGTAAAATTACAGACTGCCTGACATCGTCTGATATCGTCCTTGCAGGATGCTCCTGCATCTTACTCGTACCTTAATCCATGCGTTTTGGCACGAGTTTGTCAATATGTTTCTAGAATTTTATTCTATCAAATTTGTTGTAGATTCTGGCATTTATTTATGGAAATATACGGACTTTACGATCTCCACAGTTTTATCTTAATATGTATATAAATATATCTTTTAATGGACAAATTATTCACTTACCTCTGACCTTAGCTTCTTCTCCTCCCGAATACCTCACAAATATGAAGTACAACACCATGAGGACTAACTGGAAAACCATCAGAGGCGCATACTTCAGCGATGAGTACTTTAGGACCATTTTGAAATGTTTTTAATTCTGAAACAATGCAATATATATTATACTAGCGACCCGCCCCGGCTTTGCACGAGTGCAATGCGTCTTTATATACAACGTTATCTAAGAGAATAACATAGACTAAGAGATAGACATATACTATTGCGGACTTTTGTGTAGACTTGTTTAAGGTGTACAATACTGTAGTACCTACATTATTTTGATCTATTTTGTAGGGTTCAGCCAGTATTTGCAATGAAAAAATGTCTTTATTTATGACACCACATTAGAAACCTCTAAAATTATCTGTGTTTCTCTACTATATTATGCACGTTTTATACATATAAACTTTCCTCTTGAATTACTCTATCTATTAAAAAAAACAGCATCAAAATCCATTGCATAGTTTTAAAGATCTAAGCATACAACGGGACAGACAGACAGCGGGTGGCGACTTTGTTTTATACTATGTAATGATGTGAGTCAAAGAATTTAATATCTTTTGGTACTTGCTTAGGTTGTTATCCACGATGCGGACAAGTGTTAGTAGGTTAGTTTGTATTTAAAAGACTTCATTAAAAGCAGATTTTCAACCCTACGAGTATGTCATGTTTTTATGGCAGTTCTTTTAGACACATTATAGACACTTGGCGAATGAGGGCTAAGCCGAAAAATGTTTATTTCGATATACCGAAAACGAAACTGTGAAGACTACTACATCAAGTTTTGACTAATTTTGCACTGAGCGGTTGACAACGCCGACTGTCAATACCCCAAGAGAAAGTTGAAAACGTAGACGAGTGATGTGCTCATAAAACATTATGTGCCACGTGTAACGTGAAATGTTTATAGGTGAAGACCTGACTTTACGAAGTCAAGGTTACGAAACATAATGGTCCTATACAAATTTTACTACCCTGATCGCTCTTACCGGTGTCGGACAATATCAAGTCTATGCGAGGGCAATGTTAACATCAAAAAAAGAATGATAAGTTATTTCTGTTTATTTTCACTGAATTAGTCACGATGTAAGTCGGAAATATAATAAATAAGGAAAGTTAAGCCGTTCGAAGTCACAAAAGATAAATTACTAGTGGGCAGCATGGCGATTACAGATATCTTGATACAATTAATGTCTATCAGCTTTGATCAACCTTCCGTAATACTAATACATAACTGTAAGCTGTTAGTATCAATGTTCTGATGGTATCAGAATTATATAATCGCCCTGTAGGTCCCAAGCCAATTCAACACCATCAAGGTTTTTTTTTTGTTTTTTTCTATGTACAAAATCTACATAAACAAATTTTATGTTTATGATAATAACAACGCTTTATAAATGCAAAAATGTAAGCTACTAACTAGATTAATCGGGATCAAATTCGTGATATATCACGAATTTATCATATATATATGATAATATATAGCAATTGCTACTTGCTATATCATTTGATATTATAGCAATAAATACAACAAGAGAATTAGTAACATGTTCACGCCAAGAACAAATCTCAAACTGACAATTTGCAATGAAATTTTAGCTTTGCTAAATCTGCCGCATGCATGCAATGCAGCTCGATTCAGGCTGGTTCAATCAGATCAGAGGATTAATAAGTTGAAGGGGCAGTTGACTGGTAATATTGCCAAAGGACTGGTGACTAGGCTAAGATATTCATGAGCAGTGAACAGCAACTAAATGATGATTAATGAGGCCAGCAGGAAAAGTATTTATTTATTGAGTCTATCGCCCAACAAAAATAAGCAACCTTCACGATGCGTGTGGAAACGACAGACAAAAAAGATCTCTAAATCTCTGACTTACAAGTTCTCAGCCTTGAGAACTTGCGAGAGAAATTCAGAGATTACCTAAATCTCTCTTACCTATATTCGTTTAATTTGCTTCGGCAAACAGCTCTGTTGGTAGTCCAAGTTGTATCATTTATTAAATTATATTGACTTAATTATACGACTGGCCTGTCAGCTCAGTTGGTAGTAGCTCTGCCTTCTGCACTGTAGGTTGAGGGTTCGATTCCCTCCCAGAATAAAATTTTGTGTGAAGAACAAGGGTGTTTGTTCTGTATCTGGGTGTTATATAGCATCATATGTATGTATTTAAAGATATAAAATATTATGTTAGTCATCTAGTCACCATGCTACAAGATATGGTAGTTTGGGACTAGATGGCATTGTGTGCATTGTCCAGCAATATTTACATTTATTTATTTATTTTATATTTAGTTCTGTGGTGATGGTTGTAGGTTCGACTTTATCCCATGATATGTGTGTTGAAATGAACCATAGTGTAATGGTTCATCATTAATTAACCATATTTATAAACATATTCAAAAGGAAACCTCTGTGCGTATTTGAAGTGAGTTGGCTGTTTTGTCAGCTGTGTCTTAATGTTAGTTTAGCAACTGTTGCCCGAAAGGAGTTTAATTTTGTTAATTCAGTTAAGTGTCCCACCACTTTGTGATGCAATTTGCGAGAGCCGTAAACTGTTGTTGTATGCAGATGCGGCCATGTTTTTGAAAGCTTTTTACAACTTCTGATGAGTGATTTAAACACCAGAGGGTTAGATAGAAACATTCCAAGTAACTACAATACATTATGCATGCAAACTTTTACTTAATACATGTTTGTAGGTGTTAACAAAGTTAGTTGGAATTATTGGTCAAGTAATATGTAACAGTGTTTAGGGCGGCATAATACCTTAATTATTGCTTAAAGAAGTAGTTCTTGATGACTGTCAAATCCAAATCAGAAAGTTCAACATGCCATCCAATGCAAGATTGCATATTGTTATGCACATCGTCAACCTAAACCACGTTGCTTGCTATAATAACTTTCTACTTAATAAACGTAAGCTCAGTCACAAACAACTGCTACTTACAATACGATATCGAGGGTCAAAATTACGAGGTTTGCAAATAGTAGCTCCAAAACACTAAAATTACACTATCTCAACCAAACATTTCGAGCACTGTTTCGAATAATTATCCAAACATGTTTACTCAAGATAAGAAACGTGGGACTTGGGAGGTCTGTAGGCTAAACCGAGGCGATTGAAAGGGTGGGAAGCTGCGTAGGTAGGTACAAGTACTTGTTTACTCATTATCTTGTAGATTGGAAAAGTGCCAATTAGTAAATTCGTTGGAATTTTCGAAATAGACTCTAAGTGTTTTGTTTGTTGTCTGTTTTGAAGGAAAGGGGTTTTCCAGCATGACTGAAACGCTAACGGATGCTAAGATACACGCATCGCCGTTCTTGTGTTGTAGCTAAGAAATCTCAAACTGAGATAGATCATTGAGATATGTCTAGCAGCTTTGAATCGGAACATCTGTCATAAAATCTATGCTTTAATCTTGATCTTAGTTTGAGTATAATCTGATACACGGACCTTAATTATAAAGAAAACTTAACATTTACCCTAAATCATTGTGCCTACCCTAATCATCGCGCGGTTGACAGTTTGGCCAGTCAGCAACAGTCGCGACTGGCGTTGTGTTTAATACGGATCATGCTATAGTCTGTTATGTTCAATGGTGAGTATGAAGAGTCGTGAATCACTGCATTTTGTGTTTTATGTCATTAACATAAGTGTCACCCGAGCACTTTACTGTTAGGGAACAAACTACCTTTTATTACCATCTACTATCTGGCTACTATCGAAGTAAGACGTAAGCGTCAGGTTAATTGTCACTATGGTTGTTGGTTTTAAATTGTTATTTTTTTCGCGTTACTAATTCTATTTGACAGTTATGTAATGCCTTCAATACGATATTAATATTTATTCTTCGACTGTAGATATCCGTACTTTGGCAGCGAAGGATCGATAAAAAAAACGTGTGCGTCTCGGGACGCCTAACAGAAGTGATAACTTAAACTAATCTAACTAGCGCTTTGGGTTAGAGTGAGAGAGGAGGAGCCTGCCTACCGCTGCCGTATGCGTGAGAGAAAGGGAAGCCAGACAGACTGGCCCCGTAACGCGTTACGCAACGAAGCGGTTTACCCTCCAATAAGAAATTATCACTTCAACAAAATAATTATTTTTTGCGTATAAACTACAAAGACGCGCCAGATAATATGGAGATTTTATTTTAATAACTTTTAAGTAACCGTAATAAAAACCGCTGACAGATGACGTAGTACTATAGTAGTAACTATAGTACTACGTCACGTAGTAACTATTTGGTATATATTTTGTGTCAAAATCCTCAAAGTCTGGGATGTCTAAATTTTCAGTTTAATTATTACCCATAAAACTTGCCTGCATCACAATAATGTAGTAATAACAAAGTAATTAAACTAAAAAAAATTATGCGAGATTTACGACCACTTTTGCTTTGTAGGAACAAATAAACGCTGCTTATCTTTGATAATGCTTTTACAATTACCACTGGTAGAGCATCTTTGTACAGCTGCCAGCCGTTCCCATGGCACGGTGTGACAAAGATCATGCTAAGACGTATTCATTGAAGCCGTTAGAATTTTTGTTAGGAATGGCTCATAATTCATTCATAATTTTATGAACAGTAAAAAGCAACTATGACCATGTTTTTTTTATTAACTGCCTATGTCTGGCGTTCTTATTCAGAGAAACTGAAACTCTTCGCCAATTTTGCCTTATTGTATGGTGGAGAATAGTTATTAATATACATAGTTCATAGCGGCCTCGCTTTTCATAATTTTCAGTTGTCTACACTAAGAAGGTGCCATGAATTACTCTGATTTCTGTCTAAGGTTACGCTCTTCAAGTAACCGCAGTTCATAAACGAGACAAAGTTTTGGTAGTATTTTACATATAAAATAAAATAATAAATAAAAAGCCTTTTTATTTTCAGTAAATATAAAGCCAAATTCCGAAGACCAATTTTACTACACTTTTTCAAGGTTAACTTGAACTTACAGTAGTACCAAGCAAACGAAATAAAATATATGTAGGAAAATCTATTAAATAGTGGTATAAAGCGGCCTCGTAATTAATTAATATGTATGGGATATAAAAAAAAAATCTAATTAAAAACCATAAAAATACTTCAGAATTTGCTGTAAAATTTACATTACATTAATATTATTAAATAAAAGTTTATACTAGTATTTACGTTAGTTCATAAAAAATATATTATTAAACGTTTTTTTTAAATGATAGAATAGAAATTTGAAATAAACGTAATTACAAAACCACAGAGTGCTACATAAATTACGTAAAGCGATGCGTCGGCCACTGGATTACTATATTTACATTATTTATGATTATTATATTTTTTAGATTACTTTTTTGTGCTGATTGTCTACAATTGGAGGTTGCCATGAATTACTCTGATTTCTGTCTAAAGTTAGGAAAAGTAGATGTATTTTGTATTTATATAATTTTCTTGGTTACTTGGAGAGCGTAACCTTAGACAGAAATCAGAGTAATTCATGGCAACCTCCAATTGTAGACAATCAGCACAAAAAAGTAATCTAAAAATATAGTAATCATAAATAATGTAAATATAGTAATCCAGTGGCCGACGCATCGCTTTACGTAATTTATGTAGCACTCTGTGGTTTTGTAATTACGTTTATTTCAAGTTTCTATTTTATCATTTAAAAAAAAACGTTTAATAATTTATTTTTTATGAACTAACGTAAATACTAGTATAAACTTTTATTTAATAATATTAATGTAATGTAAATTTTACAGCAAATTCTGAAGTATTTTTGTATTTATATAAATACAAAATACCAGTGGGTAGGCCAAATAAACGCACTGCTCTAATAAGACAGCGAGGTATCGAAGTACATGAAAACATCATCGATGTATACAATTTTTAGATTTACGTTGATTTTTCAGCTCGACCGATTTTGATAAAATTTATATGGGACCACCTGTGAAGTATAATCTTTCAAACAAAAATAGAATTTTCTAAATCGGTTTAGCCGTTTTCGGTGAGCATACATAAAAAAAAAGATTCCGACGAATTGAGAACCTCCTCCTTTTTGATAAATTCGGTTAAAAATAAGAAATAAAAAG
This sequence comes from Lampropteryx suffumata, assembly GCA_948098915.1. Taxonomy (NCBI): domain Eukaryota; kingdom Metazoa; phylum Arthropoda; class Insecta; order Lepidoptera; family Geometridae; genus Lampropteryx; species Lampropteryx suffumata. The sequence goes on from OX402558.1 coordinate 6,767,895, forward strand.
CCTTTTTATTTCCAGTAAATTTACAATTTCTAAAATCTATGTAATTGATAGTTTTATTTAGTTTATTCTATGTTATTTATTTTTCTCTTATATAAATTAATGTAGGTATATATGCATTTATAATGTATTTGTATACTATGTATTACATCATAATATTTATATTTACTTAATTTTTATTTAATCTACCGGGACCTCAGAATGGGTGAAGGCGTCCTCCAATGATGCCCATTAGGCTCTGTCTTCAGCTACTTATATGTATACATACGACTTAATAAATGTAGCAAACGCTGCAAAATAATCGAAAATAGCAAAAAAATAATTAGGACCTACGAATGTATATGTACGATTGACTTATACAAGTAAACGAAAATTTTTTTGCATTTTGAAAAAAATTTTTTTACAATGTTTGATGTAATCACAATATGTAGATTGATTTACAATGTTGGAAGAGAACCGCCTTAGCAAATCACCACGTATTCCCGACTAAATTAGCTTAAATTTAGTAATGTATATTTAAATAATATGCCATACTAATATCCGACATCCATGTATTTATTATTTGGTGATACAAAGTCATTATATTGTTGCCTACACCAAGCGATAATAAGTTTATTAGGTTTCTGATTAAGGCATTATGTAATTACAAACTGTTTTCATTGAGACTGAACTGAGACTGAACGATAAGATTATGTATTCTTGCTTCGTTATTATGAATGTACTTTTATGTACAAGGTGGAAATTGTAACCTCCAAAAAGTACGCTTTGTTTTTTGTATCTAGCTTGTTAAAATAATCAATCACATTTCCATTACAATTGATGAAAACTCGTCGTGTCATTCACTCGCAGACCGCCCAAAGGCCTTCAACATGGCCAAGATAATATTTTGAAAAGTCGAGACCGATAGCCCTTCAATTTTTTTATTTCAAATCAGTTTTTTAGATCCAAAAACAAGGATCACCTTGAATCATCTTATATGCTACGAGTGGTGAATTTATTAACCAAATTCTCCATACCAAAGTCCAAGAAGAATGGACTTGATACTCGTCTTGGTCCTAGCACTTTTATGGATGACCCTTTCTAACCGACTTTATCAAAAAGGAGGAGGTTCTCAATTCGTCGGAATCTTTTTTTTTTTGTATGTTCACTGATTATTCGAAAAGGGCTGAACCAAATTTGAAAAATCTTTTTTTGTTTGAAAGGGACCATATAAATTTTATCAAAATCAGTCGAGCTGAAATATCAACGGAAATCTAAAAATTGTATACATCGATGATGTTTTCATGTACTTTGATACCTCGCTGTCTCATTGGAGGGCTGCGTTTATTTGGCCTACCCATATTATATATATATACAAAATACATCTACTTTCCACTAAAAGTGTATTATAGGCTCAAATTACATTTAATGAAGTCGGTTTCTTTTTCGTTTTTTAAACGTAATTATTATAACTAGCTTATCTACTAAAACCCATTAAACTAAGTAATAGAAGGTAACAGTAACAGTAGAATCGACTGTTAGATATGGCTTAGTAGTGCTCTCATAAGTGCTTGAATTTATCCATCGTTTTTTTCGTAAAAAATAATAATATTAATAAAACAGAATTCACATTTTTTATTAGATAAATTTTTGTTCACTTAATAGTATTTAAAGGCTTTTAAAAGGAATTTAATTAATTTACAAATTTTAATTTCTCCCGAAGGTATTAACTAATAGCAAAATAAACGAACGTTCTTTGTGTTTTTTCTTTGTTAAATAATTGTATAGGTCAAAGGTAATGTTGTTATGAAAAAAGTACGTAAAAAGTTTTGAATTTATTTTGCGAAGACACATTTTTTTAGGCTTTGAGCTAATTAAAAATAAAGAAAGTATGAAATGAAATGAAATACTACCTACCTACTCTACCTGTCCGTCGATATTGTTTTGACTTTGTTTATCACCCATGTTATTATTTACAAATTGACAAAATTTTAAGGGTTTAGGTTCATAAGATCATGATATTTTAAAATTATTAAGTAGCATTTTTACACATTAAATAATAATTAATAAGAGACATGTATAGAATTATAGAAAATCCATGTGAAATAGTTGAGATACTGATCCAGATCACTGCCAGAGGGCAGCGTTTCCAAGACACTGGCGGCATTGCCATGTTGAATGCTGGGCTAAATAGGAGCCAGCCCCTAGGTCAAGCTATAGCTGTACCAGAAGCAGGGAAATATTTTATTAAAAACTTTTTCCAAAAGGCCACAATATGTAGACCTTATCTTCTTCTTCTTATCGTGTCACTAGTTATATGTAACTAGTGTGGTGAAAGGAATAAAGTGCGCCTCAGAGGCCTTATTTGCACTTTTTGAGGTCCTGGGCATTTAGCCGTCGGCAGTACGGCCAAAATTAGCCAGAATTAGTTTTTTTTAAACCAAATTACTAGTACTGTAGACAGGAGACAAGAACGCCGGTAGGGCAACACTTGAAATTTTGCGAATACCTAAGCCTCCCAATTTGACAGGTAGGGAGGCCTGCAGCCATGCCTTGTCATCCAGATGAATATTCAAATCCGATGGTAGTGTCCTTTATTATGTTGTCTAAGCCTTCCACCAGTTCGCTGTGTTTCTACAGCTGACAACATTTTAAAGCGTAAGTAAATTTTGGAACAAAAAGACAAAACTTGATAATTGTAAAGCCATATGACTATTAATTCTAATTAATCTGGTGAGGTTTTACTTAAACAGCGCCCCTATCAACGGAATTAAAGGCGTTTTAAAAATCCATTTTAACAATAAAACAAAAAAATTCCAAGCGTAAGCGTATAACACTCAAGTTTTGAAACGTAACTAAATAACGTCGCTGATGAAAATAACAAATGTTTACAATTGGGGACGAGGACATGACATAAAATTAATAGACAGTGCGCGGTTTGGGAAATAACATGTCATGAGTTGGTAATGTGGGTCGGTGAGGGTTTTATTCTTTTACCTAAAACTTTTCAAAAAAAAGGAAAAATATGTATAAATTTTCATTTGAAAGTGGTACCTAATCTATACCTATAATAGAGCTTAACCTGAGTGACTGACTGATTCATCATCACCGAGCCGAAACCGCTGAAGCTAGAAAGCTGAAATTTGGAAGGTAACTTCCTTTTATAGCAAAATCAACCACTAAGGCGGGATTTTTAGAAATTGAACCCATAAGACCCTCTTAGGGGTTCAATTTCTAAAAATTCCAAAAAAAGGTGAAAACAAATGGTTGAAACTTTTTAACGCGTGATGCGATTTGCTTGAAACTTGATATGAATAAATAAAATGCAAAATAAATGGACACGTGCTTCAGGATTTTTCAAAATAACCCTCATAAAAGAGTAAAATGAGGTGTGAATGTTTGTATGGAAACTTTTATTGGGTGGTGGTTTGAAACTTATCAATAAAATTTGGCAAGGAGATAAATTGCATCCTGGAGTAAGATTTATGGTACGATTCCTTTCAAAAAAAATGCAGACATAGTCGCGAGCAACAGCTAGTATAATATAAAACATAGTCACGAAATACACAAATACGAATAAATTATTAAAATAGAGATTTTTTTACCAAAATGACAAAGATACGGCGTGGATATTATAATATATAAGTTATCCATTAATAATAGTTTAATAATATTATCTATTAGTCATTTGTAGTTAAAACAAATAAAAATCAAAAAAATAATCCCGGACATTTCACACAGCATCACCTGGCCCCAAAGTAAGCAGAGTTTGTGTTATGGGTACCGCATGACCGATGTACTACTTATATACTTTTTTTTTGTAAATACATACATATTATACATAGTTATTGACACAGTTCATTACAAAATATAAATTAAATTAAATTACATTTTATATCCAATGATACATTTATTGAAATTGAAAATTTAAGTAAAAATTACTTTGCTTTTACTAATTAATTGGCAGTTGAGATAAAGGTGTTTAAATCGTTTTAAAATGTCATAAATTATTGCATATTATTTTTTCATATTTCTGTAAATATATATTTATAAAGGAAAGTTTAAGTTAGTTCGTAATATTAATATATAAATGGGCATAAAATTGTTTCAACCTACCTTTTAATGTAAGAAACCCACGTCCGTTTAGCGACACACCCGCGAACACAGTTGACGAGCCCCCGTGTACAATCATACGTCAACAAGAATTGTCAATCACGTTATGTTGCAGTCACAGAGCAAAAAGAGTTTTCTAATGTTAAACTTTTGATCCGGATTTACAGACGAAAAAATAATTAACACACTTTTGAAGTGAAGACTATTTTAGCTTCGTTGTGATTTGAAAGTCGATGAAACGAAAAAGGGACAGTAAAAAGAGACAGACACATAAATTCATAAGATTTAAGATTGGAGAAAATGAGATAGGATGTTGAAATGACACACGTGTTTATTATTACGTGTTTGTGCGTGCATGCGTAGTACAAAGCTTGAGAAAAGGCATCACAACAACCGTGGTGTTTTGTATACGTGTACGTATTATACGTTTGTTTTTTGAAGGTTACACTTCAACCACGTGTAAATTGCACACATGTTTTTTTATTTGATATTTTAAATAAATTATTGCAATTAGTGTAATAAAAACTGCAAATAGATAACTGTTAAATCTCAAATCTGTAATATGACAGAAACGGAATCAAATAAATATGTCAAGTTGCCAGCGACTACATGCACTCTAAAACTCGGACTTGTTTCTAGTTGATTTATGAAATGTCAGTAAAATATTTTTTCAGACAATCACTCCAACATCGTCCATCTTTTTCTAACACTATCAAATAGACTGGGACAACGCGACAGTAAACATTATAGGGGGACACCACTTATCATTATTTAGCGAAACGGGCCCGCGCCCTTGCACTTGATGAATAATTGATAATGCCTACACTGCAAATAGGTTTGTTTGTCGGTTTTAATTTAAAATAAAGCAGCCATATTTAGTAGGTAAGCACTTATATGAAATGGTAAATAAAACGATTACGATCTTATACGATTTTATGGCCGTAGATCTAACCCTAGATCTCTACTATAATAATATTATAAATGCGAAAGTAACTCTGTCTGTCAAGTTTTCACGCCTAGACCGCTGAGCCGATTTTAATGAATTTTGGTATAGAGACACGTGGGACCTTGGAGAAGGATATAAGTTACTTTTTAGGTAGGTACCACGCGTGCGAAGCCGCGGGCAGCAGCTAGTATTACATAAATCTAGGTATTTAGGGCTATTGATTATGCAGCCATTCTAATAATGTTAAAAATTTTTTTTTTATATTTGTTACTATGTAGTTTGTTTTCGATTAAAACCAGAAGTTTAAAACTAAGATTTTTAAGGAAGATGCATTGAATTGATGTCAAATAACAATCAAATCAACATTTGAATGAGAACCCTGTAAATCAAATAAATTCATAATAGTAAAAGTACATTATTGTAAACGAAAGTGTTGTTAGCTCCCTAGCGCTAGCAGTGCATATGCTGAGTCGAGGACCTTTTGTAACTATGGAACACATCTATAATGTACTCGTATTATGACATGTATACCTATGTATATATGTATATGACATGCTTACTATCTTCTCGACTACAATGACTCGACTTCGGTAATAAATATATGAGTAACTATGTCTATGTATATGTAACTATGTCATTCAAAAGGTTACATGAGATTAGATCATTAATTTCACGCGTCTGGAGCTGGGTTTAGAGTGTAACAAGAACTTATTGTTAAGCAGATTATCCAAGCAGTATTTCAGTCTATGCATTCAATACAAGAACTATGAATGAAATCGCTTATTCAATGCTCCAATTAACTTGATCTAAATAAACAGATGTCCTGTTTTATATAGATCCTTGTGCTGTACAAGTAAAGTAAGTACTAGGATTTCACATTTAAAATTCTTTATTGTAAAACTCCCACTATTTTGAACTATCTAGTAGTCATTCGCGTGGATTAACAATATTTATCCATGCAGATACATACTCATAGATAAAAGATCGCCAATTGTTACACTCCACATCCACACTCTTAAAGCATATTATAAAATCGCTGATTATTTGGATGAGAAAATAGCTTGGGATGAATCTGCTCCCAAGATTCATCTGCTGCTGCTCGTAATAAAATTGGCAAATATCATACAATACATATAATCATACAGTAATAAAACCAGACGAGTTTTTTGCCGGATTATTCTTGTACTCGGGGTTAGAAGGAACCGCATCTAGATTCACTGGCATGTAAAAAGACGATTCAAAGTGGTCCTTGTGATGTTATTGAATAAAGAATGTTTTGACTTTTGACTTTTATTATGGCGATTATGGACATTATAGCGATTTTGAGTACCTAGTTATTACCTAGCAGCGATTCCTTGCCTTACTTTGTATTACTACTTCTAAAAACTACTAGCGCTACAAAACATATTTCTCTAATATGACCAGCCTGTCAGTTCATTTGGTAGTAACTCTGCCTTCTACGATGTAGATTGAGGGTTCGTTTCCCTCTCAGGAAAACATTTGTGTAACAATCACACAAATGATTGATTGATGATTGGTATTTGTTCTGTCTGTCTTTTTAAATACATACATGATACTTTATAACACCCAATATAAAGTATCATGTATATATTTAAAAATATATAAGTATCTATCGGTATTCTATCGGTCTTCTAGTAACAATATATAATAATATATATTGGTATAATACAATACAAGGTATGCTTAGTTTGGGGCTATATGGTGTTGTGTGCATTGCACCTTAATAATTATATATATTTGAATATAACATGTTTTATTATTTTCGGAGGTGGGCGTTAACATTCGCGACTCTGTTAATTTAACTTCTGTTATCGTTCTTTCCATGTTTTTGTATATCCCTGTTTATGCTCACAAATACATAAAAATTTTCTAAATGGCAAAACTTTGACATCATTTTAAAGTATAAGGTTACTCCTACTCCTACTGGTCTCACTGTAGCTTTATTAAAATTTATTATTATACTAGCTGTACCCGCCATGCGTTGCATTGCCACAAATTTTCTTACTGTTTAAACCTTCCCTGGACTACGACAAACATTTCAACACCAAAATTAGCCAAATCAGTCCAGCCGTTCTCGAGTTTTAGCGAGACTAACGAACAGCAATTGATTTTTATTATATAGATTAATCAACTAGCTGTAACTCGCGACTTTTTTTGAAAATAATTGTAGGTTAAATACTTCCCTAGGATACAATTTATCTCCTTACCAATCACACCATTAAAAAGTTTCCATACAAATTTTGACACCGCATTATACCTCTTTGTTAGGGTTATTTTGAAAAATCCTTAAACACGTGTCCATTTATTTGCACGTGCATTTTATTTATTAATATCAAGTTTCAAGCAAATCGCACAACGCGTTAAAAAGTTTCATACATTCGTTCTCACCCCTTTTCACCCTCTAAGGGATTGAATTTCAAAAATTCCCGCCTTAGTAGGTCGTTTTGCTGTAAAAGAAAGCTACCTTCCAAATTTCAACTTTCTAGCTTCAGCGGTTTCGGCTCGGCGATGATGAATCAGTCAGTCAGTCAGGTTAAGCTCTTTATAGGTATAGATAGTTATAAACAAATTATATCTATTGGATAATACATAAAATATAAAGAAGCATTGACATTTATTTAATTTGATTGCTGTGCTAGTAGTGGTTAAAATTAACACCAACGTGGGTCGTAGGCCTTCTACCAATTCAATTTCCTCGAAGAAACCAAATAACTTTCATAACGGAATTTTACCGCACTAATCTAAACTAATGGAAGTCCTTACGTCACGTCCGGCTGACTCCGGCATCATCCGGCTCCAATTCGGCTTGTTTCCAGTTTAAAGGCCTACGTGACTTAACTAAATGGACTTTATTTAAGCCGAAGCGATCGGAGCTTATGCCGTATTCCAAAACTTATCTCAAAGTAAACAGAGACTAGTCTAGGAGCTATTTATATAAACAGATTTCAATATAATGTAACGCTGAAGCAATATTTGTAAGTACCTAACTTTCTAAGAACTGATCAATAGTCCGGTAGAATACCTCTGAGGTGCAGTGGGTCAAGGCTCGGCTGAGACGCAGAAGGTTGCGGGATCGATCTCGCTGCAGGACAATTGTTAGTATGATCTGCAAGTATATGTCTCGAGATTGGGTGTTTCTATGTATAATATGTATTTATTTACAAAAAATAAATATGTTAAAAGTGTATCAGTGTGGTACCTATACAAAGCTCTGCTTACTGAGGCGCTAGATGACGCTGTGTTTCCCTGAAAATTATCTAAAATTGGAACAACGTTTTCATGATTTTATTTTAAAATAAACACTTAGTTTTTTGGCTTCAACTAATCAACGCTTAGTTATATATCAGTTGAGGCTACCTGTAAGGTTCCACTACAATTTGATTGTAATGTAAAAACGATCCAACCCTTCGAAACACAAATTGTAAACAAAGCCACGGATTCGATTGGACCGAACCGTATACACTACTATTCCCACTGCAACCGCACAACTTCGTTATTTAGTTTTCACAATGCAACGCTACGTAAAACTGGATTGGCACTACAACACCGTATAAAGTTCTATACCGAAAGCAATCAAACAATTAAATTTTATAAACAAAAAATAAAATCGAATTCATTTAAATTCCGTTAACTTGGATGACATATTGTTCCAGTTATTTTGATTTCAAAACCTAACAACTGAACGGATTTTGGATGACATTTCTATTGGACTAATCGGAAAGTAAATTCTTTCATATTTTTTTTTTCACGGAGTTATGAGTAAGCAAACATAAAAAATTCAACCGGTTTTCGAACCTCCTCCTTATTTTGAAGTCGCTTAATAAATAGGTAGACATACAAATGCATCGATAACAAATGTAACATGTAAAAGGTTAGTTAGTTAAAGCCGTCTCCTTGTATTTAAAGATGATTTAAACAGCATCTTCATCGGAGACCATTACATAAAATATAGGTAGGTACTTACGTTTGTAACTTGTAAGCCATATACGAGAACGAGATTTCTGCCCCGCGAGGATAGATACACATTACATATCTGAATGTTATACATTTTATTGAGAAAGAAGGTTTTTATTTTATTGGAAGGAAGTTTGATAACCGCCGTGATAAGGGTGCTGCAAATGTTTGTGACTGAGCATAAAATCCAGTACTAAATAAGCCTATTTTTTTTTTTATTGGTAACTTTCTTATCCCATGATGATGCTAAGCTACTCAACACACTAAGTAATTGCTTTAAAGCTATGGTCAGGGAAAATATTTGCTTGTTTCTTAATGTTATTTAAGTACATATACGTATGTATTCGCCCACTGGTCGAAATTCGACCATTATTAATAAATAAGTAATGTATTTTTTACGTATAATTAAAAAAATATTAGCATCCTGCACTCCATCTCTATATAAACTATAAGCGAAATTTCATACTCCTCCGTCCGCGCAATTTCCGTAAAAAGGGGTACAACGTTTTTGCTTTACGTTTAATATATAAAAATAATATTAATTATTATTTTTATAATATTAGCTATTGATGTATTGACTTTTTGTTACACTGTTGATATATATAATTATGTGCATATTATTTTCATTATAAATCACTTATATTATTATCTTCACCCCGATCATGTTAGTTATGTTATCTATATAGAGTTCTATACATCCCAAGGTTGCCTGGCAGAAATCACTATCTAGCGATAAAACTATCGTACAGCTAAACATTGTTTCTTATAACATTTCAATTCATTTGTGGTTTGCTATAAATAAATAAATTTATATTCTATTCCATTCTACTGCTTTGAAAATACGAGTAGTACTTATCAGTACTTATCGGTACTTAAGTTTGTTTTCTTATTTTATTTATTTTAGGCACACAATACTACGTGTACAAACAAATTAAACATTCATATAACTAGAATACAAATTTGTTCTGGTTTGGAACATAACTTTTGATCGCACATTAAAACAATACATTGTTGAGCTAACAAAAGGCATACACAAAATATGTTTGAGGAGCAAATTATACAAAAAATAGAGTAAAAAGTAACCAAATAAAGAAGTCACCGTCTAAGACATTGAATATGGAAATGGACAAATTAAATTGATAACATATCATTTAATAATATTAAACTATCTACCTATTTAATAAACTTTGGTGTTCAAGGCGCTAGAATTCAAACGCAATTCAAATGTCAAATGCCCCGATAAAATAATTAAAAAAAAAATGCCGGACTTTTCACTTAGAATCATCTGGCCCCAAAGTAAACTGAGCTTGTGTTTTGGACTGATGTTTTTGACTGTTACAATTTATGTAATTTCGAGTTAAACATATCCAGCTCCGAATTAGTCTTTGATAACTCATTGATGTGTCGACACATTCTTTTTAGAGAATTAAAAATGGAAATATTGTTTTTATACGCGAGCAGGCAAAACATGTTGGTTTGATTAGATCTACGGGCACTAAAATGTAGATTAAAATCTCTTATTTTAATCAATCTATATATATAAAAGGTGATGTCTGTATGTTCCCTATAGACTCCAAAACGGCTGGACCGGGCCGGCGGCCGACCGACTGAGCAAATCTTTAGATTGGCCTAGCGGGTGATCCGGTGAAGTTTGGAGCGATCATATCAACAGAACATTTTTTTCTTGCATCAATCAAATTTGGTATAGATATAGATTGTATCTTAGGACATAGATTACTTGTTATGTATGTACTATGCGTGCGAAGCCGCGGGCAGAATCTAGCAGTTTATAAATTGTCTTATTAATTGGTAATACGATGTTTCTGTCAATAATGTTTCAATATAATCGGTATTCAATTATGGTATGCCAGAACAAAAGTGGTACCTGATAATGTCGGTGCTTAAATGTCTCTAGAACAGCGCCAAAGTGCCTAATGGAGTTCAATAAATTCATATTACTCCTACTCCTGAGTAACTGCAATGCACCATTAGCCATGTGGCAAAGGAATCGAACCTTATTGACTTTGGAGTCATTGCAAATGGATATATAAAGCTTAGATATACATACCTTTTAAAGTTTTAAAACTATCATAGTTAATAAATAAATAAATAATCCATTTCACACAGCATCATCTGGCCCTAAAGTAAGCAGAACATGTATTATGGGTACCACATGACTGATAAACTACTAATATATTTTTTTTGTACGAGACAAATACTTGCAGATCATACAAACATTTGTGCCGCGGCGGGAATCGAACCCGCAACCTTCTGCGTCTCACCCGAATCTGAGCCCACTGTGCTACAGAGGTCATCATATCGTATCATATCGTATAGTTTGAACATAATATTGACTCAAACAGGATATTTACCATGAAATGTCAGTTTTTCTGCTTCCACAGTTAACCGGTAACATCGATACACAGTTTATCGGTAATACCGAAATATCGGTATGTAGAAAACTCACATAATAATATCATCGTAAATATCCCGTTGTGAGTGAAAATTACTGTCACTTTTAAACTAAGGAACTTTTTTAAAGGAAAAAATTGAAATGATAAATCACAGTTAATACATACTTACCTACCTAAAAGAATTGAGAGTAATTCTTCTTTTTTGCTTTCTTCTTCGTTAATGACATGTTTCATAATAATGACAATAATGCCAATGTCAAATGTTTTTATATTGTTTATAGTATTATGTCACTACTTCGTATCTTGTCGTTCGTCATTTGTTATTTTAAATAAAATTGTGTTTTTTCATATAAAATAATTCACAAAGCATCACAAAGCTTCTATTCCAATTATTTAAACTCGAGTAAATAACATTAAAAAAAACACCAAATTAACGAATAAAAGCTGAAATAACTCGAGAAAATTAATAAAAATAAAAGAGCGCAGTAGCCCAAAATTAATCTCCTTCTCCTTCCTTAATGGCATGTGTCATAATGATGACAATTTCATTAACGTCAGAAAGATAGATTTTATAAAGTAAGACATCACAATGTCGTATGATTTTGTTCGTCATTTGTTATTTTATATATAAAATGGTAATTATCTAAAATCAAGAAAATATTAGGTTCTATGATTGTTTATCATTACATAGTAGAAAACAAAGTCGCCTCCCGCTGTCTGTCTGACCCGATGTATTCTTAGATCTTTAAAACTATGCAACTGATTTTGATGCGGTTTTTTTTAAAAGATAGTGTAATTCAAGAGGGAGGTTTATATGTATAAAACATGCACAATATAGTAGAGAATAACTGATAATTTTAGAGGTTTCTAATGTGGTGTCGTAAATAAACACATTTTTTGCGCTTACATTGCAAACACTGGCTGAACCCTACGAGATAGATCAAAATAATTTACTACAGTATTGTACACCTTAAAAAGGTCTACACAAAAGTCCGCAATGGTATATGTCTATCTCTTAGTCTATGTTATTTTCTTAGATAACGTTGTATATAAAGACATTCTGTAGTATATTTAGTATCAGCATTGCACCCGTGCGAAGCCGGGGCGGGTCGCTAGTAATGGAAAAACGAGAAAAATGATTATAAAAATGATTACCTATAGAAAACAACATTATCAGCAAGTAAGGGTTGTATTTTATTATAAAATAATTACATCTCTACGAAATTTGTAATATTGTATGAATATCGAACATTTGCAAATAATTGATAAATACAGTAATATAATGCATGTTTATAGTACTCATTATTGCTTTATTGCACAAAAAAGTCTGCGAGGCTATCACTCTGTCTTACAATTACATAATTACGTTGCGTGACGCTTAAGTATCCTCTGTCTGTATTTGCATTATAATGTCAATTAATAAAGTCGGCAATAGATTTTAACATCACATTTGTTAGTATATAAAAGAGACCCTTTATGTTTAGCTTTTATAGTGAAGTAACAATAACCAATTTTTGTTCAAATTAATCAATGTAAACACAAGTAAAATTGAAAGATGATGACATTTCCTAATTCAACTAAATAGTTTCAAAATCAAGGTTGATTAGGTACATGTAAATTCCTCTCGCAGCGTCGACCTCAGCGTCAATATTTGCACGCTCGAGTCACCATGTTAAAACTGTCAAATAATCCATTATTCATTGCCAAAATCTATAAAACGTGACGTCACGTATCCTGTCAACAACGCAGCCTGGGCGCATTCGTGACAGATCTAATAAAATATGCGCTAATTGATAGGCCATGACAACTCGCGCTCGACTCGGCAGACTCGCGCGGTCTATCGGACGCGACAAATACATGCTCTGTAGGGCTGTCAACTACTAAATCAGCTTGTTTATCATAGCTGAAATCAGACTGTATTCGATCTTTTGATTCATTGTTTGTTATTTCATTAAGTAACATAGCACATCTAAATTAATTATTTTTTCTCGTCCTTCTTATGTTTTAATCAGTAATCTTAGCGGAATTTCAATCAATAAATTGTGACTTCATAGCACAAGTATGTACAATTGAATTATAAGTGTATTATGTTGCAATGTGATTTGAACGACGAGAAATCCTGAGAAAGTTCTTGACGGCTATTCCGTGATGACGTTTAGAATATATAAATGACGATTGACTAAGACTTAATAATCAAACAACCACTTGACACTAGCAAAATTGTCAACAAGGCAGATGGCATTATAGGTAAAAAAGAAAGAAGAAAGTTGTATTTAGAAGTGTATTTACTCGTTATGCAAATCAAATCATTTTTTATGCATCCAAGCTCATGGATAAAAATCATCATCTCTCTGCCTTTATCCCACGTGTAGTTTTTTCTTCTTCCTTTTCATCTATCAGCCGTCATCACAGTACTCATGCTTTTCGTACCTACTCATATTGTTTTTCACATCTTTTTGACCTACCTTTACAAAATACATAACAAAATACTTACTTACTTATTCGCTTGAATATTAATATTGCTAACTTCAATCACCAGTGATCAATGACCAATTTACCATCAATCTATTTACCAATTTATCTGTAAGCTACTACTAACTTACGGATTGACATTGCAACAGTTCTTTCTTCTTTGTTTATGGCATGTGACATAATAATGTAAATTTTGCCAGTGTCAATTGTTAATTTATGTCTACTAGCTCTCCCGTTCGCGATTTCTTCCGCGCGTTTAAAAAAAAAAAATATGTCTCATTGTACCGACTGCAGCGCCATCTGCCGGGCTAATTTGTGAATCTAAACCATCCAGGGCGCCACCCAAACGCATACAACAAAATCATTCAAATCGGTCCACATATATAAAGATAGTCAATGTTTGTTATAAAAGTCTTAGTCAATGGTCAATTGTCAATTATAAACGTCATCGCGGAATGGCCGTCTAGAATTTTCTCGTTGTTAAAATCACATTGCACCACAATACACCCAAAATTCAATTGTCCATACCCGTCCCATGTAGTCACAATTTATTCATTAAAATTCCGCAAAGATTACTGAATAAAACATGCAATAAAACGAGTTAAAAATATTAGGTAAATTGGCAGAGCTATGTTACTTCATGAAATGACAAAAGAAAAATTATTGAAACAGTAAAGTATAAAAAATAAAACAACAAGAGTTTGACAAGATATTTGACAGACCCATAAATAGAAGAAGATGAACAGAACAAAACTTCTTTGCTTTTAATGTTAGGGCTTCAAGCATAACAAACAATATTTTGACCGTAAATTTCACAAAACCGATAATATTTCATATAAATATATGCTGTAGAAGCAACCCTACGACCTAACAAACATTGTTATGCGCATAACGAGAATAAAATAGTTTTGTTTGTTGTCCAGTGAAGCGACGTGACGTCTATTATTTGCGAATTTGTTAGGATACATGAATAACTACCTATGTACCTAGAAACATCTAACTGATTGGCTGTCATGTCTATTGAAGTTTGCGCGCAAAGTAAGATGTAGTGTTTTAGAGAAAGAGTAGATAAGGAAGGATGTTGTAAAAGTGGAGAGAGGTGCAGGATTATTTTTCAAGGAAAAAATATTTATGGATTAATGTAAACGGCAGATGAGCAAATCTCTCTACCCCTTGTGATCATGTAGCCAAATCATCTAGTAAACTTGTAATACGGATCTCTCTGCGTGTCATTGGACCAACCAGGGATGTTTGACCCAGACGAATGGAGTCTAGGTCTCCGAAGGCTGTAAGAGACACTAGAAAGTCGCATCAGCTAACTTATATTTTACTTGTAGTGGTTTATGTTTTTGTTCAGCAGAAAAACACACAGATGAACCATCCAACAACCTGCACGTATGGAGTAGGAAAGATCTCGTAGAACAATTAGTGCAAGTAACCCACGTTTCAATGATTTGTCGATGAGCATTATTCCAAGTCTGATGGTAAAACCTCGATGCAAAGTATGAGGCTAAAGTTTTTCAGAGCACTTTTCATTGTATATTGATATCGTTAATAAACAAATTCGAATGACTTTGACTTTGACTCTATTAACATGGATAAGTAGGTAAATAAGTTAATGTAATGCTGTCTTCACAATATAGGTGTGGCTAGAAGGCGTGCACGTATTTTATAAATTTGCGTGACCATCTTTTTAACGAGTCTATAATGTTAATGTATTGCGTAAACAGCAATTCTTGTTTAGGCAGTACTGTTACTTTTAATGACGTCAGCTTGTATCTTTTGTAAAACTGATGAACGGTAAATGCAGTTAGTTAAAGTCAAAGTCAAATATATTTTTTCAAATCATTGTAGTACACAATGATTTGAAAAAATATATTACAAGGATCACTTTAAAACTACTAGGTGAGTAAATACTAGGTCTTACTACTAGGTGAGTTTAGATGCCAACCTTATAACCCAGGTCCAGGTAAAGAAGTAAAACATAAAGTAATTCTCTTGTTGTCTATGTTACTGACAATCATGTACTGTGAGCCAATTGCTCTGCACAAAAATTAGGCTGCAAAAATCATTGCATATTGTTAAAATTCCATTAAACTTTATTTGGAAAAAATTAGGTATAATGTCTTATTTGACGCAAGTAATATGTAGGTACAAAAATCAAATAAGTTTATACTAAAAGTTAGAGGTAAGGAGCATTTTCAGTCTTAACTACTCCCAAGGTAAGAAAGCAACCATGATTCTTCTTCTTCTTCTTCGTTAATGGCATGTGTCATAATAATGACAATTTTGCCAGTGTCAGGTGTTTATATTGTTTATAGTATGTCACAAAGTCATATCTTGTCGTTCGTCAGTTGTTATTTTATATAAAACCTTTCGAATCACAAAGAAACAATGCTTTTATTCCAATTTTTCACACCAGAGTCAATAACTCTAGCTCTTTTTAAATCAAATAACTAAAATTACTAATACAACCGGATACCTATAACTCGTGAAAAATATATAATATAAGAGCGCGATGTTTGCTTCGAAAGACGACTATAATTACGTTTTAAAAACTAAAAAGAAACCAACTTCATTGAATGAAATTTGAGTCTATAATGCATTTTTAGTGGAAAGTAGATGTATTTTGTACTTATATAATATGGGTAGGCCCAATAAACGCAACGCTCCAATGAGACAGCGAGGTATGAAAGTACATGAAAACATCATCGATGTATACAATTTTTCGATTTTCGTTTATTTTTCAGCTCGACCGATTTTCGGTGAACATATATAAAAAAAAAGATTCCGACGAAAGGAGAACCTCCTCCTTTTTGATAAAGTCGGTTTAAAAATAATCCGCAACCATGTTAATCAGACTGGGCTAAAAATAATTGTGAGTGACAAAGTGACATCACAGGTAGGACATACAAAGGACATAAGTCACTCTGACTGGAGACTATCTTTCATCTCCTAGAAAATATCAACGCTAAAAGTAGTAGTCGGTAGGAACTCTGATTTCTGTGTCTGGGTGTTTTCTTTTGGTTCTTTCTGATGGTAAACGACGATGCGACCGATGATGGGGCACGCTGGTCTAGAAGACACCTACATATTTACTCTTTACTTGAAGAGGCCCAGATCGTAGCTTTAAGGAAAGATAGATCACGGCAAAGTATTCCAATCCCTGGTTGTACGCATTATAAATGTAAAAGCAAAGCCCTTTGTTATATAAAGCAAATTATATATTTTTTGTGTTATAAAGTATCATATGTATTTATTTAAAAACATATTTCTATCAGTCATCTGATCACCTTAATGCAAGCTATGCTTAGTTTGGGGCTAGATATTGCGTGCATTGTCCACCAATAATTATAAATACACAGTTTTTTTCTAATAATGTTTTTCCGAGCCTGCATAGTTTAGTTCTTCAACAGAAGGATAGCGGTTTAAAAGCCATTTCCAGTCAAAGAGTTTTAGATTTATGGACGCTTGATGTAACATAAAAGCAAGATTAACTCGTGTATTAAACTACGCTTCAACCTGTGACTATTACGTTAATTGATTTAAGACACAAAGTAAAATCAATTCACGCATTTTCGTATAACGATACATCGCTTTTCAAAAACTGTGGCTTAACCACAAAATAAAGCGTGTTTTGAGGAAAATGTAACGGGTTGAATAAACTTATCTTTTGTCTCATATTTTCGTCGAGATTGCTGCTGGTTCACAAAGACTTCATACACCTGCAAACATATTTTATGCAAGTATTATGCATCATGTCGTTGCCAAGCACCGAATGTTCATACCTACAGTACTTTATCTACATAGTAGAATACTCGGTAATATTCTCTGGTTATGCTATTAGAGTTCAGTTTTATTTACCTTACTCTGCTGTAACTCTGTCTTTGTTTTTGTCTAATGGTTGTGGGTTCCAACCCTATCTTGGACAAACATTTGTGTGATGTGTGATACTAAGTGTATCATTAATAAGTATATACAAACTTATAAATATTCCATCAGTCAGTTTCCAAGTTTATTACAAGCTTTGCTTAGTTTAAGACTAGATGGTATTATGGGAATTATTAAATAAATAAATATAAATAAATAATCCCGGACATTTCACAAAGCAGCACTTTCCCCCAAAGTAAGCAGAGCTTGAGTCATGGGTACCACATGACTGATATACTACCTATATACTTTTTTATAGTAAATACATACTTATTATACATAGAAACACCCAAACCAGAGACAAATACTTGCAGATCGTCAAACATTTGTCCCGTGGCGGAAATCGAACCCGCAACCTTCTTCGTCTCAGCCGGACCTTAGGCGACTGCGCCACAGAGGTCGCCAAAATTATTATTATTGTCTAGCAATATTTATTTATTTAGTGTCGAGACGGTAAAATTTATTGAGTAATTTACTCAGACGATAGGATAGGCGATATACAATATCATTGCTAATGGGTATGTTCTGACGCACTCTCTTTATTGTTTGGCATTAGGTACTTCTTGCGTTTCGTCTTTTTCTTTCGATAAATTTTAGATGCGCTGCAAATGTGTTATTGTGTAATTAATATCTTATATGGACGTCAAAGCGACATAAATAACCTTAGAGCGAGTTTATTTCATAGGATTTTCATAAGGATATATTGTGTTTCTGAAGTAAATCATGTTCTCACCGAACATGATTTGTATGGAAACAAATCATTTGTAAGTAAAATATAGAATTCTAGTTTGGTAAATAAGGGTTTATCAAACAGCGAGCGGTTGCCCCTCACGTTCACGTTTCGCACTGAACTAACCGTGAATGCGAGCGGCAACGAACGGACCGCTAATAAAACTCACACTGATGAGAATTCTCTAGATGAATTGAAATAGTACTATAATTATGTTAACATTGAAATAATACGCAAGTAAAACCCGTGTAACTCAGATACGTACAGCATAAAAATGAACGGCTTAGGCCTTATGCAGGATACAATTAGACAAATGGGAGATGTGGCATCTATCGTAATGTTTCTTGTCAACTGTTTTCGTCCGAGATGTGATGCGGATTTGACGTCATCTCTCAGAATGTCGAAAGTCTCACATTCGGTACCTCTCTTAAAAACCGCCACGCACTAGGTTTCTAGTCAATTCAATTTTTTTATCATTGATAGACCTATGTTCGACCACGAACAGCGACGATGTGGCCGACGACGGGACACGCAGGTCTGGAAGATACCTATTTACTCTTGACTTGAAGAGACCCGAATTGTAGTTTTCAGGAAAGACAGACGACGGCAAAGCATTCCAATCCTTGGCTGTACCTACGCATTATAAATGTGGAAGCAAAGCGCTTTGTTCGTAAGGGTGAAAGACTGACAAGGTATGAATGGTACGTCTGCTTGTCCTGTTGTGAAAAGGAGATGGTGGAATGAGATCATGCAATTCCTGGGCACATTCTCCGAAATGTATTCTATAATCTATAATGTATTCAGTTGAGCCAGTGGTAAGTTGTATACCTCACCAGACATTATTTTTATTTGTTTTGACGCATAAAATATATTTATTATCTCTCACTAGCCACCACTAATCCTAATCTTCTCTCATTCAATATTTATACGTACCACCATCGTAGAACACAGTAACGATTACTGGTAGCACATAGATACATTATATAAAGCATGAAACTGACTTAGTTATTTTGTAAAGAATCTTCAAATTTTTAAAGCTGAAAGTTTGTATTGGTGTTTGGGTGTTTACTTGTGGCCACATCACGTGAATGAATTAACAGATTTGAATGAAACTGACTAATTTGCATGAGATATACAATTAATGAGCTTGAATATCATATAATCCTATGCTATTTTTAATGAAGGTATCATGCGATCTAGTTCATAATAATGATTAGCCAACGTCAGTAAACCATAATTTCATATTATTTAATTTGTCTAATTTGTGTCATCATAAATCGCAATTAAAACTAGTCAATCAAATACAAAAAGTCCATCTCAAATACGTACAACATTACCATCTCAAATTCCTCTAAAATAAAAACGATCAGTAAATAACAAATAAATACGCTATATCAATTACATTTCGTGGAAAGGCAACCCACGTCTCATAATTTAAATTTACCCCATTCCATGTCACATCTATTTTACTTATCACCATACTTTGGGCTGCCAACTTTACTAGTCTTACGGAAGACAAAGACAGTATACTACTAAGTACCCCTAAAAGTCAACCATAGAACAGGATTTTAGGGTATGAACCAATTCTTTGTTTATTAGAATACAATGGTATCATAATGGCTTTTCTCGGGCCGTTATACTAATCTATACTAGAAAGCTAAAACTTGGAAGATAGCTTCCTTTTATGGCAAAATCATCCACTAAGGCGGGGTTTTTTTGAAATTAAACCCCTAAGAGGGTGAAAAAGGGTAAGAACTAATGTATGAAACTTTTTAACGCGTGGTGCGATTTGCTTGAAACTTGATTCGAATAATTAATTTTGCAAAATAACCCTTTAAATGGGGTGTCAAAGTTCGTATGGGAACTTTTTAACGAGTGGTGTGATTTCTTAAAAACTTGGTTTGGATGCTTAAAATGCAAAATAAATGCTAACGTGTTTCAGGATTTTTCAAAAACCCTCATAAAGAGGATAAAAAAGGGTGAAAACAAATGTATGAAACTTTTTAACGCATGGTGCAATTTGCTTGAAACTTGATTCGAATAATTAAAAAGCAAAATAAAATTTTGGACACGTGTTTCAAGATTTTGCAAAATAACCCTTTAAATTGGGTGTCAAAGTTCGTATGGGAACTTTTTTACGAGTGGTGTGATTTCTTAGAAACTTGGTTTGGATGCTTAAAATGCAAAATAAATGCTAACGTGTTTCAGGATTTTTCAAAAACTCTCATAAAAAAGGTAAAAAAGGGTGAAAACAAATGTATGAAACTTTTTAACGCATGGTGCGATTTGCTTGAAATTTGATATGAATAATACTAGAATATAAACTCGATGGTTTCTCGTGCAATGCGTGGGCGAAGTCGCAGGGGTTCCAGCTAGTATATGATAAAGAACAAATACAAAATCTTAGTGATTTTGAAAGCTGGTAGACTAATCAAAATATTTTTTTAAATCTCAATTTCATTTCGTACTTATCTGAATATTACTCTTTGGATTACCCGCACAACACTTAAGTTTAAGAGCTGCTTGTAATCTTTATTGAGTGGCTGAAGATTGACTTTTTAGGCTTTTAAAACTTGTAAGTACCTAGAATTGTGTTACGTGTCTGCTCAGAAATTCACGGGTACTTCAAAAGTTTTTCGTGTTCTGTGTCGATGCCTTAATTTACTTGTCTACTCCAGCTCGTTAAATTTTTTGCTCTCCAAAGATAATTTAAGTATCATCCTATGTAATTTTTTAGTTATGCGTGTAAACATCTAAGCGAATACCCGAGACTCAGTAACTGTCACTAATACGCGACGCGGATCGCTCTGAAGCTGAGAGCCATACTAAGGCGCCAAACTAAAACGTCGAAATTGGTTCACGTGTTGGAGTTGTTAATATAGAACCGTTATTACGAACTACGGGCAACGGAATGTTTTAAGCACAAACTGATAGAGTTCGCTCTTTCAAAAATATTTTATTAGATCGATGATTTTTATTATTTTTTTATTTATATCGCAGTTTTATGATTCATCCTTTAATTATTTATTATTAAGTATTTTTTTATTAATAATTAATGTTATTACATATATTAACATAAGAACTGTTGAATCTGACTTATTAAACTGGCTTAACTATTTTGTTATAAATAAATAAAATCAAATTCATACTCCGTATTCAAGACTCCATTTCTTGATTTAACTGCACTTGTCTAAAAATCCTCCCTTTAAAACTATTAAATACCTAGGTGACTACAATTTATCCTATTCATCACCTAATTAACTAGAAAACTATTTTCAAACATATTAAACATGCAGCAAACAATAACCAGCTTAAAACACATACTAAGCCCCATGTCAGTCGTTATTTACTTATTGCTTGATTGCATGGGAAAAGCTTCAAAAAGACAGATGGGGAGATCTGATAAAAACTCTCACCAAATCCACGATGACCGACTGCTCCCACAACGCATCCAATAGAGCCGGAATAAAACGCATAGCAAGAGCCGCCATTCATCAGGACCCACTCATAACCACGGCCACTCTGCCAGGAGTGCCCGACTGAGAAGAAGAATTCTAAAACAGCACAAGATCATCCTAGAAGCAAAAATAAAGACAAGATATACAAGTTAAATGCAAAGCTACTTTTGCTCAAAAACACTTCCACTTCTTAGGGCAAAAAAATTTACTCAAGACGCACGCTCGCAGTTAAAAAACTCTAGCAAAAAATCTGAAGCTGTCATTCTATTTCTGAATTTAACATCTCAAAGCTGTTAGTTACGTTGTTATTTTATTATTTTTTTTGGTAATGAAAAATTATTGAATGAGAAGTCTTAAGCAATGAAAAGAGCAATGATAATTAACAGTAAAGAAAATTCCAGCTTAAATTCGTCAAAATATTAATT
The DNA here is from genome assembly GCA_948098915.1 of Lampropteryx suffumata. Taxonomy (NCBI): domain Eukaryota; kingdom Metazoa; phylum Arthropoda; class Insecta; order Lepidoptera; family Geometridae; genus Lampropteryx; species Lampropteryx suffumata. The sequence continues at coordinate 6,790,334 of OX402558.1, forward strand.
TAATTGAAATTAACTTATCAATATTTAGTGTTGCCCCCCTGGCCCTAATAACAGCTTTCAATAGCTTCTTCATAGATCGAATAAGTTTCTTTACTCGATTTTGTTCGATGCTATCCCATTCTTCAATGAGCGCCGCTTTGAGGTCCGATTTCGTGGCTGGTGCAGGATTTCTAGCCCGAACATTTTTTTAAGTTCATCCCACAAATGCTCGATAGGATTTAAGTCCAGGCTACGCGCTGGCCAGTCCATAGCGGCAATTTCGACCTCCTGTAAATACTGCCGGACGGAACTTGCAGTATGCGGACGGGCATTGTCGTGCATTAAGATGAAGTTTTCGCCGATGAAACCGGCGTAGGAAACGACGTGATCCCCTAAAATCTCTTCGATGTATCGGTTTGCCGTCAATCCTCCCACTCAACCGCCAGTTTCAATAAAATCTAACTCGGTTTTTGCCTCCATTGAAATGCCCGCCCACACCATCCAGGAACCTCCTCTAAAAGCCACATTTTCTTTAATGCAGCACTGCTCAAATCTTTCTTCTATCGCTACCATGCACGCACACTCTGCTTTCGTCTGAGAAGAGAACGGAGCTCCAGTGTTCGTCAGTCCAATCAACGTGTTCTCTAGCAAATCGAAGGCGGGCTGCTCGGTGGGCAGGGGTTAATTTGGGGCCAGTAGTTGGCCTTTTTGGCTCAAGGCTAGCCTTAAGTCGTCTTCTGACTGTCCAGCCACTCACAGCCACTCCTCGCGTTTCTCTGAGCTCTTCTTGGACTTGAACGCCAGTGAGTGGCCGATTTCTCAGCGATGTGCTGACAATGAATCGGTCATCTCTCTCCGATGTGCACCTTTTTCTTCCAGAACCGCGTCTTCGATTAAAGTTACCAGTCTCTTGGTAACAACGGTAAACTCTGGAAACAGCAGACTGGCTCAAGTTCAGCACACGTGCCACCTCACGCTGGCTCAGGCCTTGTCGCAATAGGCTGACCTCTTGAGCAGTTCTTCACTTGTTGTGTCCATTTTTATGTAGAATTCTTATTTGTTGATAACGGAGATGTGTATCGGTTGACGTTTGACGGTTAACAGATAAGAGACAGATTAAGTTGGTCTCTCAGGTCTTGAGTGGAGGAGTGGGCTTTCAAGGCTTTCTGTTTCAACGATTGGTAATATACTGCCATCTGCGATGTACCACTACCAACTTTACGGCACAGAGAACTGATACGAAGCTTCTGCTCCGAATTCAGCTTACTTTCAGATGCAATAGAGCACACTTCACTTAGGTACTGCTCGATGGACGACATCCAGTTCTGTATTTCTACAGTAGAAATAAGTTTCAATACATCATCCTCTCGGGTCGGTACTTTAGGGCGGGCTGCGGGTGTGGATGCGGGCAAAGGCGAGAGCCTCCGCGAGCGAGCTGTCCTGCTGCTCCGATTAAAAGGACTGTTGTCCATTTTGCAATACTTAATTGATTACAAAGTTAATAAAAACAGTTCATTTTCACCAAATCACCAAACATTTCAATACCTAACGTACGTGTAGGTACGACACAGATTACTGCCCGGTAAACTAGATCACGAGTCAGAAAGTGATTATTTGTATATTTAAATATAAATAATGGACACGTCTGTTCAAACTAGCGACTGAGTCTAGCATCTAGCATATATATAAATATATAAAACTCTATCGATTTATCAAACAACAGAAATAGAATGTAAAAATAAATTAACATAATACTTCTCTGGCTTAGACTTTTTACAAACAAGGCGTAATTACATATGAAATAAGTTAATGGCAAAATAAAACTTTCAACAGAACACTGGAATCTTTGAAACATAAATTAACACGTACCTACATCCATTCTCGCATAACTCTAGGTATATACACAACTACCTTATTAGCTTATTACACACCTATTGCTCAGCGAAGGCATGTCTAGTTCCTTTTGAAGATAGTAAAACTGCAGATAAATATATGTGAAACACGCCAAGCAGAGTATGCAAGCAGTGAAACAAATAAATAGATCTATTTTTGATTTATATTTTACATTAAAAAAAATCATTTAAGGTAGTTTTGTATTTCTTAAATCGTATCGTCCATGTTAAAACAGTTTCACTTTTAAGGCAACAAAGCTATGCTAATTAAGTCTCGTACGAAATCCATTTGAAATGCGCTGAACGTTATAATACTATTGAATTAACAATCTAAATGTATAATTTATTTCATTTGGATGATAAATATCAATCAATAAAATGATATGCATAAATATTATTTTCTAATCTGATAGATATTGAATCATTCAAACAATAAATTATCAAATTTAAATTCAATATTATTACAACGTCAAAATAGTATGTGATCTAACCTTCAAATGAATGTTGTAACTAAAACTAAATAAATAAAGTGTGAGCATTGCGTAAGCCTGCATCAAAATTGATAAAGTCAAACAAACAATTCCTGTTAAAAAAATGCTTTCATTGTGACCCATTTATAAAAATAATAAAACATTGTTTTACCATAGTCCTGAGAATTGTGAAATTAACGTGTACGACGTGACTGGGAAAGAAAATGAAGTATTAGATTTTTATGACCCGAGTTGGAGAGGTTGGTTTTATAGAGATTGGTAGTTTCGTCTCTGAGTAGAAGCTAACGACTAACTTATAGTTGATTGAGTTTATGAGTGTGGACGGATGAAGGAAATAGTTTCATTTTAAATAATGTACTCATCTATTTGTAACTTAGTTTTGTAGAAACCATTACCATGCTTACTGTTTTGGTATTAAAGTCTTTATTATTACATTATGTCTTTTAAATCATGGAGTCATATTTTATCAAAGCTGGTATACTCGTAGGTACCTTAGTTTTAGTTCTACAATGGCCTCAATTATGTTGGCACCAACCTCACAAATTTTAGCTAAAATTAGGTTTGGAACTGTCAAATTAACTTTGGTATTCTGCTGCTACCAACTTATCCTATTTAATTTTTAACTAACTTAATTAAACGTTCCTAATTTAGTTAGATGGTACCAACCGAATAGGTTATACAAATTCTATGACTAACAAAATATATTTTAGACAATTCCTAATTATAGAAATGAACCAACCGAATTGCCAGTATGTCTTTTCAGATATTTTTATGGTATTTCTTTTTGATATGATTTAACGTTAAACGTCAAGATACAGTTAAACATAAATATGCCAAGTACATTCTACGTATTCCTACAATTTATTCACAGCATTTCAAAAGAACACTCCAATATTAATGCACGCATATTACAACGAGGCAACCGAGCCAAAAAACTACGCACTCGTTTGCCAAAAGGCAGAGACATAAAAAAGTAATGAGCAACCGTGAGCCTTATAAGTGCTGACTTAAGAGCGAAAATGATTAAAATTTCATTACCCGAAATGTAAGAGAAAGATTCATTGAATAATTGAGAGCGAATCGCAGATGTGAGCATCCTACGCTCTAAAAAGGTATTTGAAACGGTAGGTATGCGTAATACGTCGAATACCCCAAAGTAGATTTTGTGTGACAGAGTCCCGTAAATATGAACGGTGAAACGAATGACACGCTGGGCTCAAGCAGAGACTTTATTTGTATGGAGAGTGAGCTGAATATCAGTATAGTATAGTAATGTGCCGAGTAACCTGCCTAGGTATTATTATTTGTGACAACAAAAACTTTTATACCTACTTTGAAACAATAAGCCCAAAACATCCGCTTGTCCTATAGCTCTTACTTTATCCTCGAAATAGCCCCAACTGGGGTCTTTGTCCCAATTTGTAAATAATGAAATCCGCTACAACTGTTCCAATCAAATCAATCTGGTAAAAGTCTCAAAGACAGTGGCGTATATTTTACGTTATAGTTTTTTAGCTTGACGTCAAGTCAAAGACAAAGTCAAAAGATACTTTATTCAATACAATCACAAGAATCACTTTGAAACGGCTTTGTTTAACTGTTTACCATATTACAGCAAGGTAGTTTTCAGATGTTTTCGCTTTGTTTTAATTATCTAGTCTAGAGAACTAAAGTACTTATGTTCGTGTAAGTCAGTTGCCAACTCTGGTGACAGACTTATAACTAGGAACTTTGGTCGGCTTATCAACTTTGTCACCTATTCGGTACTTGCTAACACTCACACACACTTTGGCTTTAGCGTTTACTTAAATTTTAATACATAAATTACGTTCTTGTTATGATTTTCGATGCTGATAAGATATATGAAGGCATTAGTTACAGTGGTAGAGTTTATATTTATTCAAACCAATTAAAAGAAATAGTGCCGTAACCAATTTACAAATGAAAGTATTATGAAGTACTTTACGGATTTTTTGCTAATATTTTTTATTTAATAATAATAATAATAATCCCGGACATTTTCACACAGCATCATCTGGCCCCAAAGTAAGCAAAGCTTGTGTTATGGGTACCACATGATTGATATACTACTTATATACTTTTTTTTTTGTAAATACATACATATATACATAGGAAATACCCAGACCCCAAGACAAATACTTGCAGATCATACAAACATTTGTCCCGCGGCGGGAATCGAACCCGCAACCTTCTGCGTCTCAGTCGGATCGTAGTAGACCATTGCGCCACAGGGGTTGTCAAAATTTTAATATATAAATATTACATTATAGAAGAATTCAGCACCTTAGACAAACCACATTTAGGTTTTTAAGGTATTTTTTATCATCAAGTTAAATGTACTATATTGTGTTTTGTTATATAAGGTGTACAATAAAGATATATTCTATTCTTCTATGCTACAATTTATGTTTGATTAAATAAAAAAAAAATTTTTTGACTTGTTTTATCTAAAAACTCTTGTTTTCAAAGACTAGCTCGACCACGCCGCGCATCGGAGTGACTTTCTTGAATTTGACGTAAAAAAACAACTGCTGGCTCTAGCATTATAACTAGCAATAGAATTTTGAATTCAATACATTTCGAAATGCTATAATCGCTGCGAAACTCGATCCGCTCAATTTTCGAGGCGATTGTCTTTATTTGTATCAATGCTGCGAAATGTTATTTTCGTTTGAATTTGTTGAAAGTAGCTCTAGATGCGCAGTGATTTGTCCCTTAAAATTTAGCGTGCGTCATACCCTAAAATCCTTATGTAACATAGTTACTGCGAGCTCACTGGAAATACCTGGATACGTTAGGTACAGGTATGATTTCAATACTCCCAGTCATGAATAAGGGGAGTGTTAATAGATTCTTCAGAGCAGTCTCTTTAGAAGAGCTGGGTAGTTCCAAGTTTGTGGGCCAAGGTCCGGCTGGGAAGCAGAAGGTTGAGGGTTCGATTCCCGCCACGGGTCAAATGTTTGGATGATCTGCAAGTATTTGTCTCGGTCTAGGTGTTTCTTTGTATAATATGTATGTATGTATTTACAAAAAAAAGTATATAAGTACTATATCAATCATGTACCCATAACACAAGTAATGCTTACTTTGGGGCCAGATGATGCTGTGTGAAATGTCCGGCATTTATATTATTATTATTAATACAATATTTATTAATTATTCAATAAAATAAGTTTCCAGTCATGAAACTAAATAGTTATCATTTGTTATTTCTCATATATTTTCTAATTATGATGATTTATTTATCAAATAAGCTATTTGATAAATAAATAAACTTTAATTCACGCTCTGGACAAAGTAAATAGTTAGGTATGTAAAACATCAATGATCAAATCTAAAACACAAAGATTACAGTTCTCCTCCTCGCTTCTACCCTAAATGAACCAGTTGTTTTATATTGCCTATGTTTAAAGGTTGGATTCTATTATGGTACCTCCTATTGGCAAAGCGTGAGAGGTGAATTGGCACTTTCAGCATAATTGGTGCGAAAATTGATTCGTCTCAATATTGATTTAGGGTTTCTTATGTAAGCTATTCACGATGTTTTCTTAACAACATTCGAGTGTTATTTCATATTGGATCAGGAAAAAAAGATGTGTTGATCCGTCATCATGATCAAATTACGGTATTAAAAAATATTGCTCGTTTTCTTAAAAAATGGCCTAATGAAATAAAATATAAGAGTGTAATTCAAAGACCTAGAAGTCTAAAAATATACATTATTATTAAAAATACCTCCGACATCAAAGACATACGTCTAGATAACCTATTCTTATAGAAAATTACAATGTGCCTACAACACGATCAGTTAGTGAGGAGTTGGGTATCCTGCAGATTACATGTTAAGACTACCATGTTCTTACAATATCTTTGATGTAAATGGACACCAAATTTTTATTGATGAATCGAACAGATCTATGAAATGTGCTTACTTCTTTTATATCAATATAAAAATCTGTCAATTTAAAAAGACCTGATAATCTTCAAATAACTGAACTGAACAATTTTTTTTAAATCATATCTAGAAACAGTCTCCTTCAAGTCACCTTTCATAAAAAAAAAACGTAATCAAAATCGGTTCATCGGTTCAGGAGCTACGATGCTACAGACAGACGAACAAATATACAGAAACACACTACAAAATTATAACACCCCCTATCGAATAGAATCAATAAAACCCAAACAAAGATAAAGAATAATAAAAGAGATTAAATATATATTAGCTCTAATGTCTAAAAAAGTCCCAGTGACGAGCAATAAAACAAGCTTTGGCAGAGCTTTGATTACATTATTAAAATAACGTTTGCTTTCAACCTTACTGCTGGCAATACCGGAGTCCCAGTTGGTTTAACTCCAAACGCCAATTTGATATTTACAAATTGCAGTCCAATGGAATGCAATATTCATGTAAAATATTTGCCCAACGTTGATTTAGTAGACAGTTTTTTTTTGTGTTTCGTTAACGGGAGGTTTATTACTCTTTGTCTGTAGTCTCATATCAAGTTGGTAAAGACTAACAATTGAAAATGTTAAAACTTTTATTAAAAAAATCGTCAAAACTCAACGTCAATTTCGGCGACATTAGACCAAGATTTGATCACCGTCACTCCCGATGATATTCTAACACATTTCCCAAATTAGATGGTTTAAGAATTGGATTGAGTTCGCCAAATGTCAGTCATGATTATTGTTTTGTACAATACAATGAGCTTGTAAACAATATAGGTACCTAGCAAGCAATTTGCACGTCCTCTCAATTAGCGATATACCAACTCCACTTACAGCTTCACACGAAATTCACTGTGTTTTGTATCAGAGTAAGTTGCAGCTATAGAGAGCTAACGGATGCATAGCACTAGTTAATAATCAAGAAAATTTAAGAGCATTGAAATGAATCAGACTGAGAAATAGAGTCCGTTTGCTAAAATAACAGTGCTGCGGCAAAATTTATATCAATTTGTGTGATGAACAAAGATGAATATTTATTTAGTAGCAACCCGCCCTGGCTTCTTACGGGTGCAATTTATAATGATGATAATTATATAATGATGTGTACTATAAATATGAGTTGTAGTATATTAATTGAAGTATGTTCAATAGTTTTTGCAGCGCACGCTAAATAATGACTGTTATGGGTAAATTTAAGATATCTAGGATTACATTGTACATTATTACAGTTTCCGTAAAGATCTAGTTTTTGGAACTAGAAAAATGGAAAATGGATTACTCGCAAAAAATGTAGCTTGCTTCAGATGATATATATCTATCTAATACCTTAAACGAGCATTTCTTGTAAATATATATAATATGAATCTCGGAAACGGTTCCAACGGTTTTCATTAAATTTTGTATGCAGGAGGTTTCGGGGACGATAAATCGATCTAGCTAGGTTTCATATTCAGAAAATGTCGTTTTATCCGTGTTTTATACCGGAACAAGGATATAAAATCTAATCTTTTCTCTTTATAACTTATGAGATATAATATTAGAAAATTAGACTTATACTTGTAGTTTGCCGCAAACTAAGATATCGCAATGTCCGCATTATTTAAACAAATATCTTACTGCTACCCGCAACATCTGTGTAAGAAGATAAGGTATAATTAGATACTGATTATTGTCCGATATCTTTTCAAAATTCAACCATTTCATTACCTTATAAGAAGCTAAGATATGATAATAGTTTATAATAATAATAGGCCACCGGTAGGCCCCCGTGGTCGTGAACACAACACTGTTATAGGTATTACATTATGTAGATTCTTTTATTTCGGTCTGGGCTGATGCTGTTAGGTTGTCTGACAACCCGTGTTAGCGTTACACGCACTGTTTTATGTAGATTCCGTGGAGTTGTTATTTCTTTCTTTCTTTCCGTTATTTCCCCTCGGGCCCGAGGTTTGACCGTCCGTCTGTTCACGCGCTAGTCCAATATGGGTGTGTCCGAAGAATGCGCTCGAGCCGTCTTATATGTCGTCTCTCGCAGCGAGCAGAACTATCGTCAATTCAAATTAAGAGGCGCGAACAATAATAATGCCGGACATTTCACACAACATCATCTGGCCCCAAAGTAAGCAGAGCTTTTGTTATGGGTACCACATGACTAATATACTTTTTTTTAGTAAATACATACATATTATACATAGAAACACACAGACCCGAGACAAATACTTGCAGATCATACAAACATTTGTCCCGCGGCGGGAATCGAACCCGCAACTTTTTGCGTCTCAGTCGAGCCTTGGCCCAATGCGTCACAGAGGTCGTCAAGTATAGCACCTACCTAAAGATTGGTGACAATCTAGACAATTATTGACAATCTAGAGCAAGGTTTGGTAACAAACTTAGATCTAACAATTCATAAAGATATTTTATTACCTACAACTACCCTAAGGTAAAGAGCGAGTAAAGTGAGCCGCGTTTTTTTTAATTACGAAAACCCTTACCATGCATTTCTATAGCAATCGAATAATTTTATTATTAACATTATTTTTATTAAAAGTGATTCAATACTTTGTGTCAGACAGCACAGTATCTATCTGGCGATCAAAGAGAGTTCTTACTGTTGAGCGAAGCCAGTAGCTATTTATATCAATAAGTGAATCTGGCCATACCAACCTATCTATAGAGAGTGATAAAAGTAGCTTCCAAAATTATGTGGCAGCTTGTTTGTTCATTCGTTCGTTTATCACATGATTATTTATAGATACTATCACAAACTACACTAACATACTAATTAAATACAACAACAGCAGAGCGAATTTCAAAGAAATTCGGTATATGGTCTGCCTGATGATGTTTAAGGAACATTGACATACTGTTAATTTTATTGCAAGTTATGTGATACTTTATTACCGCGAGCGAGCGTTATCATACCAAACATAACATATACATAGTGAAGCAAGCTCCTGAAAGTTAGTAGCAAGTGAATCGAAACGGATTTGGTGAAAAGGTGAATGACGGAGAGTTTCCAATTTTAGCTCTTGTAGCTTGGAGACCATCTCTTGTGCCAAACAAGTGCTGCTATTTAGGAGTAGCAGGAACAAATGATTGAAGAAAATTGGTTTTTTAAAAGGATCATACTAGTTTTGACAATTTAAGTATAAGTCTAAAAAGTAAACGTAACCCTGGTAAAATCTGTTTCCTCCAAAATAAAACTGCCCTCTTTAAGAAGAGCATAATGTATAGGGTTGTACGTTTATATAATCATGATCTTTCTATGATTGTTTAAACGCTCCTAGTCTCCCTTTTTTTTTAAGCAAATTGAATTATTACTTTTCACAAGAATACCTAGGTGATAAGAAGATAATAACTATTTAACTTGATGATGTATAAAATGAGATATCAATAATTATAACCTATTGAATGTATTTACGCTGAGTATGGCTGAACTGAAACTGTACATAAAATATCATCTGTTACTTACCCATTTGCGCATTATATTACTTTGATTTTGTTAGATTTGTTGGCTAGAGATACACCAGCTTCTTTTTTATTTCATTTAGTCATTCATAGTACAAATCCGCAATAACGCTCGTGCCGATAGATAAAAAGCTGTGATAATACCGAGCCGTGCGTTCGTTTGTAGTGTTCGCTGCGTATACATTGTTGATGTTGCGTGTCGTTTGCGCCGTACTACTTCTACGACTAAACTCGCATTATTTATATGTTTAATGTGTTCATGGTGACTAAATTCAAATATAATGAAAACAAATATGTATTCATTAAACAAATGACTGAATTTGAAAATATGTATATATTTATTTTTATTTTAATCTGTCGACCAGCCCACTTTAATGCAGATCAATACTTCGATAGTTATCGTTGATCAAAAAAACATTGACACCAAACCTCATTGACATGCACTACTCGTTTTACGAGATCCTTTCAAACCCCTATGGGTTAAATATTCACGTATGTGCAGATTGTGGAATGATCTACCTACCTTCTGAGGTTTTTCCGCCGATTTACGTATTATCATAAACTGCTTCAAGCTCTTCCTACTACTATTATACATGAGAAAGTTACTCTGTCTGTCTGTCACGTTTTCACACCTAAACCGCTCTGCCGAAAATGATGAATTTTGGTATAGAGATAAATGGGACCTTGGAGAAGGACATAGGCTACTTTTTATGTAGGTAACACGGGCGCGAAGCCGCGGGCAGCACCTAGCACTTAATAAAAATGGAGAGGCAGCCCATCAGCAATGCTTGATGTGTTGCAGTTGTTTGCCTCCTTATATTATAAAAAAACATGCAATGCCAAATCGCTCAAGATGTCGTCTTCGCTCGCTTGAACAATAATGACATAAAATATGAAGATTGCGATAATTCGTGGCTCAACTCTATCTTAACAGACTTAACAGCAAATTACAGCCAATTATGTCTAATTATCACATCAAATTATACATTAATTTGTTCATAATTAGCATAATTTGTTACATCATTTGTTTATGTTAGTAGAGCTTGTGTTATGGGTATCACATGACTGATATACTACTTATATAATTTTATTGGTTTTGTAAATACATATATATTGACTGATTTATATAACGGATTGTTTAAATTTGTGGGAAAAACGAGACCGAGTTGTTTTTATTTAAGCCCAGCTTATTATTACATCTCTGGGATTCAAACTCGCGTCTTAATTAATCAAACAATTGACGGTGTATATTAATTTTACTCAACGTTATCTAATTGATACAAATGGCTGCAGTTCACGAAATGTTTGTCTGACAGCATTTACGCCTTTATTTATTGTCTAAGCTATACCAAATTGTATTTCAAATTGGTGTACATAACAGGTTAAGTTATATGTTTATTTACTCCCAGAAATAATTAATTACTTTCCACTATGCGGCTGGAGTTGTAGAGGAGTTGTAGTTTTAGAAGATTTGTGCATCATTAATTTTTGTATCTTACCCCATCTACATAAATACTACTCTTAGCAAACTCTACTCAAAATATATGCAAAACTAGCACGAGCACGGCTTTGAACGCGTGAAACCTACATTAAAAGTATACTATATGTAATTCCAGGTCACAGAGTAGATCTCCTAAGTTTCATCAAAGCTCGTTCAGCTATTAAAGCACAAACCAACACAGTAAACATTCACGCTAACTTTTGCATATATATATATATATTTATATATATAGTGTAAAAAGTAAAAATCGAATACATACTAAGTAAAAGTTATTCGTAAATCGGTTATATTATAGTCGCTTGGACGCCGAAAACTAAGAAAATTAGTTTTTTTTAGAGTTACCGATTTGTTATGTATTCGATTTTTACTTTTTACACTTAGTAATTTTTGCCTAGACTCAAAATAATGCTTTTAATGATGTATTCATTTTCATTTTGTACTTTTTACCTAAATATAATACAATGGACTCAAAAACGCAAAGTAGTAGCATTTACCTGCCTAAAAAGGATATACTTTGTCGTTTGGTAATTTTTTATCTACCGTTTTTTTTACTGTTTCTGTTACTTAGATACTTATTTCTGAAATTAAATTTGTATAAAACTGAGCTTATCCCTAATGCACGTATTTTGTTTTGTCGCTTATCCGCACTCTAAAGCAGATTTTTAGTTGCTGTTGGTAACAAAATAATGATTTAGTCTATATCGAACTGTCGCATAGGCAACCCGCGCACCTAGCGCATCGGCATAGTGCTTCATCGCGTAGCTTGAAGTGTACTTGGTAAGTGCAATGTAATGATTTTATGTGTTAGATTATTTATAATGCGCATTTTGTGTTGATTTACATTTATTGTTTAAGATTCATAAATAATCGAAATAACAGAGTAGATAACATCATTAAGCGAGCTATGTCAAACGCCGGTGGGGATAGCAGGGATTTGACCTTGGTAATGAGTTAAATAATTATATCATTTTATTCTTTCAATCTTAATTAATAGAAACAACTAATAATAAAATCGTAATTTCTAGGAGCCAAGATATCGAGAATATACTCGTACAATAATAAAGATGAAAGTACAACAATTGGAAAAAGTTCGCAAAAACTTGATTTTAATGAACCGGTATGTTTTTACACTTAATAAACAAATAAGTCAATGTGTATTAGGTTTATATTATTATTTTTGTTATCGTTTTGATTATTTTTCAGGGTAATACACTTTCATAGGAAGGCCTTTCAATAACATTCGTTACATGTAATTCTGAGACTCTTACTGCTGGCAATAACTCTGAGAAAACTAGCCCAATAGATGATGACCAACTAATAGATGAAATTCGTTGTGGCTTATTTTGTCCTACCCTGGAAATTGTACCTGCAGATCAATCTGGGGAACAGAATACAGTCCCAGCAGATGATTATTCTGTAGTCCAAATTGGCATACCAGAAAATAACCCAGATAAAGAACTTATAAACATGGAGGTTGATTTGACTATACCGAAAACGTTTTTTGCATATAACGCCCAAAAACAAACAGCTAAAAACACTGAAGATGGATAGACTATACCAAAAATATATACTGCAAGTAACATCGAAGTAAGTGCCAATTCATCAAGTTCTACCATTGTGGGATTAATGCTCTGAATCTGGTGGATCAAAAACTATAAATGCACAGAGAGGTCGTAAACATAAATGCACAACTAATTTATATTCATTATAAATCAATAAGCACCTACCTAAACCTAAAATGCAACCTAAAAAGCAAAATACAAGTTTGGATGACATTAATGAAGAACAACACTTCACTTCACTTCACTAAGAAGAGCTAAAGAAAAAGGCTTGAGAACAAAAATAATAGATTAGAGAAGAGAACGGTAACAAAAAAGACTTGCTAGACTAAATAAGATTAGATATGTGCGAAGTGGTGGTAAAATTAACAAACCCTAATCTATTCAATCTAACCTATGCATTGGAAAAAAATAGAAATAACTGAAAATAGACAGAATGTATTTGATCATTTTTGGGGACTCTCGGAAGATCGTCGTAAAGACTTGTTAGTGGGTACATATATCGCAGAAAGAATCGCTGTTATTAGTATTGTAGGTAGTTCTACTTTGAATTCCCAAGTTATAATAGTGTAAGACTGCTGAAGAAAGCTGATCTGAAACTTAAATATTTGATGTGGTTGATTTAAATTTGGTTTAATTAAGTAATGAATAGTTAGGCCCCAGAAACTAATTCCAACTTCGAATTTTTTGTAACAGTAGTCAGGCAGCAATTTCTTCTTCGTTAAAATTGTATTTTATATACCTATATGTACTGATTTAGAAACTTCACTATGTATAAAAATAAAATGTCTTTGTTATATGTATATAACGGCAGCTTATTATGTTCTTTATAAAATCAGCTATACACTTTATATTCCTTTATATTGCAATATTCGTACGTTGAAAGCTCATATAGACGTCATTAACATAGGGTTAGACACAGGCCTAAAACCTTCACCAACCTGCACTAGGGCAGCAGCGTGGCGGAGTAAGCTCTAATTCGTCCCTCGTCAGATGGGCCCATACTTAGTAGTGAGTGATCGTAGATTACTGTAGTAAAGCCCTTGTAAAGGCTTTTGATGTTGATGATGACGGTATCCATGGAAAACCTTTGTCCGAAAGTCTTTATTTTGGGTACTGAAACCTAAATTCTTTGATACTTGTTCAAAATAGGCCTACACTTACCTTATTTAATTTGTGCTTTGGTTGAAATTGCCTGGCAGGAAAGATTTTTGTATATTAATTCGATCATTTTACCTATGTGTCAAACATCTGTTACTTCTGGATGCATCATGTTGCTTCAAACACAATTATAAAATACTGGTGTTTAGTTAATTTTACATGTTTTATACTAAAGTTTTGATGTCGGTAAGTAATTTTTACCTGTTTGTGATTTTGATCAAAACTTTACTAACCGACAGTATTTCTTAAAGTATTGAGAAAATACATAATCTTTAAATGCCAGTTTATAAAGCTTTTAAACTGCATTCAAAGTTCGTTAGAATTGAGTAGCTATGATTAATAGGTGATTTTTGTCGATTTTCTTTCCAAAAAAAAAAAACTTTAAAATGTTCTGGTGTAAAGTTGCCAATATGTCGCTTAGTAATTATTGCCTTTCAAGCGTCGATATATATATATATATGTATATAAAACAAAGCCGTATTAGTTACACCATTTATAACTCGAGACGACTTGACCAATTTTCATGATTTTTAATTTGTTGGATATGTCTTCGCTTCGAATAGCAGCATTACTATTTATACATTTGATTTTTTTTTGAAATTAAAAAAGCAAGTTTAAAGTTGTGAGCTCAGTTTGATACAACCTTTGACGACGTTCAGTTTGTTAGGTTATGACAGTTTATTGCGATATATTTTTCATTGTAATACGCGAGGACGAAGTCGCGAACGGGACAGCTAGTTTATGGGATAGTAGTAGTAGTAGTAGTCGATGGTTATAAATCGATGGTTTATGTCTTAGGTAAATATTCCTATATGTGGCGATGGACTTCCAACCTGTCTCGTACATAATGTTCGATAGAGCCTTTGACTACCGCCTTTAGACATCTTAGGTCTAAATAACTAAAGACCTGAGAAACAGTATACCGAGCCTGACGATTACAGTCGATAGCATGTTCGTTCGTTTGTTCGTTATTAGTAAATAATCAAATTATCATAAATAACCGTTTTATTCATGTCCTCTAACTTGTACAATAATGCTACGCGCGGGTACAATGCTTATACTAAATATACTACAGAATGTCTAATGTGATTGGAAACCTCTAAAATTATAAGTGTTTCTCTACTATATTATGCATGTTTTATACACATAAACCTTCCTCTTTAATCATTCTATCTATTAAAAATGACCGCATCAAAATTCGTTGCGTAGTTTTAAAGATCTAAGCATACATAGGGACAGACAGACAGCGGGGAGCGACTTTGTTTTATACCATGTAGTGATTTCATATATGTAGTTACATATCTTTGCTCGGGTATGTGTATTATTGGAATATTTTAATTTTTCATATAATATTGGGTAAATAACTGCTGCTTAACTCGCCTTCCATTCTATGTGTTAAATTGTTATGTATGAAATGCATTAATCTTTTATCTTTTATATACCAATTATCTTTAATGTTGGGATTACAATGCTTACAGTGTACTTTTTATGTAGGTATCTATTTACTTACCAAACTTATAAATTACTTCAATCACCTTAAGCAGGTACATATTTGATTTATATAAAATCAGTCCATGTGTTGACTTGGGCAGGCTCATAAATTTTGTTAATGTTTTTTTATTTCACCTTATTTATTTTTTCTTGTATATCAGGTCCGTGCGTCAACCACGGTCTGTGTTAAAAACCAGCGTTGCAGATTACTGCAGCATTAACCTGAACACAGAACCTTTTTTGACTTGCTGTACACAGTCAGTGCTATTTATGTATGCAAACTTGTTTATTGTCATATTTTAATTTGTGTATAGTTTGTCAAAATAAACTTTTACTTTACTTTACTTTACAGAATATATAAAATTCATGTGATAATACATAATATAAAAAATATGTGAAACAGTTGAGTTATCGAAGGACCGTTTAAAAAGATCTATAAATAGCTCAGATCCAGATCACTGTCAGAGGGCAGCGTCCCTAAGACACTGGTGGCATTCCCACGTTGAATGGCAATGTTATTCGAATAAAGCAAAATTGTGCTAGGTATAGGTATAGCAGGCATTGAGCGTAAACTTATAAATAAAATATTTGGACCTACAAGCAAATTCAAAATCTCCCAAACTCTCTCGGAGTCTGCTTTCTACTAACTTGTAGAATATATACTTAGAAATTTCAAGAGTGCCTCACGTATTTTATTTTCTTCCATATACATTATCTTCTGTAACACAACAGCTCCATATTCTTCAAATGATACTCTCAAATCTCTTGAGACTAAGCAACCTCTCCCAGGGCCAACTTCCAACTACCTGATTTACCGCAAGAGAGTTGTGTCTGTTGATGCGACCAGCCAGGACGTGCTTAATGCCGTCATGTTATTCGGGAATAGATCTGCCGGCAGCCTGGATGATGTGACTTCACAACATCTGAAGGACCTGGCTGGCTTACGGTTCGGGCCATGCAAGTGAATTTTTTCTGAAAGATATGAGGGCTCCAATCAATTGGTGTTGTCAAGTCGAGCCAACAACGATATCACTAAGCTCTTGTACGGTGCGAACCTATGCGGTACCACCTACTGCCGCCTAGCAGCTAAAGTCTGCTTTGTCTGCTTGTCGAATAAATGCCGCAAATCTTGGCGACTATTTCCAATCTGTTCAGCTAGGCTTTGGTTCACAAGGCGGCTGTAAAGACGCAGTACAAATCATATTAAAAAAAAATATATATAAATTCCATAAATAACGGGGATATCTTGTACGGCGGTTGAAAGTGCCGAGAACCTCAAAAAGTGCCTGTTTTGATAATGCACACATACTAAAGCCTTTTGAAAAAACACGAAATTGTCTGACAGTATTTTGCAAATGACTATGGTAAAACAAGAAACTGATGCTAGGGGTTCCTACGGTGCTAGGGAAATACTCGCATAGTCTTAACGTTTGATACATAAGCCGTCGTACTAACAAGGTGGTCTTAGCGCAAGCTCATTGTCTAAATTGAATTAATCAGTAAATGTTTGTTTATTATACTCCTATTTCTTACTTTGTGTCGCGAAAATATTATTATTTTAATTTTGTCATTGTTTCTAAGAAACAGTACTTATAGTATTATCTCTAAATTCTTAGGAATTGTCGTCTGGGGTGTTTTTAACAGTATGTATATTAAGATGACTATTGTTTATATTGAAGTAAAGCTACCTTTTTTAATAGAAGTTGTGAAGGTGTAAATGGTAGGTATGTGTGTTTGTCAAATGACAAACATCAAACGTGAGTAAACCGGCATGTCGTAGAACATAAAAAGTTTTGAGACATGTGCCAAGTGCACGAAAGAAGCCTCTGGGGCATACAGTATTCTTTTTACCACACTGGTTTGAAATAATTAGTGACACGATAAGAAGAATTATAGGTACGTAATTTATGTCATTTCTTGATGCAATCTCCGAGTTTAAGGCCTATCATGCTTCTTTCTATGTCCAACTATGTTCTTCTACTATCTATGTTCTTTCTATGACAAACAGCGTTGTCCGCTGTTAGAGCTCATGTCTTGTATACATAAAGTAGGTTTATAAAATATGCAAACATTTAAATGTCTTTAAGTATTTCCTTGAGCGACCAATACTTCCAGGCCAGTGATATTCGTTTGTCTAGTTCTTTTACTGTCTTATATAAGTATATAATGTGACTTTTTTTCTACCGGTGTAAACAAATAAATAATAATATTAGTAAACTATGCACACAACACCATCTAGACCCAAACTAAGCATAGCTTGTAGGTATTGGTAACTGGTAGAATATTTATATATCTTTACATATATAACTCTAAATTTGACTACCACGCGGAATATTACAAGAACAATAACATAACTTATTAAAGGCAATGGGCGGCCTTATCTCTACCAGGCAATCGTTGGATGGACTAGATTATAAACAAACAAAGAAGGGGCATGTCGGTGTTGTGTATTTATATAATTACATACTTACATTATGATGTATAAGCTAAACAAATACTGATATAAGTATATACATACATATGTACTCAATAATAATAATAATAATAATAATACCGGACATTTCACACAACATCATCTGGCCCCAAAGTAAGCAGAGCTTGTGTTATGGGTACCACATAACTGATATACTACTTATATACTGTTTTTTTTTTTTGTAAATACATACATATTATACATAGAAACACCCAGACCCGAGATAAATACTTGCAGATCATACAAATATTTGTCTCGTGGGGGGAATCGAACCCACAACCTTTTGCGTCTCAGCCGGACCTAAGCCCACTGCGCCACAGAGGTCGTCAAACTCAATAGATAAGATAATAAAGATAAACAGCCTAAAAAATCAACAATGCAGAAATAACATATACATATACATACATACTTATGTAACTTTACAAGAGCCAGACATAAAACAAACACCCAAGTTCATCACACAGAGGGCTCAGCGAGAAATGTTTTTACGATATTGATGAAATGTTTTTATAATAATTGATATTCTGGATAAACCGGCTTACTCAAATAATATTGATGACATATTTGTTTTATTTTAATGATTACTATTAATTAATAAACTATATTTTATCTCATGGTTGCCTTGTTGATGTTTGCATGTCGATATCATACTTTGAGCAAATAAATTAATATCATTTCATTTTCATTTCAATTCAATTTCATTTCATTTCATTTCAATTTCAATTTCAATTTCAATTTCAATTTCAATTTCAATTTCAATTTCAATTTCAATTTCAATTTCAATTTCAATTTCAATTTCAATTTCAATTTCAATTTCAATTTCAATTTCAATTTCAATTTCAATTTCAATTTCAATTTCAATTTCAATTTCAATTTCAATTTCAATTTCAATTTCAATTTCAATTTCAATTTCAATTTCAATTTCAATTTCAATTTCAATTTCAATTTCAATTTCAATTTCAATTTCATTTCAACTTCATTTCAATTCAATTTTATTTCAATTTCAATTTCAATTTATTGTCTCATAAGAATAAAATTCACTTACATAAGAAAAACTAAAATTAACTTAAATTAAGGAGGGACATTTGCGTATCGTAAATTCTATGTAACTCTAACTATATAATTAACAAACAAAACTATTAAAAATTAAATGATGGTAGTCGTGAAAAAATATTATTTACTCCGTTTGTTTGCTCGACGCACAGCGCTCAGCTTGGCAAGTTACACATAGTAAGCTCATCTGGAAGTGGCATGGAATGCAATGTTTATTTTATCAAAGTATTCGTTACATAATGTTTTAGTTATTTTTAAAAGGTAGTCATTAATTTTACTAACTTGTTTTAAGTCTTTTGGTAATTAACATTCACTTACAGAGAAATCTTAATTTAATTTTGTAATATGATTTTTGTTGGGCTTATCGTACAAGAATAGAAAGAAGTAAAAATAATGACAAAATGTCGGTAGTTGTAAAAACTTCGCATCGCTACAACGACGTACGAGTAAACAACTCGAACTTCCGAACAAACATGGATTACTAGAAGTGGCAAGTTTAGTTTTATAAATTTTGTTATATCTTTTTCCATAATTAGTAAAGATTGAAGTTTTATGTCATTAGCATTTCTTAATCTTATTTATCTTATATCTTAACATATATCTGACATCCATAGGATTACCTGAAGTAGGTAGTAATCAGAACCAGAATCCCAAATAGCCAAGTTAGTTTTTCCTTATAATATAAAAAAGATTATATCAAAATTTACCATTTCGAGCAGTTTTCAGTGCCTTGTTACACTTTGGAACCCTAAAAACGCGTGAGGTATTGTACAGACCTGTAATCGTAAGATACCATTGAGTTGGAGACAGGGTTGACAGAGCTGCCCTCAGGGAAGGACGACCTTAAAAGGATCTAAATTAATATACTGGTCAATTTGATTTAGAGCTAGAGCTAGGTACATAAGCCTGCTTCTTAAAATCACCTCAGGTTGGTGGCTGTGTATGTTCTATTATTTCGATGACTGGACATGACAGGTCTTGGTTAAGTAATTTGACTCTTTATGTTTTATTTATCTGTTAAGAGGCAATACAGGATATGGAAGGTTTTCAAGGCTATTATGACGGTTTTGAAGACAGAGACTTGATGTCGTGGGTTTTTATCTTGTACTGTACAAAATAGAAGCATCCGGTATCACCGGATACAATTGATTAACAATTGATTGATGTTTCCATTTAATCCAAAGGCCTACTCCGATACTTCATTAATTCATAGAAAAATTATCATTTAAGCCTTTTTTATGCACTCTCTAGTAGCGATAGGAAAGAAATTCACGTTATGAAAATTCCCCGTGTCAGACAAGGAGATTTTAATGCTCGTTTACACAGCCTTATGCCAATCAATCTTGTTCTATTGCATCACGGTCTAGGGTGGAGTTGCGAAGAGACCTCGTGAAAATTTTTTGAAATGACTTAGATATAACTTTTTTACGTATTCGACTCCAATATCTCCGCTAATTTAAAAAAATAAACCATAAACTGAATCGACAAAAAAATCGTTCTATGCCCCTCCCTTGTACGCAACTGTCTCTGACATGAAAAGTGTCCCGTCTACACACTCGCGCTGCCTATTTCCCTTTCCACATCCCTGCTCCCTGCCACTGTAGTAGGCATTATGTAAACAGGGTATAAGATACCCAGCGGCCAACTGTCTGGATGAGTCCTCCCGAAGAGCTTTAAGGATTCTATGTCAAGCTCTAAATACTATTATAATATAATATTATTATAAATTAAATTTACCAATATCGCTAGAGAATTCTTAAAAAAAAAATGATTCGCGTAAGTAACGACCAACGACTTCGATTATCCAGATATCAGAGTGTGAAATCCGTTCAGCCATTTAAGCGTGATTGAGTTATAAACGAACATCTACACAAACTTTCAGATTAACAATATCAGTAGAATAGTATAGGATACGATCATTGTAAATTTATTTTGCAAGTATATTTTTATACTTACTGATGATGTTTAATGAAAAGTTTTAATTTTACATACATTTACATTTAATTTTACATTTATCACATCAATAAAATTATTATTATTTTTTTTTGTACTAGCTAATTTTATTTATTTACCAACATTTCTTTAGTAAAATAAAATACTTTTATTATCTTAATAAAAGGTGGCTGATTTTCGAGCGTGACACCTATAAACAAGAATCTGGCAAAACTTGGCTAGGATTTAACTAACGAACGTTTGATGGTTATTATTTTCCCATTTCCAGTCCAGACTGAAATGTAAAAGGCAACCGGCCTTGCGGCTGTTCACCCTATGACAGCACCACGCATTATGATACATATCAAATTCCCAACAGATATAACCGTTCAAATGCTCAAAAAAGTAAATGATATATTGGTACATTCCGTTTCTATTCCATTCTATTGGCTTGTAGATAAGCTTTATTCTACCCTGGAATAAAGGTTATCAACGTGCTAAATCCTGCTACAAGCACGACTAGCGATGCAAGAGCCCGCCTAACCCGACGCTACACTGAAGACATTCCGGATGTCAGCCTATACGAGATCCAAACGGCTCTCAAGCAGCTTAAGAACAACAAGGCACCGGGGGAAGACGGAATAACGACAGAGCTGCTGAGAGCGGGTGGAACACCGGTACTTAAGGTCCTCCAGAAGCTGTTCAACTCCGTCATCCTCAAGGGAACTACGCCAGAGGCGTGGAACAGGAGCGTGGTGGTACTATTCTTTAGGAAAGGGGATAACACCCTCTTAAAGAATTACAGGCCCATCTCTCTGTTGAGCCATGTCTATAAGCTGTTTTCGAGAGTAGTAACTAATCGCCTCGCTCGTAGGTTGACGATTGCACCCGGTACATATTGGGAGCGATAAAATCAAAGTTGTAGACCATTATGTCTATTTGGGTCAAACGATTCAACTAGGCAAGTCCAACTTCGACAAAGAGGTCAGCCGACGAATCCAACTCGGATGGGCAGCGTTCGGGAAATTAAGGCACATCTTCTCGTCACAGATACCGCAGAGCCTCAAGACGAAAGTCTTTAATCAGTGCGTGTTGCCAGTGATGACATATGGAACTGAGACTTGGTCGCTAACTATTGGCCTCATACACAAGCTTAAAGTCGCACAACGAGCTATGAGGAGAGCTATGTTGGGTGTTTTAGTAGTAAAACGTAGTATCACGTAGGTGATAAAATCCGCAACGAGAAAATCCGTAGAAGAACCAAAGTCACCGACATAGCACTCAAAATATGCAAGTTGAAGTGGCAATGGGCAGGCCATATAGCTCGCAGAACTGATAACCGTTGGGGTGTAAAAGTTCTTGAATGGCGACCAAAGACAGGAAAACGAAACGTAGGACGACCCCACACCCGATGGACTGACGACATTGTAAAGATTGCAGGAAGTTGGTGGATGGAGAGGGCTCAAAATCGTTCTTCCTATGTCCAGCAGTGGACTTCATAAAGGCTGTTGACAAGCTAAATCTCTGTGGAGAGTGAGCTAAGGTCCGGATGAGACGCAGAAGGATGCGGGTTCGATTCCCGGCGCGGGACAAATGTTTGTATGATCTGCAAGTATTTGTCTCTAGTCTGGGTGTTTCTATGTATAATACGTATGTATTTTGAAAAAAAAAGTATATAAGTATAATATCAGTAATGTGGTACCCATAACACAAGCTCTGCTTACTTTAGGGCCAGATAATGCTGTGTGAAATGTCCGTGATTGTTTATTTTTATGTCAGTAGTTTCAAAGCAAGTAAAGCCGCAGCGGAGGCAAAGTTAATAATATAATTTTCATTCTCTATACCTATCAATTCCAATGCCGTCACGGGACAAATTTTAATAAGCGTTCCACTTCTAAAAGATATTAGTTTCCGTTCACGGTGCACTGATTTGCAATTCCATTAACTAGATATTAGAAAATGCCATGTTCTACTGAAACTAAATGTATCTAAAGTCTGTACCTGTGATCTTCTTCATATCGTGCAACTAGTTATTTCGAACCAGTGTGTTTAATGGATTGAAGTGCACTTCAGAGACTCTCGTGCTTTTAGCATGACTTCAAACTTGTTAGGTTCTACGACATGCCGGTTTCCTCGCGATGTTTTCCTTTGCCTTTTAAGAGTACTGGTACACCGCACTTACATATTTTAATCAGAAAAATACATTGGTGCACTGGATTCGATTCGAACTTCGATTCGAGTGCCTTCAAGCTTAAATGTCTAACTCCTAAGAACATGATATCCTGCAGCCCAATTTATTTTATTAGCCAAGATAACCTTACACATCACTTATGACATAATAATAATAAAACGACGTATAAATTGTCATTGAGAGAGAGAGAGAAAACTTTATTCCTAGAATCTGGCCATCTAGAATATTTATCAGGTAAACCATTGTTTAAGTAATGGACGACTTTTTTTCTCTTTCCTTTTTAGTACCTATCTTCATCGTTATTAATACAAGTAATACGTTATAGATACAAGTAATATAAAAATATATACAAGTATAAAAATCTACTAGAAATATAATGTTCTTTCATAATAAAAGCAACAGGAATAGTTTTAGTTAGTGTCGTTTCGAGACGACAATAAAACCCTAGAATCTGGCCATTTTATGTGACCAACTTTTCCAGTGAAGCGTTAGGTTGTTGGTTCGTTAAACCTTCGCTGTCAAAGTTTTAGAAATGTATGTGAACACAGGTAGCATATCTCATAATTAAGCTGGCCGAGAGATACACTCTTGACGTAGTGAAGGTGTACGCATACACCCTGATAATGACATAAAGATACTTTATCAGGACATAGATATCTCTAATGCCCTTCATAATACGCCTAGACAACGTTACCCCTACGTAGTTACCATGGGAGATTTTAACGTCAAAATGGGGGAAAAATTGGCTGCGAGTCTTCAATGAAATCCTACGGCAATCACAGCAGAAACGACAGGGCGAAAGAAAAAGTCTAAAAATGTTCTCAAAGAAGCTGTCTATGCTAAACTCATGCATCAAGCAAGAAACAGCTATGTAAGTAGACGTGAAGTGGACGCCTTGATGGTAGAATAAAAAGTGAAATTAATTTCATCATGGCCGATAAGAGGCGCATATTCAGAGATGTTGTAGTGGTGACAAAGTTGAAAACCAGAAGCGACAACCGGTTCGTACGAGATACTTTGACTATTGTCTATAAGTGCAAAAAATTTTGCTTGATAGTCCAAAACCCCACTAAATCTGCTCCAAGCAGCAATACGCTCCCAGGATTTTCAGGTAAAACTGGCATAACGATTCGCTGCCTTAGAAGCCACTGACCGTATTACAAAGAGATTTGACCAGGCGATGACTACTATTAGGGAAAAGGAAGAAAAAAACTCTGAATTTTATATGCGAATGACACCCAAGTCCCTCTTCAACCTTGTCAGAAGACCGGACCCTAAAATAAATAGATCGCGATCGGTAATCGGTACCCAGAAATAATTTTTCTTTCTTCTTTCTTTAACCCCATTTGAAAAACTAAATACCGATATCGCTTCTGAGTCATGTATACAAACTGTTTTTAGTAATTATCTCGGACCGTTTTACGCACAGACTTGACAAGTTTCACTCCTGGATCAGTTTGCGTTATAAAGTGGCTACGGCAACATATCGACGCAGTGCAGCAAATGATGATTATGTTTACCAACTCATTGGAGGATTTGATCTCTTGATCATATCTTAAATACTGGGCTGAAAAGCTCACGGCATCAATATAAATGGCGTTGGCAGAATAGGTAAGAACAACTTGGACAGGGAAGTAAAGAGACGGATACAACTGGGGCTGGCCAGCGTATGGGAATCTTCATCAAGTCTTCCCATCACCCATACCTTAAAAAATAAGAAATAATGAGTCCGCCTTACTAGTAATGACATACGGAGCCGAGACCATTCACCGTGCGTCTTGTCCACTAGTTAAAGATCTCTGAGGGAGCTGTGGAGAGAGTAATGCTTGGAGTTTTTTTAGGGATCGAATCTGGGACGAAGTTATTCGTTAGAGAACCAAAGTCACCGATATACGAGTAACTCAGCGAAACAGAAGTAGTGTTAGTAGGCTTGTCACATTTGCCGCAGAACAGATGATCGTTGGGACAGATATTATTGAGTGGATGCCTGTCCTTGTGGAGGCTGCGAATCGACAAACGTAGTTTATACTTTATTTTTATGTAGGCCCTGTAGTTAGGTGGGGCGATGATATTTGTTAGGCAGTGGGCAGAAATTGGAGAAGCAGAGTTGAATATTGAGCTCAGTGGCGTGCTTTAGAAGAGACTTATGTCCGGTTGTGGACTGACACAGGCTGATGATAAGTGCATTGTTTTCTTTGTATTGTTTGATATTATTTACTACAATTTCTATTACTTTATGTAAGATATAATGAACTGCATTATGTACCACATTACATATTTCATAATTTGATATATTACTTCGTAGGTTACCTTCGCCATGTTTCACATTATGTATCACATTAAATATTTCGTTATTTATTATGTATATTCATTCATTTATAAAACTATGCGTATTGTAAATACATTATGTATAACGTTATATTACGCTTATTATACAGTATCTATTACGTTTAGAATTTCATTATAATATCAGCGCTTATAGACCAGTGCTTACCCACCGTCCACCTCCCTGAGACCATTTGGGTGAACTGTTGCAAGTATTTTTTACAACGGCTCACCTTTGTGCACCTGGGTGATCCTTGGGAAACATTTAGTTTCTACCGTCCACCTTGTTATCAATACTCTTCAGATTTTAAGTGCATAGAGATTATTTAGGTTACAGGTTAGCAACTGGACAGAGTTATGTATCTAGACAGATGAACTATATTCTTCTGGCACTTTGGTAGCCGGTGCCGCGGCACGCTCGCTTTGCTCGCTTGCCTTGCGCGTTTTTTTCTATAGGTACTCTAACATAACCTAACCAACTGGTTTCGATCTGATTAATTTCTGAGGTGTACTGTCACCAATATAAGGTTAGGCGCGTTCAAATTTAATCTAAGAGGTGGGTCGTTGTAAAAAAAACTTTCAACGGTTCACCCAGATGGTCTCAGAGACCATCTGAGTGAACCGTTGGACGGTGGGTAAGCACCTCTATAGACGTATAACTCTACATCGGTCCTTAGAACAAAAGCAAAACTCAGATAGATCGAAACATCGATTGTAACAGATTTCTAAATATTTTGCATTACATAATTATTCGTACACACCTTTATTGAAATCGGTGATTAGCTTAAATGCAATTATTTTTTCTTCACCTCCCTATTTCTTATTATGCTATGATTATATATTATTTCTTATACATAAAATTAAGGCTGATGTAATTAGGGCTCAGTCTGGCTATAAAGGTCGTTCGATCCCTAGCTCAACTTCCTTATATAATTTATGAATATAGGTGCATGTTTGAAAAATAATATCTATAAAAAAACTTGCTTAAATGAAACTGAGCTCAATCAACTCCTTATCAATAAATTGGTAATGGATACAGTTATATTTACACGGACTATTTAGATTATTACGATGCATTACAAAACGAGTTTATATAAACGCGAGATTCATTTAAGTACACTTCATAAGGGTATAGGTTTTGTGGTGATTGAACCAGAAAACTCGAAATATGAATAAACGTTTGTTTACTCGTAAGTAATTTTTATTAATGTAAATTTTCTATATGTTGGATATACCTGTATGAAGGCAGGACCTATATCTACATATCTTAAATCCTTACTATCCTTACTATAATATTATAAACGCGAATGTTTGTATGTATGGATGTTTGTTACTCTTTCATGCAAAAACTTCTAATTGGATATTAATGAACCTTTAAAATAATATAGCGTAATTAACTTTGTACTTTTTACAGTGATGCTCGTAGCGCTGTGTCTGACAATATGGCTGCCATACACCCATGGGAACTTTTGCATGTGCCCACCAGGCAAACCTCTGTATTGTGGAAGTAATGGTGTAACATACCACGGGTGGTGTAACTTCAAATGTGCTTGGAGTAAAAATCCAAATCTAAAAGTCAAACATATTGGTAGATGTAGTAGTTCTCATACGCCAAACCCAGCATGGCTAACTCAACTAGACTCAACGGCTGGACAATGATATTTGAAAAACAGCCGTTTATAATGTATATTAACTGTTCTTTCAAACTCTTTGTACAAAACTGCGATAATTTAAATCGTAAAGTGTAACTAAATGCAATAAAATAAAATGATTTTGCTAACTTTATTTTCTTTCGGTGCAGCCTCCGCTTTAGTGTGGGTCCACATTTGTGACATTTCAACGGGCCGTGGCTCCGTAGCCGTAACAGTTACGCGTACCAAAAACATAAGTGTGGACGGTTTTTGTTACGCGGACATGTGACACGACCTAGTGTTACGCGGCGATCCACTCAGCACACCACATATAAAGGCACGAACATTTCGCCGTAACATAAAATTTGTGGCTTGACACGCACACATGAACGCGTAACATTTGTAGCGAGTGTGGACGGTGTTTTTGTACTGTCACGCGCCGATGTCACATGTCACGAGCCAATTCCTTTGGAAGGCGGTTTTTTCAAAAGAATTTTCTGTCCTTGTCCGGGTAAATGCAACCGTCCACACTTTCGTCTTTGCTACGCGTGGCAGACACGGCAATTATTTTTTGTCACTGCACTGGTCACGGATCGGCTCGGCGCGCGATCGGTGCGCTGCGGTGTGCCATCCCGCCACCCGCACCCCGCTGACGTCGGATGCTTAGTGCTGTGCATCACTTCACTTGCATTAGTGTGTTGTTGCGTGTATTCGTTACAAGTGTATACGTGGTTATTAGTATCGATTATAGTATCGATTATAATATCGATTAAAATATCGATTAAAAAATCGATTATAATATCGATTAAAATATCGATTATAATATTAATTAGATAGTATAGAATAGATAGTATTGATTATAGTATCATTTACATAGTATCGATTATATATTATCGATTATATGGTATCGATTATAGTATCGATTATATAGTATCCATTATGGCGCACACGTCAACTACTTATATTCTCTTTTTTTTTGTAAATACCTACATACATATTATACATACAAAACAATTTTTATACTTTCCTACCTACATTACGCCACACATGGTTTAGGTAGGTATGTAAATAAAACTTAACAAAGTGTCGGAAGGTTAAGTAAGTACCTACAGGAATACTACCTATACCTATTCTAATCTGCATACCTAGGTGAGCCTAGCTGTTTAGTTTGCCTAGAACCCATGCACAATAATTATAATAATAATAATAAATATAATGTAAGTATATTGGTGTCCACCAATATACTTTCCTTTTTAGGTGTTGTATGCATTGTCCAATGCACACACTGGGTTTTCATTTACCTATGTACCTACCTACCTACACTTGAAATGCAATTGTTAAAAAAAAATACATAACTCTCTACCTACATTACGCTACAGATGGTTTAGGTCGGTATGTAAAAAAACGTAAACAAATGTTGGAAGGTTAGGTAGGTACCTACGAGAAGAGTATCTACTGTAATCTTTATACATAGCCTAGCTGTTTCGTTTGCCTAGAACCCACGCATACGAGCACAACACTGACAGACACGGCAAAACGACACGATCTCTCAAAATGTTACAGTCCTGGTCCACATTTAGCGTAGCAAGTACCGTAACATGTTACGGAGCCACGGTATGATGAATTGTCACAAATGTGGACCCAAGTTTATCTGTTTCTTTGTCAATAATATCAAGCTGTTTTTATCAAGCATCCGAAAAAAGGCAGATATTAAGAAATACAACTTAGACCTCACTCTGCAAGCTATCATTAAAGATCAGAAAACGTGTCTTTACCAGAAAAACACAAAGGCAGCCTCAAGAAGCTCGCCGCTCTCATAATAAAACGGAAAAGTTAGATTTTTGCTCATGCACCTACATTTTTAGGATTACCAGTTAAATTCAGGGCAACTACTATATACTACGTCGTGATAAACTATGATGACACTGTACATTGTTTTAACAAAAAAATTTGTAAACTCAATCCGACTTAACTTAGTTAAAATGTTTTCTCATTCATCTGTCTTTGCCATGTTAGTTTAAAATTGCAAGAAAATATAATAACTTATAATAAAAATATGAATAACTACTTATTGTTTTGTGAGACCTTGCTCCTAACCAAATATTATGATAAAACCCATAGGTTTTGATTAACTGGTAATATGAAAATATGCAGTTAGGTGCGATGAACTGTGAGTGGGGCAATTTGGATTTGGACAGCGAAACCAACGGGGTCAGTGATTGGCCGACTTCATGGAAAAGGAGGGACTTTTTATGATGAACTCTTTTTTCAAGAAGTGGTCGTCCAGGAAATGGACGTGGCTTCACCCCGATGGACACAAACGCGAGATAGATTTCATCACGACAGCAAAAAAGCAACCAGTGCAAAGGAAGAACACAAAAACTCTCTGAGCACACTCTAAATCTCTTAGCAGAACATAGCGAAAAAAAACTGCAGTCTTTATGTCATGTCATGTCGAAATACAGCACGATCAATAAACAGATCTCTAAGTCTATAGCAACGCTATTTGCGTCTCTTTAATAATTATAGTATAAAGAACGCAATAGAACGCAATCAAGGCTCCAAAGTATTTGCGAAAAGATCTGTCTATTAGGTAAAGCCTGTTGACGAAGCTGAAGACCGACAGTGGCAGTGTCGTTTCCTCAAAGCCAGAAGTTTTACGAGAGCTCCAGAAGTTCTATGGACAATTATACACCTCATCGCAAAGTCTTACTACATGCATGACTAGCGATGCAAGAGCCCACCTAACCCGACACTGTACAGAAGACATCCCGGGCATCAGCCCATACGAGATCCGAACGGCTCTCAAGCAGTTTAAGAACAACCACGGCTATCCAGGACCAGAGCACAAATCCAATCCCATTGCATAAAGGGGTGGGACAGGGAGATGTTATTTCTTCTAAACTGTTCACCTCTGCATTGGAGGATATTTTCAGGCTCTTGTACTGTATGCCAACATGTGCAATGTATCTTGTACATGGTATCCCGACGAATCCAACTCGAATGGGCAGCTTTCGGGAAATTACGGCACATCTTCTCGTCACAGATATCGCAGAGCCTCAAGACGAAAGTCTATAATCAGTGCGTGTTGCTAGTGATGACATATGGAACTGAGACATGATCTCTAACTATTGGTCTCATAGACAAGCTCAGAGTCCCGCAACGTGCTTTAGAGAGAGCTATGCTTGGTGTTTCACTACGTGATATAATCCGCAACAAGGAAATCCGTAGAAGAACCAAGGTCACCAACATAGGATTCAAAATTTGCAAGTTGAAGTGGCAATGGGCAGGCCATATAGCTCGCAGAACTGATAAACAACGGGAATGGGACTGGCAACGGGGCAGGCGAAGCCGCGGGTCGCTGCTAGCGCCATCTATCAATATTTATCCGTACGGTTGTTAATCTCTGTAATTATTACAGTAATTTGGATAGCTATCTTTTTTTTATAGTGATATTAGTACTTTTATATTTTTTGTGAAGTTATGACTGCCTTACGGAGTGGGCACGGGTCAGCTAATATATCTATATAAAAACATCAGCTGTAGGTTGCGGCAAAGGAAGGCACCAAACGAGGTTAAACAGTATTATAAAATCGTCAAGATTTGACGACGCGTACAAAACTTAGTTTTAATAAAATTACTAAATGTGTGGCGAAAGAGTGTTATTTGCACACGCAAAGATATAAAAGAGCAAGCGGAGTTACTTCTCTCAAGTAAACGTTTATTTTTAACGTTCGTCATTCTATAACATTTACAAAAATTATTTATACGTAAATTAAAATTAATTTTCATTCAGAGACAACATACTTATAGGAGCTTTTTAAACTAATGGACGTTTATATTATTATGTTTGATGAGTTTACTGGATTGACTACCACTTAAAAACGATTCAAATCAAAACCTATGACAACTTCATAAAAATATGTAATATCAAGAATATCGAAAATATCGCATATCGTCAAATTTCAATAAAATTTTGTAAAAACTATCATTTTATTTTCTAATCTTTATCATAGGTTTTTTCTACCTACTCACTCGACAATTAATTTTAAGTAAGTAGAAAAGTAGGTGTAGTACCCTTAAAAGGTCTAGGCGTAGGTCCATTCCACGTACTCTTTCTGCGCTGAATGCCCTCTTGAATGAGAACCCTGAATGTGATGTGTTTGCGGACGGATGGAAGGTGACTCTATCTAAATGTCTGAGGTTCTGTGAGAAGTCTGTTTGAGTGTGTAGATGCTTACTTTACTACCAGTTATTATTTTTATTATCATTTAAGGTTTAAATTATTGTTCTTTTTTTAAATTAGTGTTATTGACGTGTTCGTATTAGTTAATAATAAATAAATAAATAAAATAAATAGGATAAGTACTTACTTACTAGGTTCAACATTGTGAATCCCACTACTGCCTCCCGTCATTTGAACTCAGCTTATATTGGGCTTTAAATTAGCTACACATTCACTTTCTGCACATGTTTTTTCCATAATTCATAATTCTTCGTGGTAATTTCCTAAAGTGTTGGCACCGTTAAGCTTACAACCGTAGCTGTAAAAAGAGATAAGTTTAAGTTTACTTCAATGTCTATGGCTACAGAGCTACATTGAACCAAAAAGTGGTTAAACTTTTTTGACGCGTGAACTTTTTTGACCTTTTTGGTTTGCTCCTCTAGTTATATATCTCGATGTCATCAAGCATGTATTATAGTAAATGGCATTATCGGACTTTGCCAAGAGTGTCAAGTAAAGTTCAAGTAAGAGGAACAAGTAAAGGTCATATCTGAGTACCCACGAACGAAAACCGTATAAGAAATACGCAGATTTCTTAGAATGATAAGCTTTTACAGACGTCATCTTCCA
Source organism: Lampropteryx suffumata (assembly GCA_948098915.1). Classification (NCBI taxonomy): domain Eukaryota; kingdom Metazoa; phylum Arthropoda; class Insecta; order Lepidoptera; family Geometridae; genus Lampropteryx; species Lampropteryx suffumata. The sequence continues at coordinate 6,822,308 of OX402558.1, forward strand.
AAAGTAGCGAAACTACATGCTAGATTGAATATATTTCTACACAATGCCAAAAAGAAAGATTAAAGTTTGATACCATGGACAGACGATTCTATAGTGGCATTCGAACAATGTGAACAGAGCATACAAAGCGGAATTACATTATCATTTCCATCAGCTGATGCGCCTATTACATTAATTACAGACTGTCAAATACTTGCGCAGGCACCGTACTACAGCAAAAACAAGGAGATACTTGTTGGGACACCGTTGGTTTTTTTTTCTAACAAGCTAAGTGATGCCCAACAGCGTTACACTGCATACGACCGAGAATTATTGGCAATCTACACTGCTATAAAACATTTTAGACCCCTAATCGAAGGCAAATCGCTCACAGTATATACGAACAATAAACCAATAGTTTATTCATTGTAGAGAAATACTTTTGGTAAAAATAATTACTTTTTAAAAACTAAAAAGAAAACGACTATGAATATGAATGAATGAAAATTCTTTATTGTACACCTTAAAACTAAATATAATAATTTTATAACTAAATTTTTTTATGAAAAATTATGTACAATGGGCGGTCTTATCGCTAAGGAAGCGATTTCTTCCAGACAACCTGTGGATGGAGAGAATCTTAAGTTTTATTGGAAGATTGGTCGGGGTGCAGTAAATTATGAACTATGAAATTAGGAAATAAACGCAATAAACCAAAAAATAATAAGAAATAAGATGTATTTTGTATATATATAATATGGGTAGGCCAAATAAACGCAGCGCTCTAGTGAGACAGCGAGGTATCAAAGTACATGAAAACATCATTGATGTATACAATTTTTTGATTTTCGTTGATTAATCAGCTCGACCGATTTTGATAAAATTTATATAGGACCACTTGTGAAGTATCAAACAAAAAAAGAATTTTCCAAATCGGTTCAGCCGTACAGACAATGTAGTAGCCGACGCATTATTGCGTATAGCGACAATAGATATTCCGTCGCCGATAGATTATGAAAAATTATACGATGCCCAAGAAAGAGTTGGTAAGTTGAAGGAACTAATGAAATCGAATTCACTAAAGTTTAGACAATCTATTGTGAAGTATCAGTAGGCAAAGATCGCCAATATTTAACTGAGGAATTTTGTGAGTCAGCTTTTAACGCAACACATGATACAAGCCACACGATACACAGGTACACGAACGACACTAAAGATGATACATGATAGGTACTTTTGGAAGTCAATGAATAAAGATGTTACCACGTGGGCTAAATCCTGTATACACTGTCAAAAATCTAAGATATTCCGGCATACAACATCACCGCACAGATAATTTGCGACCGATTCGAACTTCTTCATATGGACATAGTCGAACCATTGACGTACTGTGAAGTTTACCGGTATATTATCACAATGATAGATAGAAAAACCGGTTCGTCAGAAGCATATCCAGTTTAAGATATGACTGCGGAAACGATAGCTAACATCATTTACTCAGGTTGGATTACTTGATTTGGGTGCCCTTTGAAGTTAACCACAGATCAAGGACGTCAATTTGAATCAAATTTATTTATGCATTTAACCAGAAGAATGGGTATTAAAAAAATAAGAATCACGGCTTACCACCCACAATCCAATGGCCTAGTAGTAGAAAAGTGGAACCGATCAATAAAAACAGCATTGATGTGTAGAGGAAATACAACTCAATGGGTTTTAGAGATACCATCAGTACTACTTGGATTAAGAGCAATTTAAAGAAACGATACACAAATATCTGCTGCAGACATAATATACGGAGATCTGATCTAATTACCCGGATATTATTTTCAACCCATAAAACAAGAAACATCCGACATCGACGGTTTTGTGTAAGAATTGTGTAAGAAAATATTATTTTTAGCGTCAATCCCTAAAAAGGAATCGCACCAAAGAAAAATATATGTTCCTCCAGATTTAAAAGATTGCAATTAAGTATTTGTGCGATTAGATAATATCACGAGACTCGTCTAAACTGGAACGTCTTCAGAACTAGTGCATCCGATTTATATTTGGTCTGCGGAAGTTTGACCACGTTTCAATGCTCAGAGCCCACTTAAAATGGCTACCCATTCTTCGGCGCCGAAATCTGCATGTCGTATCTCTTCTTTTTAATATTCTTAACAACCCTCTCTCTCCTTCTTATCTCTATGAGCGTTTCGATTTCCTTGTTTTCTTTTAGTCGCTATGGTGGTTCATTCACGGTCCACTCTGTGAAGTTGTGGAATTCACTTCCTTACATTATCCGCGCTAGTCCGTCGCTTGGCATTTTCAAGCGTAAAGTCAAAGAGCACTATCTCTCCTTGTAAGTATTTAGGTATATTTATTTGTGTATTATTTTATGTAAGTTTAATATATTTAGGTAGATATATATATACATATATAATAATTATTAATCATTATATATTATATAATATATTTAGCATTAATATTTAGGTAATTATATTTAGTTTATACATTATTTATCGGTATGTCTCTATTAGTTAGTTCATATATATATTTGTTTTATGAATTCAATCTTTCTCTTTTCCTCCTTTTGTACACTTCTTACCCACCCATTCGTTTATAAAATCTCCAATTCCCAAGGTTTTCTCGAAGAGAACTCTTTTTAGGGTTAATCTTGCCTGTGTACATGCCATTATTAATTAAGTTTAGATTATGTTTTTTTTGTGTACAATTAAGAATAAAGAATAAAGAGACTCGAAAAAAGTCATTAGTATAGATATGTCCATGCAACAGAATTGTGAGATGACTTTGGTACATCACCTTTCAACTCTCGTGAACTCTATTATAAAAGCATATGCATAGATTAACTGGTTATTGTTAGAAAAGTAACAAACCGAAGAACTTGCAACATGAACAGTTTATTAAGTTAAGTTTTTTTAATAATTATGGATGCAACATAAAACATGTTTATTTTTATATTACACACAGTGCTTATTCATATAATTGAACTAGCAGTCAGATTGTATGAATAGGTCATCGTTTTTTTTTAACCTATATCGTCCCACTGCTGGGCAAAGGTGTTCCCTAAATCCTAACAACTAGCTCTATATTTCGAGATCGTCCACCATCCTTTCTCAAAGTTGTCAAGATCGTCCCTCCATTGGTTTTTCGGCCCTCCGCGACGCCGCTGTCTGTCAGGCTGCCAGGAAGTTAATATGTTGGCCCATCTGTATGAATGCATGCGACTCACGTGACCTGCCCAGTTCCACTTAAGCCTGGCCGTTTTATTATCCGCATCATGATTCCAGTAACAGAGCGCATGATACTTTTTCGAACTTAGTCGGTGCGTTTGAATCCGATAAAACTGCGCTCCATTGCTCTCTGGCAAATCATGAGTTTGGATTTATGGGCAAGATACACATGTCAATGAGTTTGCGCTTAAGCGTCAGAAGAAGATATCCTTTCATGTACGCTTTCATGGAACAGTAGCTCTTCCACGCATTATCAATTCGGTGAACGATTTTCTTGTCTTGTCTGTTTTCGAAGCTTGTTAACTAACCTAAGTAGATGTACTCATACAAGTTAAGTAACTCTTGCCCATCGACCATGACTCTACGTTTCGTGCTATTGTTCATTAGCTTTGTCGTGGACAGGTTCATTTGAAGTCCTTGAGGTTTCAAGACTCGCCGTACTCAGTTCTTGGAGCATGTTTTGTAGATCTTGTGCAAAAGGACAATATCATCCGCAAAGCACAAGTTTGTTAGGCGTTTGCCGCGGACGTCGATGCCCTTTAGTGCCTAAGTTGCAGCCATCTGTTGGAGAGTTGCTGTGAACAATATGGGTGATAAGGGATCACCCTGCTTAACTTCTTTATTAATGGTGAATGTTGTACCTGTAATGTTATGTTTGATATCTGCTGTGCTATTATTGTATATTATCTTAAGGATATTTATATTGGTTTAATCTATGTTTTGGTTTTCAAGAGCATTAAATATTGCTGAGTGTTTTACGCTATCGCATGCCTTTGTGTAACCCACAAAGGCAATATATAAGGGTTTGTTAAATTCTACATATTTTTCGATGACTTGGTCGAATGTGTGCATGTGTAAATGGTCTGACGTGGAGAAGCAGGGGCAGAAGCTAGCTTGATCGGGGTGCGGATATTGGCGAGCTAATGTGCGAGCAATGCGGTTTTAAATAGTTTTAATGAGCACTTTGTACAGTGAAATTAAACTAATAGGTCTGTCGTTGCCAATGTTGGTTTTGTATTCTTTGTTGTAAAGGAGGATAATGTTGGAGTGACACCATTGTTTTTCGATCTTGCCTGAATCTAAAATTGAATTGAACAAGTTTGTAAGGTGGGGAAGTAGGCTAAGTGAACCCATTTTCAGAGCTTCAGTTGATACATCATCTTCACCTGGACTTCTGTCGTACTTCATGGTTTTGAGAGCATCATGAACCACTTTTCCAGTGAAAAATGCCACGGAATATGAACATCTATATTCTACTGTTTCGTGAATTTTGGAAGGATCTGAGTATAAGTAAAATTTTCTCTTAGTAAATTTTTTGCAGATGTTCATCACTTTATCACGACTATTTTGCTTGGTGCCTTTTTCGTCTCGAAGACTGAATCCAGAATTTTCCTTTAGTAAATCCCTGTTTGAACGACTTCAAATATGTGTTTTTTTATAGCTATTTCAATTAAATGAGAGTTGAATGTCCTAATATCTTTCCTAATGCTGCGTTTTACTTTTTTGTCTAATATAGTGTAGTCTTGTGTGCAAATTTATATATTTTCCCCATCTGATATAAGTGTTTTAGTTTCATTCAAAAGTGATGCTTTATTTCTTTTATGTATTTAATTTTCTTAGAGCTTAATTCTGTTGATTTAACTATTGTTTTGAACCTTCTGATCTTCAACATCAATCAATATTTTATCAATGTATTTATTGATGTGAAAAATTCTTTTAGCGCGATACGCATATTTTTAGATGAGGTAAAACCTCTGAACTCGCGACACTGTTACGAGACGCAGGGCTGCCGCGCTCGCCTCATTTGATTATAAACCTTAATTCTAATGTTCACAGTCTACTTTTGTATGGACAAGTTTACTGAGTTAGGTTCTGATTCTGAACAAAAACATAAAAGAATACTAGATGTATTTTAAAGTTTCTAATAACTAATAAAATACAATTCATAAATAAAATGCAATTCACAACTCAATAACCCAATAACCCTAGTACCCATCTAAAAAATGTCTAACGCGCCAAAATAAGTTTTCACTTCTGTCGGCACTCCCGGAGTGCAAACCGTAATTTTTTTACAAAAATAACTGTACAGAATAATATAAAATACACGTAAAACAGTTGGGATGTCTGAGGACCGTTTAAAACGATCTATAGATAGCTCAATTGATCCAGATCACTGCCAGAGAGCACCGTCCCCAACACTGTCGGCGTTGCTACGTTGAATGGCAATCCTAATACGCTGAGCCAGATAGGAGCCAGCTCTTGGGTTACGCAATGTGACCCAACCAGACGCCGTGTGATAATTTTGAAAACGCGGTGGGCTCCTGTTCCCCACGGGCCCAGGGTCTTAACTCCAAAAGGCTCAAATATGTAATATGTTTATTAATATTTAAACTAGAAAATTGGTTAGAAAGTTCAAAATTAAAACATTGAGAGTTTTTGAGTAGTGTTAACTTTGAGTGTCGTATTCATATATGTATCGTTTAAGTCGATGAACTTTAAGTAAAAACGAACTTTTGCACGAACAAGTCTGTGGTCAGAACTAAACTTTATTTTGTTAATGACATTTACGTCCTTTACTATTTGTTGGTCAGAGCATAAAATGAAGTTAATTTAATTTTTAAAGTACCGTTGGGCATCAGCCAAGTCGACCGTTTGTGTGATTTTTTGTTGAAAAAAACTGTTAGCAACAGAAATGCCCTGCCCAAACGCGAAAAGAATCAATCTGGCACCTCGCTCTCCCCTAAACCAAATTGGCCAACTACTGAGCTAATGTCAGTTGGTTCCAAGTTTAGCGTTGAAATCGTCAAAGACCATATTCCATATCATATCAATATCAATATAATATATACAAAAGTGAATCTGTATGTTTGTTTGTTATCTATTCGTGGCTGAACATATCTTGATGGAATTTGGTACTGAGATAGATTGTATATTATTTGAGGTCATCTCAATAGGCTAATAGGCTAATTTGTATTTAGGTAGGTAACATGTGTTCGAAGCCGCGGGCATTTAATATTTAATATTTTAGGATTGTATTTGAATTTATGTTAGGAACGTATGTACAAAAAAAACATAATTAACTGAATTATTTTGAGTATCGAAAGACTTTGTAATCACAGTTATCAATTTTACTTACAAGTACAAAACTTATATCCTTATTATTAATGTAATAAATAGCTAAACGGGTTTTTATACATTTTATTTAACTTTGTACTTGTTACAGTGATGATCGTAGCGCTGTGTCTGACAATATGGCTGCCATACACCCATGGGGTCAAGTGCATGTGCGCACCAGGCACGCCTCTGTATTGTGGAAGTAATGGTGAAACATACTACGGGTGGTGTGAGTTCAGATGTGATTGGCTTAATAATCCAGATCTAGAAGTCAAATATATGGGTAAATGTATGTAAACTCAACGGCTGGACAATGAAATTTGAAAAACAGCAGTTTATAATGTATATTAATTGTTCTTCCAAACTCTTTGTACAAAACTACGATAATGTATATTAAATGGTGTAACTCTATGCAATAAAATAACATGCAATTGCTTACTTTATTTTATTTTGGTGCATTTCGGCATTATTTATTTATTTACTTTGTCAAAAATTGTAAGCTCCGCTTATAAGCATTCGAAGAATGGCAAATCTTAAGAAAACTTGCTTAGACCACGTTGCAAGCAATCACTAAAGATCAGAAAACGTGTCTTTGCCAGAAAAACACAAAGGCTTCAGGAAACTCGCCACTCATAATAAAACGGCAAAGTTCGATTTTCGCACATGCACCCACATTTTTCGGAGTCCCAGTCAAATTAGGGGCCACTACTATACACTACTTCGTGATAAACTATGAAGACACTAAACATTGTTTTAACAAAAAGATAAGTAAGCTCAATCCGACTGTTAACTTGGTAGTTCAAAAAATATTCTCATTCATCTGTATACGTCTTTGCCATCTTAGTTTGAATTTACAAGAAAAAAAATCAATAAAACTACATATTGGTTTGTGAGACCTTGCTACTAACCAAATATTATAATAAACCCCATAGGTTTTGATTTAATCGTAAGTATGAAAATATGCAGCATAAATTACTATAATTAAGCCGTTTTTTATTGCGTTGACTTGAATTTTTTGAAAGCTTTAACAGTACATTCATAGTTGAGGGCAGACCAGTCACCAAGAATCTGTCGTCCAGCATTCACCTATGAGCTATAAGTTGAATGACCCTTTTTTTTGATCAAGCGAGCGAAACCAACGAGGATATCGGAGGCAACTAGGGCGATTTGGCTGTGTATGTTGGTTTGTTCGACGATAACTATCAAACTGCATGAAATCTGGCACGTCATCAGATTGACATTAAGAAATGAACTGGTAACTTAAAATAAATCGGGCAAAGCGGTGTTCAGATATTAAATGGTTTTAATAAGAAGAAATAGTTATGAAAGTTATTCAGATGATTAAAGTGAGATGTCATAAAAAGTGCCTTACGTGTATTTTCCAAAACGAGAACAAACAACGTTAAAATCAAACCATTTTAACTTGAGCTTCCATTCGCTAGTTTCTTTATTGATTATATTGACAGAAGTTTCATTCATATTTTCTTGAATTAATAATTGTACACAAAGTAGGTAGGTATTTAATTATGGTAACAGAGAGCTTCTAAGCAGCAAGAAGATCTGATGATGAAGTCAGGGTCAGGGTCAGGAATTTAACAAAACTCCTCAATAATTAGTCCGATTGAGCTGAAACATGGCTCCATACCAATAGGACATGACTGTCAAGAATTACTGATATATTAAGGCGACAGCAAGCTGGCGCTAACCTTCTGATCATAAATATTGAAATTGGTATTTCATATCTGTCTAAGTGTGTAGCAAACTACTACGAAGGAAAATTGGAAAGTTGAATTTTGAGGTTGAGGCTGAAAACGTTTTTATGAAATATCGTTTTTCGCGTACTTCTAAATTTGTTAGTTGGTATCTATATTTTTATACATTTAGTAAAAGTCTAAAACAAAATATTTCAAACTATACCACACTAGCAAGATTATTATAAGGTGTCCAAATTTGTTTAATAACTTTTGAACGTAAAGGAGTTTGAAGTAGAGGTACTATAGAGTTTCATCCCATAGCTTTTATAGATAACTAATTATTGAAGTATCGGAGTGGTAATTTGAATCTGTTGAATTTAGGGAATATATCGGACAATATTTAGTACTCAATTATGCTCTATCAGATTACTTACGTAAACGTTGCAGGAAACAGTAATATACTGGTATATAATATAATAGCTGTCCTGCTTGCGACTTTACAATAAACCACCGTTTTAAGCACGTCGGGATTATCTAGATTTTTATTATATATTATGTGACACCGGTCGGACTTTTGTTAGGTGTATTTTCTGAATATTTTCAATAAAACTTTGACACTCCGTTATAACCCATTTTAAGGATAATATCTAAAATAAATTGAAACCCATATTAATTTATTTTATTGAAGAGTATTTCCGCATTTTTTTTCATTTTTAACACACATCAATACTCCATTACACCCTTTTCAAAGAGTTGATTTGAGAAAAATCTACTAAAAGAATTGGTTCATGACTATGACTAAAAATCACAATAAATCTAAATTTATGCACCACCTTTTCACCCCCTATATAAGGGGTTGTTTTTAAAAACTTCGCATGTGTGCACATTTATTTGGTATTTAAGATACAAACCAAGATTCAAGCAAGCTACACGTTATAAAACAGGGATAGCCATCTTGGATTTTAATATATATGCCATCTTCTTATTTAAACCTACAATAATTATTAAATCTATATACTGTTTCATTACAAAAATTAATGACCACCATCTTGAATTTTGAAATGCATTCTATTACATCCCCTAAACTTATTTAAAATGAGTACTTAAAAAGTATAAGAGTGCATTTATCAATCATCCAACTTTTTATATAAAACGCTTCTTACTGCATAAATAGCGCTACATCTGGCGCGTTATAACAGCCACGTGTGACACTGGCAAAATATGAACGTCAACGAATAATTAAAGCAAAATCAAAAAAAAAAAAAGTTGTCTAAAATGTTTCATCTTGTCTTCGTGACGACACTCGAAATAACAACATCTGTCTGGTTACCATGGCAATATACATTATTGACAACAATGAATGTCTACTAGCATTTATTCATCTAATCTATCTATCTATCTAATACATTAGAACGAGCAATTCTTGTATACTATATGTAATCTGAATCTCGGAAACGGCTCCACAGATTTTCATGAAATTTAGTATGCGGGTTTCGGGGGCGATAAATCGATCTAGCCAGATTTCATTTTTAGAAAACGGCGTTTTATCTGTGTTTTATTCGGAGCAAAGCTCGGTCATCCAGGTACTTACTGTAAAACATGTCTTTTTGAAATGGAGAAATAGGGATGAAAGAATTGGAAAAGTGGCATTATGGGATTTTTATCGTGGTGTCAAAAGCATAAGAATAAAAGCAATCACGGCCTTCCACAACTCTGATGCAAAAAAATAGGAAAATTCTAAATCAAAATATTTAGTTGTATCATCCAATATTGTGTACGAAAATAAACATACACTTTCAAAGTACAAGAGTTTAAGTTTACTTTATAATGTATATGGCTAAAGAGCTACTTCGTCAAAGTTGGTTAAGTATACTTTTTTGACGTGAAGAAGAGGTTTGCTCCTCTAGTTATATATCTCGATGTCTACATGCATGTATTATAGGAAAGGGTTATAAAAATACATTGTAAAACCTTGGTTTTAAAAACAATTAGAAAAGTATTCAATCAATCATGCATTTGAAAATTTTGTTTAAGAAAACGACCACTTTTTTGAAATTAATAATTCATAAAACCATAAAAGTGGATATATCGGGTTTTTCTCCTCATCCTAGATGTTAAACTTTGAAGTATAAACAATAACCTTCTTCAACTTATCGCGAACTGGAAGAACAATGATGTCAATGAGTCAGTGAATCTGTGAGCGTAGCATCGCTTACCACTTATCGCCACTTCCGTGCGATTCCATTGGTGACGATTTTGGGCAAATAGAGTCGAGGGTTCTAGCAGCAACAATGTCAGATGCTTCACCTTCTACCAATTCATTCCATTCACGTCTTCCTTCATGTCTTCATTTCTTCCTCGTGTGTGCGTTTTTACTTGCCATTACACACATAATAAAGGTTTCGTCGCAGGTATTATATAGCATTGACGAACTTTCCTCTGAACTTATCTCTGAAAAACTATCACAGAATAATATACCAATAGTACATTGATATTTTAATACACTGATACTATTTTTGGGCAACCAGTATTCAGTTATCAAATTTTCAGTTATAGTAGGTTTTGTAAAACTGGAGGTCGGTTTTGACTATGACATCCGTAAATGTTGGGTCGACAAATGCTTTTAGACGTTTTTAACACCCAGGGGCGGAATGGGCCCCTGGAGATACCCTTTTCTCAGCTATAAATGGTCTGGTATGAGACCTTTTAAGAAGACCTTATTCTTTTATTTTTATTTCAACTCGGCACCTCGGTACCTTTCTCCTGAGAAAAGGGGTCTTGTCAGACAGACAAAGAGACGGACAACGAACGACAGTGGTTTTTTTTCTTTTAAAATACAAAACCCTATAATTTAAAAGGTTCTGTAGAACTAAATACATTAAACTTTTAAGGAGGCCGGTAAAATACCGTATGGTCTGACGACCCTAAGTTAAAGGTCAGTTAAGCGGGTCTATCCCAACTGATAAACTAACTTTAAATTAGGTTATCAGTAATGATAGACTAAGTAAAAGTTGTATTTTTTTAATAGTCGGTGTACGATTCGTTATCCTAAACTTATTCACGCCATTCGAAGTCACGCCTGATTTAAATAATTACATTTATTATCAACACCGTTTAGTTACGGAAATTTAAAATACTGGTTTCATTTAAAAATACAACTGGAAATGCATTATATTACATGCAGTTAAGCTTTATTAATAGAATCTTATTAAAATAAAAAATATGTAAGATTCATCACAATTGTTTGTCCAGCAATTAATCGAGCAAAATTAAAAGGTTGGGTCTTGTAGTAAGGAAATTCAAGCTTAGACCAAGATTTAGGCGTAGACTTTCCGACAATTTTAAATGAGGTGCGGTCGAAAATAGTTTGATTTGTTCTCGAACTGAGTTTGAAAGTTGTTCTAGAATTGTTGAGTCATGACAGAAGTCTTAGTCAGAAGCCAGGCATAGGCATAGGTTTAAATCGAATAGAATTCTGATACCATCAAAACCATCATTGATTGCTCTCAGTTACTGTTAAGGAATTGGTACATACCTTAATATTTCTGATGATGTTAATTGTCAGCCATGCTTGTCATATGAATAAAAACCTGAGACCTAAAAATATAGAGATGGAGCGCCGTGTTTTACCAAAGTGAAACCTCTAAACCGTGCTCCTGTGGCTACTCCATACACACAATCAATCTGGCTCTAGGTGTAAGATTGTGCGTGAGTATCGATTTCTATGAATCCTGGTATAGATAATAGATGTAGACCTGGTTCACATTATGATTATCATTATAGGCTACTTATATGCGTATCATGTAGGTAAAGGCACGGTCTGATTCTGGCAGTAGAAAAATAATTTCTACAAATAGTAGATTTTACCAATTTTTATTAGATAGCGATAAACGATAATTTCTTATAATATTTTTTTATTGACAGTTTAAGTCGTTGAACTGTGTCTTGCAATATAGCTGTCATCCTCCCATGGAATTATGTGCCAGTGTGCGCCATGTATAATTTACAATAAAAATAAATTATGGGGTTCCGTACTTCAAATGGAAAAAAATAAACCCATATAGGTAAACTTCGTTGTCCGTCAGACACACAGTCTTGCTGTCTGTCTGTATGTCAAGACCCTTTATCGCAAGAACGTAAGAAGACAATAATTAAAATTATTATCAAATACTAATAATAAAGTTATTATCAACTCTACGGTCAATTGAAGGTGTTAAAAAATTTAGTTTCTGAGTCAAGGCATTAAAAAAATTTGCCCATTTATGGCCGCAAGAAGCAAATTTGGCAAGAAGCAAAGCCTTACAACACAAGGAAAAAATGAAAACAGGTAATTTGTAGAAATTCACATAAAAAAGTTACTAAAAAGTAAGTATGTCATTCCTTTATCATTTTGGTGTCCCTAACTATTAAAACACTATAATTGTAATTTAAAATAATTTTAATAAAATGCTGTTACGTTTTGGACAAAACACTTTTTAAATTGAACTTGAATTAGATACATTGTGTGACCCAATAGCTAACTTCTATCTGGCCCAGCGTATTAACATTGCCATTCTACGTGGCATACCGCTTGGGCAGTGTCACTGCCAGAGAGCATCGTCATTTGGATCATTTGAGCTATCTATAGATCGTTTTAAACGGTCCTTAGATAGCTCAACTGTTGTACATGTATTTAAATAATTGTAATATTATTCTATATATTTCTGTAATTATTTCTATAATAAATTAGTTTTTACTTGAATTGGAATTGGATAAGTAATTATACGTAACCGATGGTAAAAAACCGTGATGGTTAAAAATGGAGGTACCTACGTAGGTACGGTACCCTCAGGCGCGTCTTTGCACATGGCTGTTTTATATTGTTATAACATAAAGATAGTTGTATCCGAGTTCGATAAGTAAAATTCATCTTTGGGTCCGTATTTACGAACAAAATTGAAAATCAAATCCATAACTAAACCTTTATTTTACCACAAATCAAATAAAAATCTGTCAATTTATCAATGCTCCATTTTGAGTATTTAGAGAAAGTGTGTATTCCAAAATTTTTACTAGGATTTATATTTTCGTGATATTAAACGTAGTGATTAAAGATAGCGGATAAGAGCTGTGAAATAAATAATAGTTTAAAAAAACTAAAAAACACGTTTTATATAGAAAACCAAACTAAAAAAATAGAAAATAATTTTAATAAATGTAAAAAACAGTGCAATAATGAGATTTCATATAAAATTTCTGCACTGTTTTGGTTCTAAGCAAAAAATACGTCCTTTGTGATCGGTTTTGTAGTGATTAATGATAACATTACTACGTAGTTGAAAGAAAAAAAAACAAACCAAATTATAAAAACAGACATAACCTAACCAAATTATACTCACCTAAAACTGAACCTTTCATCATTACGTTCTATCCTTCAGCTACAAACCAATAATGATCATCATTCTCAAACATTCCTATTTAAGGTGTGATTTTTTAATATGCCTAACCATATTAAAAAGTTAACTGCATTTGAAGTTGCATTATTAATGAAACAAATATTCATTATTTCCGTGACTAAACTGTATTTATGCGCAAATAAAATAGCTAATATATATTTATTTTACCTTAATTCTAACTTAGAAATTAAAACTATCAAACAGCTGCTCCGTAAACCCTGACGTCATCTTGCCATATGACAACCAGAGAGCCATAAGGAACATTTCAAAGGAAACTCAAGCATCTTCGAAGTCTCCTGACAGACCTAAAGGGGTCTAGGGACTTATTAGCCTTTGGCTTATAATATACGTGACCAAGAGTCAGTAGTGTAATTACTTTTTATACGCTTTATATTAGTTTCACTTGTATGTATGTTTGTATGTTAGTATGTTTGTATGTAACCGACTCCTTAGGACGCGATTTTGACCCAAAATTTTGCACACCTGCCAAAGACCGATGACAATGCAATAATTCGAAAAAAAAAAAAAAAAAAAAAAAAAAGGACGTGATTTTGACCCACTTTAAACGGCCAGATTTCATTCAAATTTTGCACACCTGTCAAAGACTGATGACAAAAAAAAACCGATTATCCTAAAACTAAAAAGTAGAAAATAAAAAATAGTTTAAAAAAACTAAAAAACACGTTTTATATAGAAAACCAAACTAAAAAAATAGAAAATAATTTTAATAAATGTAGGTAAGAAAAAAATGTTTTATTTAAAAAAAGCGTGGGGTGCATGGTGTCAATAGTTATTAATATTTCATTGACAGATATGAGAAGAAGGATTATCATTTCGATAATAATATACATTTTTTTCTTACCTACATTTATTAAAATTATTTTCTATTTTTTTAGTTTGGTTTTCCATATAAAGCGTGTTTTTTTAGTTTTTTTAAACTATTTTTTATTTTCTACTTTTTAGTTTTAGGATAATCGGTTTTTTTTTGTCATCAGTCTTTGACAGGTGTGCAAAATTTGAATGAAATCTGGCCGTTTAAAGTGGGTCAAAATCACGTCCTTTTTTTAATTTTCTTTTTTTTTTTTTTCGAATTATTGCCTTGTCATCGGTCTTTGGCAGGTGTGCAAAATTTTGGGTCAAAATCGCGTCCTAAGGAGTCGGTTACATACAAACATACTAACATACAAACATACATACAAGTGAAACTAATATAAAGCGTATAAAAAGTAATTACACTACTGACTCTTGGTCACGTATATTATAAGCCAAAGGCTAATAAGTCCCTAGACCCCTTTAGGTCTGTCAGGAGACTTCGAAGATGCTTGAGTTTCCTTTGAAATGTTCCTTATGGCTCTCTGGTTGTCATATGGCAAGATGACGTCAGGGTTTACGGAGCAGCTGTTTGATAGTTTTAATTTCTAAGTTAGAATTAAGGTAAAATAAATATATATTAGCTATTTTATTTGCGCATAAATACAGTTTAGTCACGGAAATAATGAATATTTGTTTCATTAATAATGCAACTTCAAATGCAGTTAACTTTTTAATATGGTTAGGCATATTAAAAAATCACACCTTAAATAGGAATGTTTGAGAATGATGATCATTATTGGTTTGTAGCTGAAGGATAGAACGTAATGATGAAAGGTTCAGTTTTAGGTGAGTATAATTTGGTTAGGTTATGTCTGTTTTTATAATTTGGTTTGTTTTTTTTTCTTTCAACTACGTAGTAATGTTATCATTAATCACTACAAAACCGATCACAAAGGACGTATTTTTTGCTTAGAACCAAAACAGTGCAGAAATTTTATATGAAATCTCATTATTGCACTGTTTTTTACTTTTTATTTTGATATACATTTACCACAGAGGTTTAATATCTCCCATTAAATTTAATATAAAATGTTTGCATTAGATCAAAATGATAATAGCTTAAAATAAAAATCGGCTGAATAAAACCGACTTGGTGAATAAAAACAAATGGATAAAGCATATTTTATCATTGTAAAACTTTGATACTTCATATTTTTTCATATAGTAGGTAGATTGGTAGTTGAAAGAAAAGTAAATTACGCACCTTGCTAAATAGAGTAATTAATGCACTCGTGTTACATAACACCTCGTGCATTAATAACTCACTTTGCACTCGGTGAAACAATTTATTATTTTGTTCGATGGTTGACCGCCAATGCCGTGTCATCAGCGGAGCCCAGTCGTGATTTGGACGTGTTTTCCAAATCACGAGGATCCCAGTCCTGATTTGGAAATCACGTCTGATTCTCGATCAGGCTTGTCTTTCAAAAGTTATGGTTGTCTTTGTTTTTGCCGTGAAGGAACGAATGTCGATAGATATAAACTATTTTTTTTTTCGTAACAAGCAAGACACTATTTCACTTCTAAAATTAAACAGTGTCGTGCTTCAAAATGTAAAGCAAATGACAACGTTATGATATATTATTCTAATTTACTTTTTTCGTTTGCAGTAGCAATTGTCGTGCTGTGTCTGGCAATTTGGCTGCCACCTGCCCTTGGAGCCAATCGTTGACTCCCTATAGCTTGCGTTTGTCCACCGAGCACCCCTATATATTTTGGGAGTGATGGTAGCACATTCTATGGATGGTGTAACTTTAGGTGTGGAATGATGAACGACCACTCTCTAGAACTAGTACATATGGGTCCCTGTGAACTAAAAATTACAGGAACAGCTTCCTGAATAGATAAAAAGTACATAATTTATTAATTACAGTAAATAAATTTATGTAAATAATTCATGGTAATTTATCATTTTTTAAACGCCAATTTTCCCGCTTAAAATAAATGAAATGAATTTATCAACAAAATTAAAAAAAAAATACTTGATATGAGTTTGGGTTTAGGTCTAACATACAGCCCCTCGAGAGAAAACAGCCACTTCTATACTATACCTCTATACTACGAAAAATACTGTGCAAAGCGTGTAAGGCATGTGCCATTTATAAAGTTTGGACATGATTCTGACTACATCATTAAGACATCCTCAACCGAGACAACTAAATCTGCAGACTACGAAGACAGGGGTTTACCGTCGAGAGCAAAAATTTTTTTTTTTACATTTTCTGAAGCTAAAACAAACTATTTTGTCGTTAGTATAACTGAAAATAGTGATTATAATCGTAAGTATTGCATCATGCTATTAATTGTAGTTCAATCTTCGATCGACACAGATTAGTCGCGGTTTAGTATTTAATATTAAATACTTCTATAATCTGTGAACTCTATATATAAGTAAACGTATATATTAAATGGGTAATGTCATAATAGTAACAAACCGAAGAACTTGCAACATGAAGAGTTTAATCGTCGGTAAGTTTTTTTGAAATTAAGTAGGATTCAACATAAAACATGTTTAATACTTATTACATATATAAATAATTACTAGTTATCTGGTCCTTATAATATAAGCATTGATTTGTTTGGAGTTAGATGGTGGGTTATATGAATTGACCATCAAATTTAATTTATCATCTAATATTTTTTTATAAATTTTTGTATGTTAGTTATTGTGAAAAACTGATCTGTAAGATGTTTTTCTCATTTCTTTAATAATGTATATAATTCTTTATAAAAAAGTCTAAAATAAAACACAAAATGTGTTTATATACACCCTGGGCCCAAAGGAAACAGGAATTCAAAAATATCAAAAGTATTTGACGACCTCTGTGGCGCAGTGAGCTAAGGTCCGGCTGAGACGCAGAAGGTTGCGGGTTCGATTCCCGCCGCGGGACATTATGTTTGTATGATCTGCAAGTATTTGTCTCGGGTCTGGGTGTTTGTATGTATAATATGTATGTATTTACAAAAAAATGTATATAAGTAGTATATCAGTCATGTTGATACCCATAACACAAGCTCTGCATATTTTGGTACCAGATGATGGTGTGTGAAATGTCCGGGATTATTATTATTATTATTTCGGGGCGTCAGGTAGTAACATCGCGTAATCCAGGAGCTGGCTTATTTTTTGCCCTGGGTCTACATTGCCTTGGAACGTGGCAATTCTGGGTCTTGGAGACGTGGTTTTCTAGGAGAGATCTAGATCAGATGAGTTATCTATATCCTTCGATAGCTCAACTGGTTCAGGTAGGTAAATTTACTAATATTCTGTACGTTTCTGTACATAGATTTTTGGTATTACTTGGAAGTTCAAAGTTTGCAAATGGATCACAAGAAGTTCTTATAGTTTCACCATGTCGGTCTGTCGGTATTTCTGCCCCTAATCAGAATTTGCAAATGTATCAATCCTTCTAAATAATTATGAAATCAAAACATTTTTCGATATATATGATGTTTGATTATTTGATGTAAATAATGAAAACTGAAGCCTAGCTTCCTAGCGACACAGCAAATAAACAATTTCAGTGGTTGACGGATAATTACAACCTAGTTTATCACTTTTTAGTAACTAATCGAAACCATAGGTGATAAATGTTAATGGACAAAATACACAGAACCGTCTAGCACCAAAATAAGCAACGTTTTTAATATGGGTATCTGATATCATACCTACTTATATACATGTAAAAACATTGTTAGAGTAGATGTTATTAGTATACCTATTTATTTTATTTCTCTTTTATTCAGTTTCAATCGTAGTGCTGTGTCTAGCAATATGGCTGCCATCGATATCCAGCTATGATGAACAATGCCAATGCGCATCCTACCCACCTGATATATGTGGAACTGATGGCAAAACATATGACGGATGGTGTAACTATAAGTGTGTTAAATCTATCAAGAACAAAAATCTAGAAGTTGCGCATTTAGGTCCATGTTAACTTGCCGTACAAAGATCCCAAAATCACCAGTTCTGAAAGGATTACCGATCTGGCGGAGGTATTAAAAGCTCATGCCTTGGTTTATTTAGGAAATTAAAAATCGTTTTCTGAAATCAACAAATGTTTTATTTTATATAAAAATGTGTAAATATCGCATATAAAATGTGTGTGTGTATTGTGACTTATTAAATAATCCTAATCTTATACTTAGGTACACCTGACTCTTGAACAATTAATTATATTGCTGCAATATATATAAAATCACGTCACTTTCCTATGAGTCAGGAACACTGATAGGCCGCCCCAAGGACTTTGTTGTGGCCTGGCTACTTTTGAAAAACCAGAACCGACGCGACGTAAGGATTACTTGCTCTCTAAAGCACCATAGCGCTCACTTTGGTCACCCATAGAATTACTAATCGCGCACAAATTTAACAATGTGGGTATTATGCCACGAACGCTTTCCAGACAAGACTTAGCCTGACACTTTATTGTTTTGTAGCCGGGAGGTTGGTAGTAGTATACTTTCGATGAACAAAGCACGTTTTATTGTTTTTAATATAAATAAGTATGTACCTAGTGCTTACATACCAATCTAGGTTATACAACAAAGTCCCCCTATAAACTTAAGCAATAAACTTAACAACTACAGAACGGATTTTCATATGGTGTTTACCAATTCATGAAGTGATTCATGAGAAAGGTTTAGAATTATAATTCATTTGTATAAAAGGTCAATAAACTCCCCCAGTGATCTAGGCCACCTAAATACCTCTGCGCAGTTTTTATTTGTATGGATGACCGTAAAACTAGTTAGTAATTTGGGTTGAAAGTTAAAACTTGAACTTATTATGTGAAAGACGTAGCTACCCACTTAAGGCATGAAGCATTGCAAGCCGCACACATTCTCTAACTACTAATTTAGTCAAAACTAAGCTAAGTAAGTAATACAATTAGCATGAAACCTTATTTATTTTTTACGTTATGTAACTGGCATGATTTACCTGATTTAACAACGCTTATCTCGTTAATATAGCTAAAACTTGACACATTCTCACATTTAGCAACTTTAGTTTCCAACAAAACGAAAGCTCCGAAGGTTAAAGAGTTTATCGATTTTGTCACAATTTTTGGTATACTTAGAAGAAACTATCGAATATACTGTTCGTACTGTAGCCCGATTCCTATATTATATAATTCCCAAGATGTATTATAGTGCTCGTAATATTTAAGACGTCAATATTTTAATGTAACAATAATACTAGCACAAACTTTAATTCTGTTCGTTTATTTGCCTATTTTATTTTTGTGGTTATTGTTTTTGTTATTTACGAGGAAAAAAAATGATGGATGAACCGTGTAAAAGATGATAATATCATACATACATTATGTAACAGAAATCCTTACAAAAACATAAATTTGAAAATGGTACTAACTGCGTTTAGGGTTGACGTTAACGTCGATAAAAGAGTTGAGATCTGAACAAGTGGCAAGTTCTATTGCAAACGTTATTAAATTTATACAAAAGAAAATTTGTAAGGTTTAGTGAAATTAAAATTCATAACTTTTATAAATATTTAGACAAGTTTCAGTCAATAATAACGTGTAACGTGATGTAGTATTTTGATACTTTTGTTATTTTATAAGAGCACTGGTAGTATAGTGGTAGCATCCTTAAAACGGTGAAAGTAACCATCGTGTATACAGGCTCATCCTAAAACCTTAAAAATCGTGTGTGAGACATTGACATTGGTATTCTAAACTTTATGAGGGGCTTGTAACCAAACTGTCATGAACGAAATACTCACTACTGTGCACGTGGGCATATGCGATATAAAATGTTTGGACGTGCCTCTGACTACATCCTTAAAACATTTTTTGAGCAACAAGCGACCGAACAACGAGCTCTGTGAGCTGCTGCTTCACCACGTCAACGCTCCCGCGCACTCAGCGCTCAAAACAAGGGACTTCCTGGACATCACACCGGTCAAAGTCTTGGGGTACCCTCTTTACGGTCCTGGTGACACAGTGTGACTTATTTTTATATATTAAAATAAAAATCTACTTAATAATTTATAAAGCTGATCTATCTGTATATTATATTGAGATATTTATATTATTATTATTAATTTATTCATATGTATGTCTTGCCAGTGATGTCACTTTGCTTAGGCCCAGTCTATCAGTGAAAACCAGGGCAACTTCCGTACCATGTTCAGGAGTAGCATTAAGCTGAGACATGACCTGTTTGACCGCACAAAATGCAATAATTAAACAACAAGTCGAAGCAATTGATCAGCTACGGATTCATGTGGAGGGTAAACAAATAATTTAGTCTGCTGTGATATCGCCAACACCAGTAGCACTCTTAAGGAAAGACTGATAATGCTACATAATTGTGTTAACTCGCTTTTAGTATTGCCTTTATTATTTTTCTGTATGTATCTACATACTCCTTCTTTTCTTTCTTTCTGTGTCTAGGTGTGTCAAATAAACTTTTATATCATTTCTTCTTTGTTTCTTTTAGAATTATCTTGAAATTGTTAAGTTACGGTTTATTAACTCTCAGCCTTGGATAGCCGTATAAAATTTCAAATAACACGATGTTTGTTTAAATGAAACAAAATAAAACCTTGGTCGCTTGTTGAAATTACTAAACATAGTTTAATTAAATTCTTGATTAGTGTCCTTCGTGGTCACTAATCAAGAATCGAATCGAATCGAATAAAATCTTCGGCATATTATGCTTTCTCAATTTGGAATCTCTTATATAAAAAAATAAATCAACTGGCTCATACATACCTGTATGGATTTACATACCTGTATTAGGAACAACGAAGCGTGCATGAAGGTCGTACTTACTATTTGATTAATTTCAGTGTGATACTTGAAAAAAAATGGTCTTGACAGACAGATAGATATTAAACGAAGTGATCCTATAAAGGTTACATCCCAAATTCTAATTGAGGTACATAACTCTTAAAACTAAAACATTTATATGCAATTTTGCAGTAAGTTTTCTGTATTTAATTTAAAAACTTAAATGATTGAATCTGTAAATGTTAGCTCTACAGCATCGGCATGTTACGAATGTGCCTAAACTGCGGTGATAACAAGTCAAGCTAGCTTTCAATTCTCGCGGTTTAGTCACATAAAAATGATAATGAGAAGGTACTTGTTTAATTTAAAATAACAACGATCAACACAACGCATAGATAATACGATAAATGGTATTTATAACCTAACCATAAAAAGAGAAGGATTAGAGAAGGAAAACTTGAAACAAGCCCGGCTCGGTGCCAGCACCTGCAACCGAACCGACACCGCATGTACTGATTCGTCTTTCCTGCGGATCTTGTTGCCAAGGTCGAGAGGTTAGTGTAGGTACCTGGGAAGGCCTACGCTATCAAACAGAATCCCAGGCAGAGTGACGTCAGTGGAGAAGAAACTTCGACCACCTCAGCTTGCTGGAGTGGATCCATGAACGAAATTTTTCAATTACAATTAACTGCTCTGTAACTTTACTGACGTCACCTAAATCATCTTTAACAGATGAACGAAGGCCAATGATAAACCATAAAAAGAAGTACACAAAGCTATTAACTATTGAATCAAAAAACTGCGAAAGATGCTTATGAGGTTATTCTTTTGTAAGTTTTTAATAATATACTTTGCTACATATGACTTACCTGTGCCATACTTTTATGAATTTTGTTGCCATGTGAACATAGATATATCAATTTTTGTTTGTATATGTTTACTCGCATTTTTGTTATTTATTCACAGTGTTAATCGTAGTGACGTTTCTGACAAGATGGCTGCCATCCACCCACGATCCCTTCCACCCAATCTAAAATATGTGTTTTCCACCTAAAATATGTGGTGATGGCAAAAGATACAACGGATGTTGTAACTTCAACTGCGCTAAATATAATTGGGTTGATAACCTAGAAGTAGCTCATATAGGTCCAGGTTGTATACCAGAAACAATACCAGAACTACAAAGATCATCCATGCACGAACCACAAGTTTAGAAAACGTCGTTTTATCCGTGTTTTATACCCAACAAAGCTCGGTCATCCAAGAACTGAATGTGATTAGTCCGTAAATATTTATATCAGTTTTGTCTCCTATTTTATGTAGTAAAACTATGTTAGAGTTGTAGAACAGATCCGAAAACCTGACCTGTCTCAAGTAAGGTGTTTTAAAAAAAAATTATGTGAGGTAAATGCGCGTATTCTCCTACTTTGAGGGATTCGGTGGTTATCCCGTCCTCACCAGTTGATTAGTTGTATTTCATTTGTTTGAGGACTTAATGGACCTAGCGGCCTGTTATTAGAAGGATAGTGTCTGGGCATGAGTACGGGGTGTCAATAGAAAGTGGCTTTTGCGGGCTAGAGTATAGCGATTTGTAAAAGTTTATGCAGATATCGACTTCTTCCCTGTTTTGGTGTTTTTGTCCCATTTTATCCCGTAGGCTTGTTATCCTAGTTCCTTGTGAAGTAACCTGTTTAGTGATTTATAGAGATTGGTTCCGCTTCAGAGCTATTTGAAAATACGGCACATATTCTCGTCACAGATACCACAGAGCCTCAAGACGAAAGTCTATAATCAGTGCGTGTTGCCAGTGATGATATAATTAGTGCGTGTTGCCAGTGACATTATTCCATAATAATTGAGACTTGGTCGCTAACTATTGGCCTCATACACAAGCTCAGAGTTGCGCAAGTTGCTATGGAGAGAGCTATGTTGGGTGTTTCACTACGTGATAAAATCCGCAACAAGGAAATCCGTAGAAGAACCAAAGTCACCGACATAGCACTCAAAATTTGCAAGTTGATTTGGTAATGGGCAGGCCATATAGCTCGCAGAACTGATAACTAATGGGGAATAAAAGTTCTGGAATGGCGACCAAAGACAGGAAAACGAAGCGTAGGACGACCCCCACCCGATTTACTGATAACATTGTGAAGATCGCAGGAAGTCAAAGAGAGGGCTCAAAAACGTTCTTCCTGGAAATCTATTAGGGAGGCCTATGTTCAGCAGTGGACTTCTTTAAGGCTGTTATAATGGTTATGATGAAGATAAAAACTCTATTATAGTATTATTCAATTTTTTGAACTAAATACTACTCCGTAAATACTTCCGTAATGGTAAAATATATTGCTCTTGCCTTCTATTGTTCTTTCTCTTTCTCTTTGGGCTTCAGATATTGTGCAAATATGTCCCACTTCGATAAAATAGGGTTACAACTTGAAAAACCTAAATTTTCAGGAGAGTCAAAAAAAACTCTAAGATTTGGTTTACGGTCTGGCGTATAGGTGCAACCTGTCGGTTGTTAATAATTTACTTTATAATTGCTTTGAAGCTTGCTACGTAAAGCTTGTTACATAAGAACTGAATCACTTTAAAAACTAACAATCACAGACACATTTGGTTTATGTGAGGTAAATCTCGTTACAAGTGGTTATAAAATGGTACGTAGGCCTGTGGAACATAATTACTTTGCACCAAGCTCATTAAATCGGCTTTATTTCTTCCGCTTATAGACACCTGAATATTATAGCCAGGTTTTAGTACGGGCAGAACTTGAGCCAGATTTTAGAGTCTTTGGAGAATCGTTCCTCTCCATAAGAGTTTTAGTGTTTTTTTCATGAATTTCACGACTTTCACTTTTTTTTATTTTAAGAATGTAGTTACTGAATGAGCGCGTTTTCAGGCTTCAAAAGAGAGCAATACGGGCCAATGTACGAATTCCACAGGATATGTCCGTGCGACGTTCTTAAAATCGTTAGATATTTTGACCGTACCTTCCCTTGTCATATTTCAGGCTACGATATTGTAAAAAAATACTTAGATAAATACGCAAATAAACTCCGACGGTAACAGATATGACACAAGGCATGCGAACAGGTTAAGAGCGCTCCCACGACGACTCGCCAAAACGTCGAAGTTGATACATGTAATAGGACCAGAAGTATACAACGTATTCCGACTAGCATTACTGACGCTCCCTCGACGCTATCTTTTAAGAACCGACGTAGGAAGTGGCTAAGCGTTCGAACAATTTATAATTATAATGATTTTATTGATGCAAAATGTAAAAGTACCTATTAAATTAAATATTATTTATTACAATAATTTTCCCATTTCATTGTCTACAATCATATTCTTAAATGTTTATAATTATTATAATAAGTATAGTGTCGATTTGTTTAGATTTGTTTGACCTGTAACTTTACAGTTATGAATTAATGACTATGAACTATAAACTACAGTGCCCAATACCCATATTTTTATATAACTTTCAATAAACTATCGTGAGTGACCCAGTGAACTACCCCCTGTGAGAGTCTCTTGACGACAAAAATAAAGCAGTTTGTAAATAAGTGCAAACAAGCACTTGGAATCTATCCCTGCTTATGCATTGGTACTGAATTGCCGTGGGAACGCTAGTCATTAGTGTCCGGTGACACACTAGACCCCCTAGATTAGTGTAATAATCGATTAATATTATTGATGAACACATTACTAGTACCATCTAGCGGTAGTCTTTGGTACTGAATTGGGGACTGGCCGCTGCATTGCTTCCTATGGAGCTGCGAATTGAAGCGTTTGCCCGGCGTTTTATCACAACGAATGTGTGTCGCTCTCTGTGACGGCTCCAGTAACCAATGAGTGGGCGTGTCCCGAATCTTTAAAGAAGGTGCGCAAGTGTGACAATACTCTAGTTAGGGCAGTTCATGACGCCAGCGTCGCTGGGCCGGCCTCTAGGCGTGCTGCGCAGCACGCTGCTGCCGCTGCAATGACCGTCACTGTGCCTGCCACCACCGTCCCTCTTGCCATCGATACGGCCGCACCCGGTCTAGACGTGTAGGACCTACTTCTGGGGCTCGCAAAGGTTGTAGCTGAACTACGAGAATTCCGGCGGGAGATGGTGGAGTTTCGGTCTTCCGTCGATGGCGTCACAGCGAGAATGGAAAACATTGAACAGCGGCTTGATGCGGTCGGACGGGGGCGTAATGAGCCCGCGGATGTTACCGAGTTGGAGCATACAGTTACCCAGCTCAAGCTTGAGCTCAACGACCGGGACCAGGAGGCCCTCTTTACGGATCTTGAGATTGATCATTTGCCGGAGGAGAGGGGTGAAAACGTGCTTCACGCTGTCACCGTTCTCGCTGACAAGCTGGGTGTGGCGCTGGAGGAGCGTAACGTCGTATTTGCGGAGCGCGTGGGCGTGACACTAGTGGTGGGGACCGCGGGTGAGGTGCCGTGAGAGCGTCGGGTCGTTGTGCGTCTGATGCGTCGTCATCTGCGCTACTAGCTGCTGCAGGCAACGCGAGTGCGCCGCACACTGACGGCTGCTGATGCAGGCCGCGAGGCTTCGCAACGTCGTGTATTCATAAATTATGAGAGACTGACTAGCGTGTATATTTTATTCAATTATTAGATGAGTACTATCATACTATTCGGATATCATACATTTAATGCTTATTACTGCCTATTTATATATATAAACCTTTCTATCGATGCAATCACTGATTCAGTAAATGCATCGCCTAGCTGTGACCATATAATTTTACTAGGTGATTTTAATATAAATGATAATTGTAAACTAAATAAATTATAATAATAATAATAAATATTAAATAATCCCGGAAATTACACACAGCATCATCTGGCCCCAAAGTAAGCAGAGCTTGTGTTATGGGGACCACATGACTGATACACTACTTATATAGGTACTTTTTTTTTTTGTAAATACATACATATTATACATGCACAGGATAAATCAATTTCGTACTCTCTTAAACTGCCTTAGCCTGTCGCAAATAGTCACTATGCCAACTCTGACGTATCCGAGTCGCTTCTTGATGTTGTATGTACTAACCTATGTATAACTAACCAAAAACTATTATTGATGACCCTGTAGGGTGTACAACCGGCCATCATCGAATCGTGTGTGAGTTCAAAATCAAGCGCGATAAAATACCACACCACTCTCTAACTTATAGACCTTTTAACGATATATCTGTTGACTTTTTTAATTGCGATTTGGAATCTATACGATGGGATTTGATTGCATCGCTGGAACATGTCGACCAAATGGTCAACTTGTTCAACTCCTGCCTAGTGACCTTATTTGACCTTCACGCGCCTTTCAAAACGATAACCATTAAAAACCGTACCCTCCCTTGGATTACCTTTACTATTAAAGAAATGATGAAACTGCGAGATGAAGCACTTCTAAAATATCACAAAACGAAGTTTCAGAGTAAAAATATATATTATAAAGACTCAAGTTTGTTGTTAACAGTGCAATTTTTTTTAAAAGGCTGCTTATTTTAAACAAAACATAAACAATAAAATGAATGACCCTAAATCTCTATTGAAAAATTTAAAATCTACTATTGTTCATCATAAGAATAACGAGTTGCCATTAGATTTAAGACCCCAACATGATTAATAATCATTTCTTAAACATATTTGGTAATTATCCGGTAAAAAATTCTCAGCTAACTTTCCATAAATTTAATAGACATAGTAAAGCATAAGCATAATAAAGCATAAGTTTTTAGCATAAGCCCTGTTAGCTGTGATACAATTATGAAAATAATCACTTCTATTAAGACTTACGCAGCAGGCACTGACGAAATAAACTTAAAAATGTTATTAATGACCCTGCCCCAATCTCTGGAGGTGTTAACTACAATTATAAATACCTCGATTCTGACTTCAACTTTTCCTGACGAATGGCAAGTGGCTTCCGTCCTACCTTTACCTAATCCTGTGGCAATGAAACATCTAAGCCCTATAAGCATTTTACCTTGTATCTCTAAAATTCTTGAGAAAGCGGTATTTAATCAGCTGACTGAATTTCTGGAAGTCAACAATATACTGCCTGAATTACAGTCAAGTTTTAGAAAGAGACGAAGTACCGCTACTGCGCTTCTAGACGTAACAGACAATATTCTTAATGCACAAGATAAAGGCATGGTCACACTGTTGGTACTTCTCGATTTTTCGCGTGCGTTTGACTGTCTGAATACTGCTTTATTATTGTCTAAGTTGAGCTACTATGGGTTTGCTGCTACTACTGTAAAGTGGTTTGATAGTTATTTGAGTGGTCACCGCCAGTTCGTCAAAATTACTAAAAATGATGATACTAGTGTTTTTTCTGACGAAGTTGTTGAAGTTGCTGAAAAGACCCTTGGGTCTATTCTGGGCCCCATATCATTTATTATATTCTCAGCTAACATCATCAATTGCATAAAAAACTGTAAATATCATATCTACGCTGACGACGTCCAAATCTACATTTCATTTAAGTTAGAGGATGCTTCTTTTACTATCCGGAAGCTTAACGATGACTTGTCTAGAATATCTGGTTGGTCACAGGAAAACGGTTTATTAATCCACTAAAAACTAAATTTATGGTCATAGGTACTAAATACATGCTTAATAATTTAGACCTACTATTGGGCATCTCACTCAAGGTTGAACCAACTGAGCGTGTGTATGAGGCACGTAATTTAGGTCTCATTATGGATGAGAGTCTTAATTTTGATAATCATTAACTAATTCAGTAAAATCGTGTTTTTATAAACTGAGGGTCTTATACAATATTAGGCATATTTGTGTGAGGAGTTGCCTATCTTAGAATCTTTCGAGACAAAATTACCTTGATACCGTCACTGGTCCTCGATTGCTCCGCCATACGTAACGCCTAGTACAAAGGGTACAAAATGCGTTTACTCGTTTTTGTTTTAAGCTACCGCCTAGGAGCCACGTCACACCTTTCCTAAAACAACACTCCATTCTAAAAATGAGAACGAGACAGAAACTGCATCTAGCTTGTCAGATTTTTGGTGTTCTCAAGCACGGGACACCAAATTATTTATATGAAAGGCGTTTCAAAAACAATTTCGTTACGTAAGTGCTCAAAGAGCTGTCTGCCTTAGAGGAAACTGCCTCTAAAGGCTGCCGACATCACTCGGCAGCCTTTAGAGGCAGTTTCCGGTACGCTGCGTCAAAGTGCTGGAACAACATCTCACCACCGATCCGAGACCTACAAAGTATTTAGGGCTTTAAGCGTAAATTAAAAATGTACCTTACTCTCCATCAAAAGGCGACAGGTTCCCTTCTAAATGAAGTTTCTTTTTTAACTTCATATAATAACTGTATCTTAGTTGCTTTCATAATGTTTTATACCTCATTGTCCTTTAGACTGTTTACACCTTCAGTAAATATTCCAACGGTTTAGTTTTGGCCTTAACGGCTTAGGTACAATTAATATTATTTATTCTATGTTGTCTACCCTCTCTCTGTAGTTTTGCTTTGCTGTTCTTTTCTTTGTTTTAATTGTAGCATCTAAGACTAAGACGTCACAATTATGTTTTGCCTGTGTATATTTTGTGTGATGATACACCTTATCTCTATAGTTATATAAGTATACCTATGTTATTATTTTATATAATAAAAATAATAATAATCATTTTATTCGTCTCTTTAAACAAACAGGTTAAAGCTAACGAACATTCTCAGGAACTTAAGTAGAACAGTACGTATTACTAACAATAGAAAATAAAAATAAAAAAAACTCAAACGAAACAAATTTGAAATGGTAGAAATGGTACCAAATAGTACACAATGTTAGGTGGTTGTGTAGCTAACCTGTTTTGGCAGAGACTGGTGCCTGAAATAGGTGAAGTACCTGTACTACAGGACACCAGTGCCCACCCTCCGCAGATTTACTAAAAGAGAATTTACTAAACTACCGTCTCGGCAGCAGTGGTTCGTGTCACAAGAGTTGTATATAAAGCTAAAAAAGACTTAAAGTAGATTTCGTAAATTAAATAAGTAGGTAGGTAAGTAAGCTGTGTGTAGTGTGAAAGTGTGATGTTTTAGTGATGGTGAGTTGTGTGTTGTGATGGTGAGTTGTGTGTTGTGATTGGGAGATATGAGATGGTTTAAGAGGAGTGGGTGTGTATATATAATTTGATTGCTATTCCAGGATCAGGACAGCGAATACATACATATTAAAATTAAAATTAGATTACAGGGATTAAAAGGTTTTCCGTTTCGTAGTATGAGAGAGTTTTAAGCCACTCCGTGACTGTTTTTTTACATTTAGTCTTGGTGAGGGGATAGATGGATAGGGTTACGTTCAATTTATTGTACAAGAAAGGCCCAAGGAAGCAAGATAATTTGTGTGTAAACATTGTATATGTAAAGATAAAGATAACATTGATATCTTAAGATAAAGAGAACATTGTATATGTAAAGATAAAGATAATTATACATATACTAAAGTATATGCGTAATTATCTTTAAATTGTTAGCGGACATCCGTGATTTCGCTCTGGGCTCTTGGTTCCAACGGAAGATCAGCGTTGTGTTACTACAACACAACTAATCCTGAGCTGGACGCCAATTTGCGATGAGGCAGATGGTCAATGCCGGCAGATACACATATCTGTAATACCTAAATGCGTGTGTACTTATTTGATTGTTTAAGTTAAGTTGTTTTCTTTTTTAAATAAGTAAATAAGAATTTCTGTATCTCTCATCTGTCTCTGTAACTATGTATTTTTGTTAAATGTCTACACTTTCTACACGCAAATAAATGTATTTTCTTTCTTTCTTTGTTTCAGAACCATCACTGATTTGCGACAATCGTTTTTTTAAAATTTGTGGATACAACCACCAATTTCATCAGAACCGCGATTACCAGTTTCATCATGCCAGAAGTAACTTTCTGTTTTTTTTTGTGGAAAGATCAGACACTGTTAAGTAAAAGCAGTTTAGATACGCCTTCTTTTGCAACTGGCAGAACAGCTTGAAGCTCATACACAGCAACTTTATTTATATGGAACTACATAATTGCATAACCTGTTACTCTTTACTAGAATAAAATATTTATAAAAATATAAGTTACCTGTCAATAACACGGGTACGTTTTGGTTTTTACCACTTTTTTGTGTAAGCGAATGCACGTTCACCTTTCACTCACTAAATGTTACGCTGAATGAGAACAATGAAAAGCGAAAATGTATTAATAGTGTAGCGTTACAACTCCACCTAGGGGAGATTTTTAGAGTTACAGTTACAATAATTATTGAAAAGAAATACACTACGTTGTTGATTAGTATTTAGTAAATTCGTTTTGATTACTATGTAGAAGACCATTGAAGTGACATAATAATTGAATAAATTGTCATTTCAAAGAATACAAAAAAAAATGTCTGACATTTACATTGATATTCTTAATAATTACGTTTTAAAAACTAAAAAGAAATCGACTTCATTGAATGAAATTTGAGCCTATAATACATTTTTAGTGGAAAATAGATGTATTTTGTATATATATATAGAATATGGGCAGGCCAAATAAACGCACCGCTCCAATGAGACAGCGAGGTATCGAAGTGCATGAAAACATCATCGATGTATACGATTTTTAGATTTTCGTTGATATTCAGCTAGACCGATTTTGATAAAATTTATTTGGGACTACCTGTAAGTATACCCTTTCAAACAAAAAAATAATTTACCAAATCGGTTCACCCGTTTTAGAGTAATCGGTGAACATACATAAAAAAAAAAGATTCCGACGAATTGAGAATTTCCTCCTTTTTGATAAAGTCGGTTAAAAATGGTGATAGGCTTGTTATCTATCTTGTACAAAATACTAACTACTGTGTAAAGCGGGGGAATGTGCTATATATAAAGATTAGACAAGACAACTAAATCTGCTGACTACCGAGGTGACTACCAAGCCTAGGGTTTACCATAATGAGCTGATTTTTTTTTTCTTACATCTTCTTGAAGCTAAATTAAACTCTATTTTGACGTTAATAACCGTATAACCGTAAAACCATATAACCGTAGGTATTGCATCATGCTATTAAGTTTAGTTCAATGTTCAATCGACACAGTTTAGTCGCGGTAATATTAAAAACATGTTTCGTTTAATTATACCATCGCACATTACCTAGGTTCAATTAATATTTTTGTGTAAGGTAGATTGTTAGTATTTTTGTATTATCTGTAAACTCTGTATAAAAGTATACGTATAGATTAATTGGAAATTGTTATAATAGAAACTAAGAACTTGCAACATGAAGAGTTTATTCGTCGGTAATTTTTTTTTAAATTAAGTAAGGATTCAACATAAAACATGTTTAATACATTTACATATTTATATAATTACTAGCAGTTATGTGGTCCTCATAATATAAGCGTTGATTTGTTTGAAGCTAGATGGTGGGTTGAATGAATTGACCATCAAATTTAATTTGTCATCTAATCATTTTTTTAATCATTTTGTCATAAATTTTATATCTTTGTTATGGTAAAAAACTGATCTGTAAGATGTTTTTTTCTTTTGTTTTATAATCCTTATTAAACCTTCTAAAATTGTCTATAATAAAATACAAAATGTGTTTATATATACCATTGGCCTAAAGGAAACAGGAAACCAAAAATATCAAAAGTATTTTTGGGCGTCTGGTAGGAACATCGCGTCATCCAAGAGCTGGCTTCTTTTTTGCCCAGGGTCTACATTGCCTTTGAACGTGGCAATTCTGGGTCTAGGAGAGATCTAGATCAGATGAGTTATCTATATCCTTCGAAAGCTCAACTGGTTCATGTAGGTAAATTTCATAATACTCTGTACGTTTCTGTAAATAGATTTTTGGTGTTACTTGGATGTTTAAAGTTTCTAAATGGATCACAAGAAGTTCTCATAGTTTTACCATGTCTGTCTGTCGGTATTTCTGCCCCTAATCAGAAGTTTTACTCGTAGACTATAAGTAAAATCATGATGAGAATTTGGCAATGTATCCATCCTTCTAATTAGTTATAAAATTAAAACATTTTTTTTAGAGGAATTTTCAAATTCAAAAATTTCAATCACAATCAATGAAATTTCAAGAATTGTCGATACATTTGATGTAAATAATGAAAGCTGCAGCCAAGCTTTTTTGTCTACGAATGACACATTTTTAATTACACGACACAACAAATAAACTATTTCAGTGGTTGATCAAGACGAATAATAACAACCTAGTTTACGACTTTTAATTAACTAATAGAAAGCATAGGTGATAAAATGTTAGTGGACAAAATTCACAGAACCAACACAGCCCCAAAATAAGCAACGCTTTTCATATAGGTATCAGATGCCTGATATACGAGTATATACAGACGACCTCTGTGGCGCAGTGGGCTTAGGTCCAGCTGAGAAGCAATAGGTTGCGGGTTCAATTCCCGCCGCGGGACAAATGTTTGTATGATCTGCAAGTATGTGCCTCGGGTCTGGGTGTTTCTATGTATTATATGTATGTATTTACAAAAAAAAAAAATTATATACATATGTAATATATCAGTCATGTGGTATCTATAACACAAGCTCTGCTTACTTTGGGGCCAGATGATGCTGTGTGAAAGGTCCGGTATTATTATTATTATTATTATCATACCTACTTATATACATGTAAAAATATAGTTAAAGTGGATGTTATTAATATACCTATTTATTTTATTTCTCTTTTATTCAGTGTCAATCGCAGCGCTGAGTCTGGCAATATGGCTGCCATCCACATCCAGCAATCCAATGCATAATCTATGCCATTGCGTATCCTACCCACCTGATATCTGTGGAACTGATGGCATAACATACGACGGATGGTGTAACTTTAACTGTACTAAACATAATTGGAATCCAAATCTAGAAGTTGCGCATTTAGGTCCATGTGAACTTGCCGTACAAAGATCCCAAAATTACCAGTTCTGAAAGGATTACCGATGTGGCGGAGGTATTAGTAATTTATCCCTTGATTAATTTAGGAAATTAAAAATCGTTTTCTGTAATCAACAAATGTTTTTTTTTAATGTGTAAATATCGCATATACAAATATAATACAAAACTTTATTATTAATTCAATAATTGTTCAAAATCACAAGGACTTTGAATCGTCTTCTACATGCTAGTGAATCTAGGTGCCGATTCCTCCTAACCCCAGTTCAAGAAGAAACCGGCAATAAGTGCAAACAAGCACTTGGAATCTATCCCTGCTTATGCATTGGTACTGAATTGCCGTGGGAACGCTAGTCATTAGTGTCCGGTGACACACTAGACCCCCTAGATTAGTGTAATAATCGATTAATATTATTGATGAACACGTTACTAGTACCATCTAGCGGTAGTCTTTGGTACTGAATTGGGGACTGGCCGCTGCATTGCTTCCTATGGAGCTGCGAATTGAAGCGTTTGCCCGGCGTTTTATCACAACGAATGTGTGTCGCTCTCTGTGACGGCTCCAGTAACCGATGAGTGGGCGTGTCCCGAATCTTTAAAGAAGGTGCGCAAGTGTGACAATACTCTAGTTAGGGCAGTTCATGACGCCAGCGTCGCTGGGCCGGCCTCTAGGCGTGCTGCGCAGCACGCTGCTGCCGCTGCAATGACCGTCACTGTGCCTGCCACCACCGTCCCTCTTGCCATCGATACGGCCGCACCCGGTCTAGACGTGTAGGACCTACTTCTGGGGCTCGCAAAGGTTGTAGCTGAACTACGAGAATTCCGGCGGGAGATGGTGGAGTTTCGGTCTTCCGTCGATGGCGTCACAGCGAGAATGGAAAACATTGAACAGCGGCTTGATGCGGTCGGACGGGGGCGTAATGAGCCCGCGGATGTTACCGAGTTGGAGCATACAGTTACCCAGCTCAAGCTTGAGCTCAACGACCGGGACCAGGAGGCCCTCTTTACGGATCTTGAGATTGATCATTTGCCGGAGGAGAGGGGTGAAAACGTGCTTCACGCTGTCACCGTTCTCGCTGACAAGCTGGGTGTGGCGCTGGAGGAGCGTAACGTCGTATTTGCGGAGCGCGTGGGCGTGACACTAGTGGTGGGGACCGCGGGTGAGGTGCCGTGAGAGCGTCGGGTCGTTGTGCGTCTGATGCGTCGTCATCTGCGCTACTAGCTGCTGCAGGCAACGCGAGTGCGCCGCACACTGACGGCTGCTGATGCAGGCCGCGAGGCTTCGCAACGTCGTGTATTCATAAATTATGAGAGACTGACTAGCGTGTATATTTTATTCAATTATTAGATGAGTACTATCATACTATTCGGATATCATACATTTAATGCTTATTACTGCCTATTTATATATATAAACCTTTCTATCGATGCAATCACTGATTCAGTAAATGCATCGCCTAGCTGTGACCATATAATTTTACTAGGTGATTTTAATATAAATGATAATTGTAAACTAAATAAATAATAATAATAATAATAAATATTAAATAATCCCGGAAATTACACACAGCATCATCTGGCCCCAAAGTAAGCAGAGCTTGTGTTATGGGGACCACATGACTGATACACTACTTATATAGGTACTTTTTTTTTTTGTAAATACATACATATTATACATGCACAGGATAAATCAATTTCGTACTCTCTTAAACTGCCTTAGCCTGTCGCAAATAGTCACTATGCCAACTCTGACGTATCCGAGTCGCTTCTTGATGTTGTATGTACTAACCTATGTATAACTAACCAAAAACTATTATTGATGACCCTGTAGGGTGTACAACCGGCCATCATCGAATCGTGTGTGAGTTCAAAATCAAGCGCGATAAAATACCACACCACTCTCTAACTTATAGACCTTTTAACGATATATCTGTTGACTTTTTTAATTGCGATTTGGAATCTATACGATGGGATTTGATTGCATCGCTGGAACATGTCGACCAAATGGTCAACTTGTTCAACTCCTGCCTAGTGACCTTATTTGACCTTCACGCGCCTTTCAAAACGATAACCATTAAAAACCGTACCCTCCCTTGGATTACCTTTACTATTAAAGAAATGATGAAACTGCGAGATGAAGCACTTCTAAAATATCACAAAACGAAGTTTCAGAGTAAAAATATATATTATAAAGACTCAAGTTTGTTGTTAACAGTGCAAATTTTTTTAAAAGGCTGCTTATTTTAAACAAAACATAAACAATAAAATGAATGACCCTAAATCTCTATTGAAAAATTTAAAATCTACTATTGTTCATCATAAGAATAACGAGTTGCCATTAGATTTAAGACCCCAACATGATTAATAATCATTTCTTAAACATATTTGGTAATTATCCGGTAAAAAATTCTCAGCTAACTTTCCATAAATTTAATAGACATAGTAAAGCATAAGCATAATAAAGCATAAGTTTTTAGCATAAGCCCTGTTAGCTGTGATACAATTATGAAAATAATCACTTCTATTAAGACTTACGCAGCAGGCACTGACGAAATAAACTTAAAAATGTTATTAATGACCCTGCCCCAATCTCTGGAGGTGTTAACTACAATTATAAATACCTCGATTCTGACTTCAACTTTTCCTGACGAATGGCAAGTGGCTTCCGTCCTACCTTTACCTAATCCTGTGGCAATGAAACATCTAAGCCCTATAAGCATTTTACCTTGTATCTCTAAAATTCTTGAGAAAGCGGTATTTAATCAGCTGACTGAATTTCTGGAAGTCAACAATATACTGCCTGAATTACAGTCAAGTTTTAGAAAGAGACGAAGTACCGCTACTGCGCTTCTAGACGTAACAGACAATATTCTTAATGCACAAGATAAAGGCATGGTCACACTGTTGGTACTTCTCGATTTTTCGCGTGCGTTTGACTGTCTGAATACTGCTTTATTATTGTCTAAGTTGAGCTACTATGGGTTTGCTGCTACTACTGTAAAGTGGTTTGATAGTTATTTGAGTGGTCACCGCCAGTTCGTCAAAATTACTAAAAATGATGATACTAGTGTTTTTTCTGACGAAGTTGTTGAAGTTGCTGAAAAGACCCTTGGGTCTATTCTGGGCCCCATATCATTTATTATATTCTCAGCTAACATCATCAATTGCATAAAAAACTGTAAATATCATATCTACGCTGACGACGTCCAAATCTACATTTCATTTAAGTTAGAGGATGCTTCTTTTACTATCCGGAAGCTTAACGATGACTTGTCTAGAATATCTGGTTGGTCACAGGAAAACGGTTTATTAATCCACTAAAAACTAAATTTATGGTCATAGGTACTAAATACATGCTTAATAATTTAGACCTACTATTGGGCATCTCACTCAAGGTTGAACCAACTGAGCGTGTGTATGAGGCACGTAATTTAGGTCTCATTATGGATGAGAGTCTTAATTTTGATAATCATTAACTAATTCAGTAAAATCGTGTTTTTATAAACTGAGGGTCTTATACAATATTAGGCATATTTGTGTGAGGAGTTGCCTATCTTAGAATCTTTCGAGACAAAATTACCTTGATACCGTCACTGGTCCTCGATTGCTCCGCCATACGTAACGCCTAGTACAAAGGGTACAAAATGCGTTTACTCGTTTTTGTTTTAAGCTACCGCCTAGGAGCCACGTCACACCTTTCCTAAAACAACACTCCATTCTAAAAATGAGAACGAGACAGAAACTGCATCTAGCTTGTCAGATTTTTGGTGTTCTCAAGCACGGGACACCAAATTATTTATATGAAAGGCGTTTCAAAAACAATTTCGTTACGTAAGTGCTCAAAGAGCTGTCTGCCTTAGAGGAAACTGCCTCTAAAGGCTGCCGACATCACTCGGCAGCCTTTAGAGGCAGTTTCCGGTACGC
Source organism: Lampropteryx suffumata (assembly GCA_948098915.1). Lineage (NCBI taxonomy): Eukaryota > Metazoa > Arthropoda > Insecta > Lepidoptera > Geometridae > Lampropteryx > Lampropteryx suffumata. The sequence goes on from OX402558.1 coordinate 6,859,265, forward strand.
TGCGTCAAAGTGCTGGAACAACATCTCACCACCGATCCGAGACCTACAAAGTATTTAGGGCTTTAAGCGTAAATTAAAAATGTACCTTACTCTCCATCAAAAGGCGACAGGTTCCCTTCTAAATGAAGTTTCTTTTTTAACTTCATATAATAACTGTATCTTAGTTGCTTTCATAATGTTTTATACCTCATTGTCCTTTAGACTGTTTACACCTTCAGTAAATATTCCAACGGTTTAGTTTTGGCCTTAACGGCTTAGGTACAATTAATATTATTTATTCTATGTTGTCTACCCTCTCTCTGTAGTTTTGCTTTGCTGTTCTTTTCTTTGTTTTAATTGTAGCATCTAAGACTAAGACGTCACAATTATGTTTTGCCTGTGTATATTTTGTGTGATGATACACCTTATCTCTATAGTTATATAAGTATACCTATGTTATTATTTTATATAATAAAAATAATAATAATCATTTTATTCGTCTCTTTAAACAAACAGGTTAAAGCTAACGAACATTCTCAGGAACTTAAGTAGAACAGTACGTATTACTAACAATAGAAAATAAAAATAAAAAAAACTCAAACGAAACAAATTTGAAATGGTAGAAATGGTACCAAATAGTACACAATGTTAGGTGGTTGTGTAGCTAACCTGTTTTGGCAGAGACTGGTGCCTGAAATAGGTGAAGTACCTGTACTACAGGACACCAGTGCCCACCCTCCGCAGATTTACTAAAAGAGAATTTACTAAACTACCGTCTCGGCAGCAGTGGTTCGTGTCACAAGAGTTGTATATAAAGCTAAAAAAGACTTAAAGTAGATTTCGTAAATTAAATAAGTAGGTAGGTAAGTAAGCTGTGTGTAGTGTGAAAGTGTGATGTTTTAGTGATGGTGAGTTGTGTGTTGTGATGGTGAGTTGTGTGTTGTGATTGGGAGATATGAGATGGTTTAAGAGGAGTGGGTGTGTATATATAATTTGATTGCTATTCCAGGATCAGGACAGCGAATACATACATATTAAAATTAAAATTAGATTACAGGGATTAAAAGGTTTTCCGTTTCGTAGTATGAGAGAGTTTTAAGCCACTCCGTGACTGTTTTTTTACATTTAGTCTTGGTGAGGGGATAGATGGATAGGGTTACGTTCAATTTATTGTACAAGAAAGGCCCAAGGAAGCAAGATAATTTGTGTGTAAACATTGTATATGTAAAGATAAAGATAACATTGATATCTTAAGATAAAGAGAACATTGTATATGTAAAGATAAAGATAATTATACATATACTAAAGTATATGCGTAATTATCTTTAAATTGTTAGCGGACATCCGTGATTTCGCTCTGGGCTCTTGGTTCCAACGGAAGATCAGCGTTGTGTTACTACAACACAACTAATCCTGAGCTGGACGCCAATTTGCGATGAGGCAGATGGTCAATGCCGGCAGATACACATATCTGTAATACCTAAATGCGTGTGTACTTATTTGATTGTTTAAGTTAAGTTGTTTTCTTTTTTAAATAAGTAAATAAGAATTTCTGTATCTCTCATCTGTCTCTGTAACTATGTATTTTTGTTAAATGTCTACACTTTCTACACGCAAATAAATGTATTTTCTTTCTTTCTTTGTTTCAGAACCATCACTGATTTGCGACAATCGTTTTTTTAAAATTTGTGGATACAACCACCAATTTCATCAGAACCGCGATTACCAGTTTCATCATGCCAGAAGTAACTTTCTGTTTTTTTTTGTGGAAAGATCAGACACTGTTAAGTAAAAGCAGTTTAGATACGCCTTCTTTTGCAACTGGCAGAACAGCTTGAAGCTCATACACAGCAACTTTATTTATATGGAACTACATAATTGCATAACCTGTTACTCTTTACTAGAATAAAATATTTATAAAAATATAAGTTACCTGTCAATAACACGGGTACGTTTTGGTTTTTACCACTTTTTTGTGTAAGCGAATGCACGTTCACCTTTCACTCACTAAATGTTACGCTGAATGAGAACAATGAAAAGCGAAAATGTATTAATAGTGTAGCGTTACAACTCCACCTAGGGGAGATTTTTAGAGTTACAGTTACAATAATTATTGAAAAGAAATACACTACGTTGTTGATTAGTATTTAGTAAATTCGTTTTGATTACTATGTAGAAGACCATTGAAGTGACATAATAATTGAATAAATTGTCATTTCAAAGAATACAAAAAAAAATGTCTGACATTTACATTGATATTCTTAATAATTACGTTTTAAAAACTAAAAAGAAATCGACTTCATTGAATGAAATTTGAGCCTATAATACATTTTTAGTGGAAAATAGATGTATTTTGTATATATATATAGAATATGGGCAGGCCAAATAAACGCACCGCTCCAATGAGACAGCGAGGTATCGAAGTGCATGAAAACATCATCGATGTATACGATTTTTAGATTTTCGTTGATATTCAGCTAGACCGATTTTGATAAAATTTATTTGGGACTACCTGTAAGTATACCCTTTCAAACAAAAAAATAATTTACCAAATCGGTTCACCCGTTTTAGAGTAATCGGTGAACATACATAAAAAAAAAAGATTCCGACGAATTGAGAATTTCCTCCTTTTTGATAAAGTCGGTTAAAAATGGTGATAGGCTTGTTATCTATCTTGTACAAAATACTAACTACTGTGTAAAGCGGGGGAATGTGCTATATATAAAGATTAGACAAGACATCCTCAACCAAGACAACTAAATCTGCTGACTACCGAGGTGACTACCAAGCCTAGGGTTTACCATAATGAGCTGATTTTTTTTTTCTTACATCTTCTTGAAGCTAAATTAAACTCTATTTTGACGTTAATAACCGTATAACCGTAAAACCATATAACCGTAGGTATTGCATCATGCTATTAAGTTTAGTTCAATGTTCAATCGACACAGTTTAGTCGCGGTAATATTAAAAACATGTTTCGTTTAATTATACCATCGCACATTACCTAGGTTCAATTAATATTTTTGTGTAAGGTAGATTGTTAGTATTTTTGTATTATCTGTAAACTCTGTATAAAAGTATACGTATAGATTAATTGGAAATTGTTATAATAGAAACTAAGAACTTGCAACATGAAGAGTTTATTCGTCGGTAATTTTTTTTTAAATTAAGTAAGGATTCAACATAAAACATGTTTAATACATTTACATATTTATATAATTACTAGCAGTTATGTGGTCCTCATAATATAAGCGTTGATTTGTTTGAAGCTAGATGGTGGGTTGAATGAATTGACCATCAAATTTAATTTGTCATCTAATCATTTTTTTAATCATTTTGTCATAAATTTTATATCTTTGTTATGGTAAAAAACTGATCTGTAAGATGTTTTTTTCTTTTGTTTTATAATCCTTATTAAACCTTCTAAAATTGTCTATAATAAAATACAAAATGTGTTTATATATACCATTGGCCTAAAGGAAACAGGAAACCAAAAATATCAAAAGTATTTTTGGGCGTCTGGTAGGAACATCGCGTCATCCAAGAGCTGGCTTCTTTTTTGCCCAGGGTCTACATTGCCTTTGAACGTGGCAATTCTGGGTCTAGGAGAGATCTAGATCAGATGAGTTATCTATATCCTTCGAAAGCTCAACTGGTTCATGTAGGTAAATTTCATAATACTCTGTACGTTTCTGTAAATAGATTTTTGGTGTTACTTGGATGTTTAAAGTTTCTAAATGGATCACAAGAAGTTCTCATAGTTTTACCATGTCTGTCTGTCGGTATTTCTGCCCCTAATCAGAAGTTTTACTCGTAGACTATAAGTAAAATCATGATGAGAATTTGGCAATGTATCCATCCTTCTAATTAGTTATAAAATTAAAACATTTTTTTTAGAGGAATTTTCAAATTCAAAAATTTCAATCACAATCAATGAAATTTCAAGAATTGTCGATACATTTGATGTAAATAATGAAAGCTGCAGCCAAGCTTTTTTGTCTACGAATGACACATTTTTAATTACACGACACAACAAATAAACTATTTCAGTGGTTGATCAAGACGAATAATAACAACCTAGTTTACGACTTTTAATTAACTAATAGAAAGCATAGGTGATAAAATGTTAGTGGACAAAATTCACAGAACCAACACAGCCCCAAAATAAGCAACGCTTTTCATATAGGTATCAGATGCCTGATATACGAGTATATACAGACGACCTCTGTGGCGCAGTGGGCTTAGGTCCAGCTGAGAAGCAATAGGTTGCGGGTTCAATTCCCGCCGCGGGACAAATGTTTGTATGATCTGCAAGTATGTGCCTCGGGTCTGGGTGTTTCTATGTATTATATGTATGTATTTACAAAAAAAAAAAATTATATACATATGTAATATATCAGTCATGTGGTATCTATAACACAAGCTCTGCTTACTTTGGGGCCAGATGATGCTGTGTGAAAGGTCCGGTATTATTATTATTATTATTATCATACCTACTTATATACATGTAAAAATATAGTTAAAGTGGATGTTATTAATATACCTATTTATTTTATTTCTCTTTTATTCAGTGTCAATCGCAGCGCTGAGTCTGGCAATATGGCTGCCATCCACATCCAGCAATCCAATGCATAATCTATGCCATTGCGTATCCTACCCACCTGATATCTGTGGAACTGATGGCATAACATACGACGGATGGTGTAACTTTAACTGTACTAAACATAATTGGAATCCAAATCTAGAAGTTGCGCATTTAGGTCCATGTGAACTTGCCGTACAAAGATCCCAAAATTACCAGTTCTGAAAGGATTACCGATGTGGCGGAGGTATTAGTAATTTATCCCTTGATTAATTTAGGAAATTAAAAATCGTTTTCTGTAATCAACAAATGTTTTTTTTTAATGTGTAAATATCGCATATACAAATATAATACAAAACTTTATTATTAATTCAATAATTGTTCAAAATCACAAGGACTTTGAATCGTCTTCTACATGCTAGTGAATCTAGGTGCCGATTCCTCCTAACCCCAGTTCAAGAAGAAACCGGCAATAAGTGCAAACAAGCACTTGGAATCTATCCCTGCTTATGCATTGGTACTGAATTGCCGTGGGAACGCTAGTCATTAGTGTCCGGTGACACACTAGACCCCCTAGATTAGTGTAATAATCGATTAATATTATTGATGAACACGTTACTAGTACCATCTAGCGGTAGTCTTTGGTACTGAATTGGGGACTGGCCGCTGCATTGCTTCCTATGGAGCTGCGAATTGAAGCGTTTGCCCGGCGTTTTATCACAACGAATGTGTGTCGCTCTCTGTGACGGCTCCAGTAACCAATGAGTGGGCGTGTCCCGAATCTTTAAAGAAGGTGCGCAAGTGTGACAATACTCTAGTTAGGGCAGTTCATGACGCCAGCGTCGCTGGGCCGGCCTCTAGGCGTGCTGCGCAGCACGCTGCTGCCGCTGCAATGACCGTCACTGTGCCTGCCACCACCGTCCCTCTTGCCATCGATACGGCCGCACCCGGTCTAGACGTGTAGGACCTACTTCTGGGGCTCGCAAAGGTTGTAGCTGAACTACGAGAATTCCGGCGGGAGATGGTGGAGTTTCGGTCTTCCGTCGATGGCGTCACAGCGAGAATGGAAAACATTGAACAGCGGCTTGATGCGGTCGGACGGGGGCGTAATGAGCCCGCGGATGTTACCGAGTTGGAGCATACAGTTACCCAGCTCAAGCTTGAGCTCAACGACCGGGACCAGGAGGCCCTCTTTACGGATCTTGAGATTGATCATTTGCCGGAGGAGAGGGGTGAAAACGTGCTTCACGCTGTCACCGTTCTCGCTGACAAGCTGGGTGTGGCGCTGGAGGAGCGTAACGTCGTATTTGCGGAGCGCGTGGGCGTGACACTAGTGGTGGGGACCGCGGGTGAGGTGCCGTGAGAGCGTCGGGTCGTTGTGCGTCTGATGCGTCGTCATCTGCGCTACTAGCTGCTGCAGGCAACGCGAGTGCGCCGCACACTGACGGCTGCTGATGCAGGCCGCGAGGCTTCGCAACGTCGTGTATTCATAAATTATGAGAGACTGACTAGCGTGTATATTTTATTCAATTATTAGATGAGTACTATCATACTATTCGGATATCATACATTTAATGCTTATTACTGCCTATTTATATATATAAACCTTTCTATCGATGCAATCACTGATTCAGTAAATGCATCGCCTAGCTGTGACCATATAATTTTACTAGGTGATTTTAATATAAATGATAATTGTAAACTAAATAAATAATAATAATAATAATAAATATTAAATAATCCCGGAAATTACACACAGCATCATCTGGCCCCAAAGTAAGCAGAGCTTGTGTTATGGGGACCACATGACTGATACACTACTTATATAGGTACTTTTTTTTTTTGTAAATACATACATATTATACATGCACAGGATAAATCAATTTCGTACTCTCTTAAACTGCCTTAGCCTGTCGCAAATAGTCACTATGCCAACTCTGACGTATCCGAGTCGCTTCTTGATGTTGTATGTACTAACCTATGTATAACTAACCAAAAACTATTATTGATGACCCTGTAGGGTGTACAACCGGCCATCATCGAATCGTGTGTGAGTTCAAAATCAAGCGCGATAAAATACCACACCACTCTCTAACTTATAGACCTTTTAACGATATATCTGTTGACTTTTTTAATTGCGATTTGGAATCTATACGATGGGATTTGATTGCATCGCTGGAACATGTCGACCAAATGGTCAACTTGTTCAACTCCTGCCTAGTGACCTTATTTGACCTTCACGCGCCTTTCAAAACGATAACCATTAAAAACCGTACCCTCCCTTGGATTACCTTTACTATTAAAGAAATGATGAAACTGCGAGATGAAGCACTTCTAAAATATCACAAAACGAAGTTTCAGAGTAAAAATATATATTATAAAGACTCAAGTTTGTTGTTAACAGTGCAAATTTTTTTAAAAGGCTGCTTATTTTAAACAAAACATAAACAATAAAATGAATGACCCTAAATCTCTATTGAAAAATTTAAAATCTACTATTGTTCATCATAAGAATAACGAGTTGCCATTAGATTTAAGACCCCAACATGATTAATAATCATTTCTTAAACATATTTGGTAATTATCCGGTAAAAAATTCTCAGCTAACTTTCCATAAATTTAATAGACATAGTAAAGCATAAGCATAATAAAGCATAAGTTTTTAGCATAAGCCCTGTTAGCTGTGATACAATTATGAAAATAATCACTTCTATTAAGACTTACGCAGCAGGCACTGACGAAATAAACTTAAAAATGTTATTAATGACCCTGCCCCAATCTCTGGAGGTGTTAACTACAATTATAAATACCTCGATTCTGACTTCAACTTTTCCTGACGAATGGCAAGTGGCTTCCGTCCTACCTTTACCTAATCCTGTGGCAATGAAACATCTAAGCCCTATAAGCATTTTACCTTGTATCTCTAAAATTCTTGAGAAAGCGGTATTTAATCAGCTGACTGAATTTCTGGAAGTCAACAATATACTGCCTGAATTACAGTCAAGTTTTAGAAAGAGACGAAGTACCGCTACTGCGCTTCTAGACGTAACAGACAATATTCTTAATGCACAAGATAAAGGCATGGTCACACTGTTGGTACTTCTCGATTTTTCGCGTGCGTTTGACTGTCTGAATACTGCTTTATTATTGTCTAAGTTGAGCTACTATGGGTTTGCTGCTACTACTGTAAAGTGGTTTGATAGTTATTTGAGTGGTCACCGCCAGTTCGTCAAAATTACTAAAAATGATGATACTAGTGTTTTTTCTGACGAAGTTGTTGAAGTTGCTGAAAAGACCCTTGGGTCTATTCTGGGCCCCATATCATTTATTATATTCTCAGCTAACATCATCAATTGCATAAAAAACTGTAAATATCATATCTACGCTGACGACGTCCAAATCTACATTTCATTTAAGTTAGAGGATGCTTCTTTTACTATCCGGAAGCTTAACGATGACTTGTCTAGAATATCTGGTTGGTCACAGGAAAACGGTTTATTAATCCACTAAAAACTAAATTTATGGTCATAGGTACTAAATACATGCTTAATAATTTAGACCTACTATTGGGCATCTCACTCAAGGTTGAACCAACTGAGCGTGTGTATGAGGCACGTAATTTAGGTCTCATTATGGATGAGAGTCTTAATTTTGATAATCATTAACTAATTCAGTAAAATCGTGTTTTTATAAACTGAGGGTCTTATACAATATTAGGCATATTTGTGTGAGGAGTTGCCTATCTTAGAATCTTTCGAGACAAAATTACCTTGATACCGTCACTGGTCCTCGATTGCTCCGCCATACGTAACGCCTAGTACAAAGGGTACAAAATGCGTTTACTCGTTTTTGTTTTAAGCTACCGCCTAGGAGCCACGTCACACCTTTCCTAAAACAACACTCCATTCTAAAAATGAGAACGAGACAGAAACTGCATCTAGCTTGTCAGATTTTTGGTGTTCTCAAGCACGGGACACCAAATTATTTATATGAAAGGCGTTTCAAAAACAATTTCGTTACGTAAGTGCTCAAAGAGCTGTCTGCCTTAGAGGAAACTGCCTCTAAAGGCTGCCGACATCACTCGGCAGCCTTTAGAGGCAGTTTCCGGTACGCTGCGTCAAAGTGCTGGAACAACATCTCACCACCGATCCGAGACCTACAAAGTATTTAGGGCTTTAAGCGTAAATTAAAAATGTACCTTACTCTCCATCAAAAGGCGACAGGTTCCCTTCTAAATGAAGTTTCTTTTTTAACTTCATATAATAACTGTATCTTAGTTGCTTTCATAATGTTTTATACCTCATTGTCCTTTAGACTGTTTACACCTTCAGTAAATATTCCAACGGTTTAGTTTTGGCCTTAACGGCTTAGGTACAATTAATATTATTTATTCTATGTTGTCTACCCTCTCTCTGTAGTTTTGCTTTGCTGTTCTTTTCTTTGTTTTAATTGTAGCATCTAAGACTAAGACGTCACAATTATGTTTTGCCTGTGTATATTTTGTGTGATGATACACCTTATCTCTATAGTTATATAAGTATACCTATGTTATTATTTTATATAATAAAAATAATAATAATCATTTTATTCGTCTCTTTAAACAAACAGGTTAAAGCTAACGAACATTCTCAGGAACTTAAGTAGAACAGTACGTATTACTAACAATAGAAAATAAAAATAAAAAAAACTCAAACGAAACAAATTTGAAATGGTAGAAATGGTACCAAATAGTACACAATGTTAGGTGGTTGTGTAGCTAACCTGTTTTGGCAGAGACTGGTGCCTGAAATAGGTGAAGTACCTGTACTACAGGACACCAGTGCCCACCCTCCGCAGATTTACTAAAAGAGAATTTACTAAACTACCGTCTCGGCAGCAGTGGTTCGTGTCACAAGAGTTGTATATAAAGCTAAAAAAGACTTAAAGTAGATTTCGTAAATTAAATAAGTAGGTAGGTAAGTAAGCTGTGTGTAGTGTGAAAGTGTGATGTTTTAGTGATGGTGAGTTGTGTGTTGTGATGGTGAGTTGTGTGTTGTGATTGGGAGATATGAGATGGTTTAAGAGGAGTGGGTGTGTATATATAATTTGATTGCTATTCCAGGATCAGGACAGCGAATACATACATATTAAAATTAAAATTAGATTACAGGGATTAAAAGGTTTTCCGTTTCGTAGTATGAGAGAGTTTTAAGCCACTCCGTGACTGTTTTTTTACATTTAGTCTTGGTGAGGGGATAGATGGATAGGGTTACGTTCAATTTATTGTACAAGAAAGGCCCAAGGAAGCAAGATAATTTGTGTGTAAACATTGTATATGTAAAGATAAAGATAACATTGATATCTTAAGATAAAGAGAACATTGTATATGTAAAGATAAAGATAATTATACATATACTAAAGTATATGCGTAATTATCTTTAAATTGTTAGCGGACATCCGTGATTTCGCTCTGGGCTCTTGGTTCCAACGGAAGATCAGCGTTGTGTTACTACAACACAACTAATCCTGAGCTGGACGCCAATTTGCGATGAGGCAGATGGTCAATGCCGGCAGATACACATATCTGTAATACCTAAATGCGTGTGTACTTATTTGATTGTTTAAGTTAAGTTGTTTTCTTTTTTAAATAAGTAAATAAGAATTTCTGTATCTCTCATCTGTCTCTGTAACTATGTATTTTTGTTAAATGTCTACACTTTCTACACGCAAATAAATGAATAAATAAATATTTTCTTTCTTTCTTTGTTTCAGAACCATCACTGATTTGCGACAATCGTTTTTTTAAAATTTGTGGATACAACCACCAATTTCATCAGAACCGCGATTACCAGTTTCATCATGCCAGAAGTAACTTTCTGTTTTTTTTTGTGGAAAGATCAGACACTGTTAAGTAAAAGCAGTTTAGATACGCCTTCTTTTGCAACTGGCAGAACAGCTTGAAGCTCATACACAGCAACTTTATTTATATGGAACTACATAATTGCATAACCTGTTACTCTTTACTAGAATAAAATATTTATAAAAATATAAGTTACCTGTCAATAACACGGGTACGTTTTGGTTTTTACCACTTTTTTGTGTAAGCGAATGCACGTTCACCTTTCACTCACTAAATGTTACGCTGAATGAGAACAATGAAAAGCGAAAATGTATTAATAGTGTAGCGTTACAACTCCACCTAGGGGAGATTTTTAGAGTTACAGTTACAATAATTATTGAAAAGAAATACACTACGTTGTTGATTAGTATTTAGTAAATTCGTTTTGATTACTATGTAGAAGACCATTGAAGTGACATAATAATTGAATAAATTGTCATTTCAAAGAATACAAAAAAAAATGTCTGACATTTACATTGATATTCTTAATAATTACGTTTTAAAAACTAAAAAGAAATCGACTTCATTGAATGAAATTTGAGCCTATAATACATTTTTAGTGGAAAATAGATGTATTTTGTATATATATATAGAATATGGGCAGGCCAAATAAACGCACCGCTCCAATGAGACAGCGAGGTATCGAAGTGCATGAAAACATCATCGATGTATACGATTTTTAGATTTTCGTTGATATTCAGCTAGACCGATTTTGATAAAATTTATTTGGGACTACCTGTAAGTATACCCTTTCAAACAAAAAAATAATTTACCAAATCGGTTCACCCGTTTTAGAGTAATCGGTGAACATACATAAAAAAAAAAGATTCCGACGAATTGAGAATTTCCTCCTTTTTGATAAAGTCGGTTAAAAATGGTGATAGGCTTGTTATCTATCTTGTACAAAATACTAACTACTGTGTAAAGCGGGGGAATGTGCTATATATAAAGATTAGACAAGACATCCTCAACCAAGACAACTAAATCTGCTGACTACCGAGGTGACTACCAAGCCTAGGGTTTACCATAATGAGCTGATTTTTTTTTTCTTACATCTTCTTGAAGCTAAATTAAACTCTATTTTGACGTTAATAACCGTATAACCGTAAAACCATATAACCGTAGGTATTGCATCATGCTATTAAGTTTAGTTCAATGTTCAATCGACACAGTTTAGTCGCGGTAATATTAAAAACATGTTTCGTTTAATTATACCATCGCACATTACCTAGGTTCAATTAATATTTTTGTGTAAGGTAGATTGTTAGTATTTTTGTATTATCTGTAAACTCTGTATAAAAGTATACGTATAGATTAATTGGAAATTGTTATAATAGAAACTAAGAACTTGCAACATGAAGAGTTTATTCGTCGGTAATTTTTTTTTAAATTAAGTAAGGATTCAACATAAAACATGTTTAATACATTTACATATTTATATAATTACTAGCAGTTATGTGGTCCTCATAATATAAGCGTTGATTTGTTTGAAGCTAGATGGTGGGTTGAATGAATTGACCATCAAATTTAATTTGTCATCTAATCATTTTTTTAATCATTTTGTCATAAATTTTATATCTTTGTTATGGTAAAAAACTGATCTGTAAGATGTTTTTTTCTTTTGTTTTATAATCCTTATTAAACCTTCTAAAATTGTCTATAATAAAATACAAAATGTGTTTATATATACCATTGGCCTAAAGGAAACAGGAAACCAAAAATATCAAAAGTATTTTTGGGCGTCTGGTAGGAACATCGCGTCATCCAAGAGCTGGCTTCTTTTTTGCCCAGGGTCTACATTGCCTTTGAACGTGGCAATTCTGGGTCTAGGAGAGATCTAGATCAGATGAGTTATCTATATCCTTCGAAAGCTCAACTGGTTCATGTAGGTAAATTTCATAATACTCTGTACGTTTCTGTAAATAGATTTTTGGTGTTACTTGGATGTTTAAAGTTTCTAAATGGATCACAAGAAGTTCTCATAGTTTTACCATGTCTGTCTGTCGGTATTTCTGCCCCTAATCAGAAGTTTTACTCGTAGACTATAAGTAAAATCATGATGAGAATTTGGCAATGTATCCATCCTTCTAATTAGTTATAAAATTAAAACATTTTTTTTAGAGGAATTTTCAAATTCAAAAATTTCAATCACAATCAATGAAATTTCAAGAATTGTCGATACATTTGATGTAAATAATGAAAGCTGCAGCCAAGCTTTTTTGTCTACGAATGACACATTTTTAATTACACGACACAACAAATAAACTATTTCAGTGGTTGATCAAGACGAATAATAACAACCTAGTTTACGACTTTTAATTAACTAATAGAAAGCATAGGTGATAAAATGTTAGTGGACAAAATTCACAGAACCAACACAGCCCCAAAATAAGCAACGCTTTTCATATAGGTATCAGATGCCTGATATACGAGTATATACAGACGACCTCTGTGGCGCAGTGGGCTTAGGTCCAGCTGAGAAGCAATAGGTTGCGGGTTCAATTCCCGCCGCGGGACAAATGTTTGTATGATCTGCAAGTATGTGCCTCGGGTCTGGGTGTTTCTATGTATTATATGTATGTATTTACAAAAAAAAAAAATTATATACATATGTAATATATCAGTCATGTGGTATCTATAACACAAGCTCTGCTTACTTTGGGGCCAGATGATGCTGTGTGAAAGGTCCGGTATTATTATTATTATTATTATCATACCTACTTATATACATGTAAAAATATAGTTAAAGTGGATGTTATTAATATACCTATTTATTTTATTTCTCTTTTATTCAGTGTCAATCGCAGCGCTGAGTCTGGCAATATGGCTGCCATCCACATCCAGCAATCCAATGCATAATCTATGCCATTGCGTATCCTACCCACCTGATATCTGTGGAACTGATGGCATAACATACGACGGATGGTGTAACTTTAACTGTACTAAACATAATTGGAATCCAAATCTAGAAGTTGCGCATTTAGGTCCATGTGAACTTGCCGTACAAAGATCCCAAAATTACCAGTTCTGAAAGGATTACCGATGTGGCGGAGGTATTAGTAATTTATCCCTTGATTAATTTAGGAAATTAAAAATCGTTTTCTGTAATCAACAAATGTTTTTTTTTAATGTGTAAATATCGCATATACAAATATAATACAAAACTTTATTATTAATTCAATAATTGTTCAAAATCACAAGGACTTTGAATCGTCTTCTACATGCTAGTGAATCTAGGTGCCGATTCCTCCTAACCCCAGTTCAAGAAGAAACCGGCAAGAAACTCGTCTGATCTAAACACTTTTTTGTATGATCCTTGACAATTTTGTTACGGATGCCGAGTCGAGTCGGAGCAGATTCATCCCAAGCTTTTTTATCATCTAAATAATCAGATATTTTATATTATGCTTTAAAAGACAGTTTCTGTTTCATAAAGTTTTTAAATTTCCCAATCGACAAATCTAACACCTCGCTTGGGACCTTGTTATAGAAACGTACACTTTGCCCTATAAAAGACTTATTAACTTTATAAAAAAAAGATAGACTCGCTGTTTCCACTGTTAGGCTCGTAACAGTGGAAACAGCGAGTTTATCTTTATTTCTAGTGTTAATACAATGATTATCGGATTTTTTGAACATTTATGTGCATTAAACATTAAATTTTTGCATATGTACTGATAAGACAGTGCCTGTCATGATATTTGTTTCTTTAAATTTATTTTTATGTGATTCTTTCGGGGGCCTATGTTAAATAATTGAACAGTTTTCTTCTGCAACACAAATAACGGTGTTAATATCAGCAGCACTCCCCCACAACAGAATGCCATAAGACATAATGCTATGAAAGTAGCTGAAGTAAACAAGTCTAGCGGTATCTACGTCAGTAAAATGTCGGATTTATTTAACAGCATATGCCGCAGAGTTGAGTCTCTTCGATAAATTATCTATGTGCGGGCCCCATTGCAGCCTATTATCTAAAGTAATTCCTAAGAACACTGTGCTGTCGAGGAGATCTATCGTTTCGTTTTTTTTCTCGTTAAGTAATAAGTTGTTTAAATTAAATCAAGTTACAACTTTATTTGCATTGTTTACATCGTCAAAATATTAAGTCGTCGCTTTAATTTAAATAAAAGTGACGTGGCATTACTGATTCAGCAAACAGTACAATCTCGTGATCATCCTTTACAAGTTTAGGTAGATCTTGTATATAAATTAAAAACAAGAATGGCCCGAGTATTGAACGAATTGTGACTTATAAAATAATCCTTATCTTATAATTTAGGTACGCATGAATCTTGAACAATTAATTATATTGCTGCAATAAATATTAAAACACGTCACGTTAATCACGTCAATTTAAAAATATTACCTATAGCGAGGTTCTACTTTCCTATGAGTGGCCCACTCTGGTAGGCCGCCCCAAGGACTTTGTTGAGGCCTGACTACTATTGAAAAGCCAGAACCGACGTAAGGGTTACGTGCTCTCTGAAGCACGAAAGCGCTCACTGTGGTAACCCTTAGAATTCCTACCCGCGCACAACGTTTAACAATGTAGGTATTATGCCACGAACGCTTTACACAATACATAAGTAGTTCAGATGGCATTTTTAGTAAATATCAATTTGGTGCGATACCTTGCCTGACACTTTATTGTTTTGGAGCCAGGAGGTTGGTAGTAGAACACTTCCAAAGAACGATGCAAGTTTTATTGTTTTTTTAATATAAGTATGTACCTAGTGTTACATACCAATCTAACCTAGGAATACAACAAAATCCCCCCGCTGCGTCTGTCTGAATGCAATAAACTTAACAACTACAGAACGGATTTTCATATGATTTTCACTTAGGAATATATTTCATTTGTTTATAATGTCAATATGCACCCCCAGTGATCTAGGCCACCTTAATACCTCTGATTTGTATGGGCGACCGTACAATTAGTTAGTTATTGGAGTCGTAAGTTATAACTTGAAATTATTTTGTGAAAGACGTAGCTAGCCTCTTACCTCTGTGGTCTCGACGAGGACGGACGTGCACTGCATTTCGCTGCAATAAGATCGAAATTCGCATACCAACTGACAGGCGCCGCATATTGCAATACCTTCAACCGGATTGAGGTACCTACTTTTCTACTATTATCTTGTTCCGTTGCCGCGCCTGCAAACTTCACCAGCGACGCGAAAACGAGACAACACTACAAATAATTTGCCTCCTGCTTCTGCACCGCTTGTTTCGGTCGCGGACGCGGCCAGCGACGCCAGAAAGAGACACTATTAATAATTGCTATCCTGCTCCCGCTCCGCTGACTACGGCTGTGAACGCATCCAGCGGCTTTAGAACGGGATCTAATTCTATCGATATTATTGAATAGGCTCAACTACGCTACGGCCTGTTCCAAACCATCTAAGTAACAGCAGCGCAAACTATCGTCTCCTACGCTTTAAATCAACGCTCTCTCTGCTACGAAATAGGGCTATTTAGTCTACTCAATAATTATGATGCGTACACCGGAAAAGTCCAGCTCTGTTCCAGACATGCTTTCCATGAATGATGAGACTACCACACCAAACTTCAAAATAACCCGTCAAAAGCGAAAGAGAGGAAACGAACTGAGCCAAGCGCAGTTCGATGATATGACCTTAGACATAAAAAATGAAATGAGGGGTCATATAAATGGACTTGTGGAAACGCAAATACGCAAATAAATGCCATTTTGACTACGCTAAAAGGTATTCATCACACTAGTAACTTGGTTCAAACGACAATAACTCACCTTTCTGAAAAAAACAAAGAACTGAAAGCTAAAAAAAGAAAAGCTAGAAGTACACGCTAAGAAAGACAAAGAAAACATTATCCTATTGGAAAGTAAAATTGAAGGGCTACAGAGATCTGAAAGAAAGACAAATATAGAAATAAAGAACGTGCCCCTAAAGGGAGATGAAAACAAGAAAGATTTAATAAAAATGATTACTACACTGTACAAGAACCTAGACGTAAAATTGGAAAATTCTGATATCAAGGACGTGATAAAGACAAAGAAGCCCAATACGGAGAGATCAACAGTTATTGTTGAGCTAAACAACACGATTGCGAAAACTGATATTCTGAAAGCTGCTAAGTTGCACAACTTCAAAAATAAAAGCTGCAGACTGAATGCATATTCACTAGGTATTACCGCGAACGCGGATACTCCTATCTACATATCAGAAAACCTCACCCCGCTGGCCTCAAGACTATACTTTCTTGCTAGGGACTTTAGAACAGCAAACAGATATAAGTACTGCTGGACCAGCTATGGAAAAGTCTACCTGCGTATGGACGACAACACTCCCATCATCACTATCACAAGTGAAGCGCAAATCTTACAGCTGCCTAGACAATGACTATTTTTCTTATTCCAGAACTATTTGATTGTGCATGCGGGAATGAATTTTTGTGATGTTATTTTCTTATGGCTATGGCTGCTTGTAATATTTAAATATTTGTACTCAACTTACATAATAGACAATTATACATTAGGTTATTTAACTAAAATAAGGTATACTATACTCCAAAAAAAGTCAAGACTTCTACAATTTAAATGAACACTCAATAGATAACCCCCTCACTATCTTAATAACTTATGGTTATGGATAGACAAGATTTTGTAATACAAGAATTAGACTCCGTTAATAACACTGAATCCATTAACTGCTCCCTATGTGACCTACAAAGTAATCTGCCGCCTAAAATACCAAATCTTTCAATAATTATACAAAACATTAGAAGTGTACATAAAACAACGAATATAGATGACCTAGAAATAAACATTGCAATGCTCAAACAAGACATTGACATTATCGTCCTAACTGAGTGTAGGATTAATCAAAGTAAACCTTTACCAATTAAGCCTAACTACTCAACTTATTGCACGTCAAAAAAGTCCAATCAAAATGATGGAGTGGTTGTATTCATTAATAACACCATAAAACTCACTGTTAAGGAAATAACCCTTTTTCGAGCAACATGCCTAGAAGTAACAACTCCCATGAGCACAATTATATGCATTTATCGCTCTCCTTCCGAAAAAGATCCATCAAAATTTATTCACTCTCTCGATAACTACCTAAAAGCACCACACTTAAAAATAAATACCGCATTAGCGGGAGATATAAATATAAATATTATGGAAGGAGCCAACGTCAAACATTCTGACCTTTACCTTGATATGTTAGCATCTCATTCTCTTCTACCAAGTCACAAATTCGATACTCGATTAAATAGCTGCCTTGATCACATCTTTACAAACCCTGATACCGCTAAACTTACAGCTATTGTAGCCGTCTTAGATACCACTGTAACCGATCACAAATTAGTTATTTTAAATTATTACTCTAAAGAAAAAATACACAAACCGAAAACCAATAAAACATTTACTGGTTTTCAAAATGCCCTGGAATCTTTAAAACATAAAAACTTATCAGATCTACTTAATATACAGGATTCCAACATAGTAACCCATGAACTTATTAATATAATTTCAAGCTCCTTATTGAAAAACACTATAACAATTAAAATATCAAATAGCAAAAGAATAATAAAACCGTGGATAACACCTGGCATTTTGAAGTGTATAATAAACCGAAACACGAAATGATTCTACTAACGAAATTTTAAATTTAACTAACAGACGTTACAGGAATTATTGTAATAATGTCATAAAAAAATTAAAAACAAAACATGAACGAGATCTTTTAAACAAAGCAAATAGTAATAATAAAAGCTTATGGAACTGCATTAAAAAGTTAACTTACCTAAATAAGCAAAAAACCGACACCAAAGATCTATTGAACCTTAAAAATACTCCTTCCCAATCAGCTAACTTTGTTAATCATCATTTTAATAATGTTGGGAAAAAACTCGCTGAAGTTATTAAACCTAGTAAATCCGAAGTTGATCAATATTTTAATTTACTACCATCACAACCAAACTCTATAGGAATAATTGAACCAGAACCATTTGAGATTGAATCCATTATTAATAATTTAAAACCTGATTCTTCAGCAGGCTGGGATAGGATACCTACGAAACTTATATTAATGGCTAAAAAGGAACTAATTCCAATCGTCACACATCTCAGTGCCCTCTGCTTTAGATATGGAATATTTCCTCTCGAATTAAAACTCTCTATTATACACCCCATTTTCAAGAGTGGTGACAGAGGAGATATTGGTAATTACAGGCCTATATCAGTCTTGCCAGTCTTATAAAAAGTCTTAGAAAAAATAATAAATTTTAGACTAATAAAATTCTTAAATACTTATAATATACTTTCAAAAGCGCAATATGGGTTCCGTAGTGGAATCAGCACTGAAGATGCTATTCTAGATCTAACAGTAAATATAACTAAATACCTTGATGAAAAGAAAAGAACCTTGTGTATATTTTTAGACCTTAAAAAGGCGTTTGATACCGTCTATGTGCCAACTCTTATTCGCAAAATTGAAAAGCTAGGAATTCGAGGCGCCTTTCTAAGTCTCGTTACAAGCTACCTAAAAGACCGTACGCAGCGGGTCAAACTGGATGATGACATCTTTAGTACTGACGAACATACTTTAAACTATGGCGTCCCACAAGGTAGTGTCCTAGGACCTACCTTGTTTCTTACCTACATTAACGATCTCACAAATATAAAACTAACTAACGGTCAAGTGTTTTCATACGCTGATGACACCGCTTTACTCTTCCACGGAGATTCCTGGACTGAAGTCTACGAGTTGGCTGAGACGGGGCTTCAGAGGGTAATCAACTGGTTAAACATTAATTTATTAACATTAAATAAACAAAAACCAAATTATATTACCTTTTCAATATTAAATACTTTTCAACCTAATCGAAACCTACAGTTAACTGCTCACTTTTGTAAGGAAATAGATTTAAATATATGTGATTGTCAAGTTTTGGCAAGAGTAAATTCTACTAAAATAAAATACTAAAATATTTAGGTATAATGATAGATAAAAATTTATCGTGGAACTCTCAAATTGAATTAATCTCAAATCGTACTAGAAAATTAATCTGGGTCATTAAATATCTACGCGATATCGCAGATAAAAACCTTCTAAACTATATTTACACAACCCTTGCTCAGTCCATTATTATATATTGTATTGCAATCTGGGGTGGCACATTTAAAACTAAATTTATAAGTATTGAAAGAGCTCAAAGGCACATTCTCAAAATAATGCTGCACAAAAAAAAGATGTTTAGTACCAACAAATTATATAGTGAAGCAAATGTTTTAACAGTCAGACAGCTCTTTATTCTCCGATGTATACTTAAAACGCACCAAAACATAGTTTTAGACTCAAGTATAGCAGCTAGTAGACGAAAGAAACGATCGGTAATTAAGATACCTCCTGCTAGAACAGCATTTGCATTTAAACACTTCGGTGCCCAATCTGGAAGGATATATAATAAAGTAAACAACGAGACAGACATTTACAACAAGTCGTATCCACAATACAAAAAAATTGTCACAACCTGGTTAAAGTCCCTAACCTATCAACAGACAGAGGATCTTTTATTGTTTGATATCTGATAGGGTTTTTAAATGCCAAATATCGGGGATCTTCTACCTATCTTGCCTAGATATTCATTAATTTGATTACCTATGCACTCAGGGGCTATGAAGCTTTCTACGAGGGAAGGAACCTTCTAAATTTAATTGGTTCAGTAGTTCAGAGATCATCCATAACAAACAAACAAAGTTTGCCTCTTTATAGTATTAGTATATATCTACAAACCTACCTGCTAGTATGAGTGTTTATTCTATTCTACCTATTAGATAGACTTCTTACCTACATGCTATTTTTTTTTTACCTACCATTTTGTCAACAATTTACCTACCTACTTTTACAAATAATTGAAACGATTTTATCATGAAATACCCTAACTAATTGTGCCTAGCGCACTCATATGTCATTAAAATGGTTATTTCTATTATGTACCTAGTTTAAGTTTATTGTAATTGTATAAAAATTGTTTTGTTAAATTCAAGTGCTCCTTTAGACCACGGAAAAGAGGGGACTCTTCTAACACAGATTATTTTTAACTTAACAGAAGAGATCCCAACACATATGATGTACTACTTGTTTTTAACTAATAAAAGATTTTTGATTTTGATTTTGATTTTTGACATAAGGTATGAAGCATCGCAAGCCGCAAACATTCCAACTACCTACTAATTTAGTCAAAACTAAGATAAGTAAGTAATAAAATTAGCAAAAAACCTTCGGTATTTTTTCGTTTTATAACTGTCATGATTTAACTGATTTAACAACGCTTATCTCGTTAATATAGCTAAAACTTGACGCATTCTCACATTTAGCAACGCTAGATTCCAACAAAACGAAAGCTCTGAAGGCTGAAGAGTTTATCGATTTGATCACAATTTTTAGTATACTTGAGAAGAAACTATCGAATATACTATTCGTACTTTAGCCCAATTCCTATATTATATAATGCCCAAGATGTAAAGTGCTCGTAATATTTAAGACGTTAGTATCTTGAATATTTTAATGTATTAATAATACCAGCACAAACTTTAATTCATTACGTTTATAAGCCTATTTTATTTTTGTGGTTACTGTTTTTGTTATTTACGTAGGTAAAGATGATGTCTATAAAATGATGGATGAACCGTGTAAAAGATGATAATATTATACATACATTACGTAACATAAATCCTTACAAAAACATACATGTGAAAATGGTACAAACTGCGTTTAGGGTTGACGTTAACGACGATAAAAGAGTTGAGATCTGAGCAAGAATAGAATAGAATAGAATATAATAGAATATATCTTTATTGTACACCTTATATAATAAAACACAATATTAGAATTTAATTAAACTAAAAGTATTTAAGTGGTACAATGGGCGGCCATATCGCTTGAGAGCGATCTCTTCCTGACAACCTATGAATAGCAAGTGCTATTCTATTGTAAATTCTTAGTTCTATTTCACTTATTCTATTATAGAATAATTGAAATAATTCAATTATTTTAATTATTCTATAGTTCTATTGTTAATTCTTAAATCATAGCAATAGGTATGTACAACGTTATTAAATTTATTTAAAAGAAAATTTGTAACGTTTAGTGAAATAGAAATTCATAACTTTTATAAATACTTAGACGTTTTAATACTCAGTCAATCATTACGTGTAACGTGATGTGGTCTTTGATACTTTTGTCATTTTATAAGAGCACTGAGGGCGATATGGCTACAATTTTGTTAATTTGAATGTCAAAATGGTACCGCGCTGTACTCGTGGTAGCTGTTTATTTTGTGTCATATTAAATTAAATTTGGGTGTCATTAAATATCTTACGTATGTATTTAAAAATATAGAAGTATTCTATCAGTCGTATGGGCACTATAATACTAGATGATGTTGTGTGCATTTTCCACCAATATTGTTTTTTTTTTATGTGGACTACATATTATTATGAATGTTTTTCGGATTTTCTCTTTTCACGTGCTACGAGACCTTGTTTTATAGAGTTTACTACGAGATTAAAAAATCATCTTGTACTCTTGTACTTTTTTTTTGTTTATGGCGTCTGTAATCTTATACAAAATAATTTATTGATTGAGTGAACAACACTATTTATACTAATTGACAAGCTTGCGACTTCGTCCGCACATTTTATTTTATTAATATTCTTTGTATAAATCTAAATCTAAACTAATATTACACAAAAAAATAATAAAATTGCTGAAATAAATATTCAATCACGTCACATAAATCACGTCAATTCAAAAATATTACCTTTAGCTAGGTTCTACTTTCCTATACATCAGTGGAACACTCCGGTAGGCCGCCCCAAGGACTTTGTTGTGGCCTGGCTGCTTTTGAAAAGCCAGAACCGACGTAAGAGTTACGTGCTCTGTGAAGCACCATAGCGCTTACTTTGGTCACCCATAGAATTACTAACCGCGCACAAATTTAACTATCTGGGTATTATGCCACGAACGCTTTCCAGCCTGACACTTTATTGTTTTGGAGCCGGGAGGTTGGTAGTAGTATACTTTCGATGAACAAAGCACGTTTTACTGTTTTTAATATACATAAGTATGTACCTAGGGCTTACATACTAATGTAATAAGATAAGATAATGATTTAATGTTTAAATTTTAGTTAGTTTGCTTTTTATAGATAAACTCAAAACTATTCAACCTATTTTTAAAATTCTTTCACATATAGAAAGCTGCATTATCAGCAAATAAAAAGGGCTGTTAATAATAATTTTATTTAAAAACAAATCAAAGATCCCTACGTCAATAGCAATAATGTAGCCGAAGGTATCTAAAGTTATTTACCTATAAAAGTAAATATTACACATTAAAAATCACAACATTACACAAAACTTTTTACCGCATATTAACTTGCGTTTTAAGGGTTAATTTGAAAGCCCACGAGACACGTGTCTATTTATTTTGTATATAACAAGTTTCAAGCAAATCACCTAATCAAGTTTTAAGCAAATCTCGCCATCTAAGTAGATTGTATTCAGGCGCAAACCCTTTTTTATTAACATATTTACCTTATACAGACTTTTTAACTTTCCCATTCTTAGAGTTCTAAGGTCTATTGGAATGAAATTAATGTGACGAAAATTTGCGTCGTATAGTACGTATACTTACAATCTATTTCCTTGCAAATTTCATGTACAAACAAACAAGCAGACCGAAGACAAGCATTGAACATTGACAACCTTTAAATTTATGGTATTAGTATTATGATGTTATCAACATTTCAAAGGCTGTAAGGTTTTAGGACGACAACCTGCCCAAAAGAGCGAATAATGTCACGCATTACATGCATGTATTAACTCTCTATGATTTCATTAAAAGCATATTCCAATACTGCATCAATACTAAAGGATACTACGAGTATCATCCATAAGTAATTGTATCTGTAGGTTTAAATCCTCCATTCTATTTCAAATCGTGTCTAACAATAACCTCTTTCAGACAGGAGTCACAGACAGGGTAACCTTGTCGTGGTTGTTTTCAAGACGAAAAAACAGTGGAGCGTGTAGTTCTGCAGAACCACAGACAATTCATAGGTTGAGTTGTCTGTGTGCAGAACCCAGCCGCAGAAGAAGCGAGATCAGAATACAACTGCATAAGGGACTATAGGGCCCTGCTTTACATCAATTGCAATATTGTCAAATATGCTGTGATAGTGCTGCCATCAACTCAGTCCTTAGTACTCTGATACTCATTGGATGCTGACAGGGGCCCGGTTTGCAAGACAATGCATAAAACACCCCTGCGCAGAACTTCAGTGCTAATCATATTCCTGTTATCTATGTGTTATATGTTATCTAATATTATTATAAACTGTTAAATAATATATATCTTTCGAGTTGGAAATATATAGTGAATATATATTTCTTATTAATTATGTAGCAAAAATCTATATTTTTAAATAAAAAATGAATAATCATTAGTTAGTACTTCTACACAGGAAGCCTATTTTTCTCTGACGTCGATGTCGGTGCATAAGCGCGTTGGGGCACGCGCGGGTGCTTGAATCTCTCGTTGGCGTCAGCGTTACCTAAAACGACATAGCTCTAAATATCTTCTTTTTCTTATAGTGCCATTTGTTTTTTCAAACCAGTGTGGTGAAGGAATCAAAGTGTCAAGACACTGGTTTTTTCCTTTTACCTCTCAATATCTGAAACATGTATTAAACTTATACAATATATCAGTATTCTATCAGCCATATATGGTCACCATAATTGATGATTACTATTAGCTATGATTATTTTGGGGCTAGATGGTGCTGTGTGCATTGTCTAGGGAAAGGTACTAAGTAAGTATATAGCTAGGTGCCAATCTATCCATACTTCCATCCTAATATTAGAAATTTGGAAGTATTATATCTGTATCAGTTTGTTTGTTACCTTTTCACGACTAAACGGCAAAACAGATTTTGATCAAACGTAGTAGGTTGATTATCTATATCGTGGGTAAGGATACTTTTGTGTAGGTACCAAGATCTAGGCATTGGTAGGTTAACAAGTATTCCAATCAAATGAAAACGCCGGGCAGGCAGCAGGCATGCAGTAAACAATAAAATAATGAAGTTGTAAGTAGCGTGGTACTTACCTACACTTTCCTTCGTGCTGGTGTTATGAGGTCATCTAAATTATAGCTAAAATGTTTCCGATATAGTGAATTGCGCAGTACGAAATGTGACAAAAAAATATCATGTGAGCCGTCACGTGACGGCTGGCAGATGTGAAAGATTGTAATTATTTTGTACAACTAATAGGCATAAAAGTACAGATTAAGACAGAAACAAAATATAGCATGATGAAAAAATACAATATTACGAATTTGTACGATGGTTTAGGTAGATATGTAAATAAAACATAAACAAGTGTCGGAAGGTTTGGTAGGTAGGTACCTACGAGAAGCCTACCTACTTTAATCTTCCTACCTATGTAAGCCTAGCTGTTTAGTTTGCCTAGAACCCATGCATAATAAATGATTCCCAAATAGTAGGTACGTAATACCTACATACAAGTATCCCACATACTTAAATAATGATTGCTCTGATAATGGTGTAATATATTGCTATCGTCTCAAGCGCCGACGTCACGAGTGAGTGAGATCACGGCCGTCATACTGAACGGTTGTGTGTGTGGTGCGGTGTTGGTGAGCCGAGTATTGCTAGTTTATATCTAAACAATACATGTGGCGACGAGAACAAAAGTGAGTAATTATATATATGTAAAAAAAAAAGGAAATATTATAATACTAATAAAGTGCCCTAGTTTGTTGAAGTGCTACTAGTACTTAGATAGTAATTATTTGAACACCTGCAAAAAGAAAAAGATGTGTGATACAATCTTGAAACAACACCGTGTTACCGGCCGACCGCAAATTAGTTGCCTATTCTGATGAACCTACTTTTATTTATGACAACATTTTTATGTATCTACCTACACGGCATCGTCGTTCGGTAACTGTAGGTACATGCTTCTACGTTCGTCTCACTTTGCGATAAGTATGGCTGTTTACTTATATGATCAAATTTGTATCTAAATATTTATGTTATATACCTTAATAAATAGGTATTCATCAATAGAAATAGAAATAAAAATAATTCAGTCGAGTGACATACCGAACTGAAACGACTTAAGCTGGATAGCTGACATTTGCAGGGTAACTTCCTTTTACAGCAGAGGCACCCTCTAAGGCGGGATTTTTTGAAGTTCAACCCCTGAGAGGGTGAAAGGGGGTGAGAACTGATGTATGAGGCTTTTAAACGCGTATTGCGATTTACTTAAAACTTTATAGTAATAAATAAAGTGCAAAATAAATGGACACGTTTTTCTGGATTTTTCAAAATGACCCTAATATGAGAGTGAAATGAGGTGTGAATGTTTGTATGGAAACATTTTAATGGGTGGTCTGGTGATTGGTTTGAAACTTATCAATAAAATTTGGCAAGGAGATATAATGCATCCTGGGGAAGGATTTAAGCTGCAATTCCTTTCAGGAAAATGCGGACGTAGTCGCGAGCAACAGCTAGTAGAGTATAAGTCAAAACAATGAATCTATTCTGTCTTCTATCTTCCTCAGCGCATAATCATTTTGTTGTTACTGTACCTACGTACTTACGAATATGATATATGAGTACCTACTGTTACTTACGAATGCTCGTATGCTATTGAAAATAAAACGTGGTGTTCATGTTTTTCGGCGAAGCTATAAAACAAACCAATCGACTTACATAACTAATAATCAAATACCTATCCGAGTAGTAAATATATTAAAAATGATATTCGCCTACCCTACCTGCATAATATTGTGGAAAATGTATGATGTTACCAACGCAAGTTGATGAAGCAGACAATGTTCTGACCATTAAATTGGAATTATGTTCATAAGCATACCACCTGCTATATATTTACAAGTATTTTGTAGCTGATATAGCAAGTGTGATGCTATCTAGCAGAAAATATCTGGCCATTTAATTGGCCTAGTTCGATGGTACCTATTCGAGTACACAAGTAGCAGACTATGTCTGATCGTTAAATCGAAGTGAAATTATTATATAATTACACAAGCAGTGGTTATATATGCCAACTGATCATTAAATTGATGTGCACCTAACAAGTTGCAGACTATGTGTGATTGTTAAATCGAAGTGAAATTATTATAAAATTACATAAGCAGTGTTTATTTATGCCAACTGACCATTAAATTGATGTGTACCTAATAAGTAGGTACTAAGTATTTCTGACAATTTAGCAAATTTAATCTGAACATTAAATTGATAAATTTATATATTTAAAAAGGTAAATACAGCAGATGGATTAAGTCTGAATCATTAAATTGATTGTTTTACCCTAAAAACATAATATGCCATGCCACTAACACTAGACTAGCTCGACTGTGTAGGTGATCCTACTTCTATTAGAGTAAGATAGGAGCGCTGGAAACGGGCCCTGCCGATTTACTTAAAAGGCATCTAATATGAAAAAAATGAAGAAAAGTCAAAGCTTTTTACGTTTTAGTGGTTTGGAACTGTGATAGTTTTTCTATAATATACCTGGAGCCAACGTTACGGCAGTAGATGACGTAGATGTATTCAAAGTAGCGTTATCTAATAGTGATGCTTACTTTGCCCCAATATTAATATTTGACAACCTCTGTGGCGCAGTGGGCTTAGGTCCATCTGAGACGTAAAAGGTTGATAAAAAGTTTATAAGTAGTATATCAGTCATGTGGAACCCATGACACAGGCTGTGCTTGCTTTAGGGCCTGATGATGCTGTGTGAGGTGTCCGGTAGTATTATCATTATTATGATTATTATTATTTTGAAAGCAGATCCGTTGGAACCAGTAAATAAACAACTGGATAAAATCGGAAACATTACAGAACGTAATGAAGTCCAAGACATTAACGAGATTGAAAATATATCTAAAAAAGCGTTTTTCAATTCAATTCAATTCCATTTCATTTATTTCAGCCTTTATAAGTATATGTACAAATTTGAGCCATATTTATCATAATAATAATTAAAAACATACAGAGCATAAATAAAACATAGAAATTAAAATATAGATTGCATGCACGGCTTGCTGTCGGAAAAATCATACATTAAGAAATAGAAAAGACAGAAACACTTTCACGGGGTCATTTTATACATTATGTATTTCGCAGACTACAAGTTTTTTGTAGACTTTGTTACCTACTTTGCACTTGT
This sequence comes from Lampropteryx suffumata, assembly GCA_948098915.1. Lineage (NCBI taxonomy): Eukaryota > Metazoa > Arthropoda > Insecta > Lepidoptera > Geometridae > Lampropteryx > Lampropteryx suffumata. Next base: position 6,886,979 of record OX402558.1, read on the forward strand.
GGTTGAACTCTTGATGACTTTTGAGTCCTTTGGTAAGGCCTCCGCCGCGGTTGTTTCCGCTGTCGTCGACGCGGCGAGGACGGTACCGATGCCGGCAGGGATGGCGAGAGCGGTCGCAGTGTTGATGAGGCCGAAGGTGACATCCGGGAATGGAGTATCATGCTTGATGGGGACGGCAAATAATTCCCTTCTTCCAGGATAATTTCATTGCTGAATAATTGTTAATACATAACTAGAAAGACATCTAGATAGCTAGATAACTCCGTTACATGAGAGGCTATACTCACATACAAATGATTTTGGTAACTAAAATTATGTCTAAAAATTATAAAAATTGTTTTATAATTTCTGTAGGAATCATGTCATGTGACCAAATTATCATGTCAAAAATCATGTCATCAACCTAAGGGGCTCATACTTGTATTGATTTGTGGGTGTTTACGACATAATTTCATTTTGTTATTATCACGTTAGCGAAACACTAACGAAAACAATTTATTGTTTCAAAAACGTAAATAAATAAACAAACTTACTCTTGCTGTTCAATTTCCACAGAAACTGCACTGTGGGGTTCTTCTTGTTCTGCCTGTTAGTAAGGAAAACCAAGGATAACTAACACATAATTATATCAAGTAAATAAAAAATGATAACACCCTAGGGCCTAGCACGCACTATCAAATTAAACCGCGAGAATTAAACTGCGCTATTCTGAAGTACGAGTATATTTAGAAGTACATTTCATCGCGGTTTTTTTCAGTTAGTGCGTGCGGCCGCGGTAGCGGCCGCCGAAGCGCCAGAAGAATAACATCATTAAATCACCGGTGCGAATGGTACACCTCTATGCAATGCTTCATGAAGATGCAGTCAGTGTCCAGCCTTCCTGTTATAAGTTGTAGGTATCTGTTGGTGCTGTCCCTCACGTGACGCATCGTTTCTTGCGGATGATCGCATAAAAGTCATCGACGCGTGCGTTCGCGATCGCGAATATCCCCGATGCACTACAGAAGTATGGCAGCCTCAACAGCACCCTGAAGCTATTTTTGTATTGGACTCAAAAGGCATTCCAGCAGTAAAGTTAACCCATAGACTGCACGTGTAAAAGGACTGGCAGTACGCCTTAAACAAACTTGTTTTTACAGCTGTACTGCACAGTGCAAATTTACGGGCCAACATGTTGACTTTGACTGATAATGCCCTTCGCTCCCTATCAATATCAATGTTATCTGAGAAAGTCTCAGTGACATTTTGTTTTACAGAAAAAAAAATCAAGGATATGAAAGATTTGGTAGGTAACCTAAAACACGTTTCAAATAGTATTGATTGTATTGATTTGTATTATTGATATTGAAAGTTTATTTAAAGTGTGGTCTGAAAGGGCATTTCATATATTATAATAATACATTTCATTTCATATATTATAATAATACTGTAGAATAAGCCAATCTTTTAAAAGGAAAGTAGATGGGGAAGAAAAACAGAATAAAATAAACAGAGAAGTAGTAACATAGCCACGAATAAATCCGGAGTAAATCAAGTAACTGATGTCGAAAGGTCTGAAAAGGAGAGAGAAATGGGGTATATTTTTCATATTAATGATGATGTAGAATTTGATTGAAATTAAAACTAAAGTGCTGGTAGACTTCGGTTGTAAGCAAAATTTAATTAAGTACCTACCCAACCTGCGCCGACCAAAAATGATCTGCGTATATAACCAAAAAACAAATCCAGTTATAAAATTCATGGCATATGAGAGTAACATACCTTTGAAAAACAAAGGTTATTTCATGGCTCACATACACGTTTAGAAAGAAAGCGGAGAACTCAACATTCATCACCAGTAAACTCGAATGCATCTTTGGGAAGAAAGAAGTGAATTTCTTTCAATTATCAGAAAATGGAGTCAAGTCGCTTGAAAAATATCCTCGTACGCAAATGGATCCCCAACTACGCGACAATGGCGGAACGGTAAAAGATCGTACTTCGTAACAAACTGGAGATAGATAAAAGTTTCGAGAGCATTGGGGTCCAGAAAAACAAGTATGATTAGAATTGTTAAATAAGAAATTACTAATACCAACCTTAGAATTCTATGTTGTTAACGATCAAACAATAGTTATTGCGAACGCCAGTCCGTTAGATTTGGAAGGGTTTTGATTCAGATATATGATAATGTTGTGACAGAGAAGGAAGTGCTGGTGTGGATCGTAAAACACTTTCATATAACTTTAAAAAGCAAAGATTTCCAGCTTGTCACATAAGCTTTTAAGGGTTATATTTGGCAATAAATCAAAACCGAGTGCTAGAATAGAAAAGTGGGTTATGCACTTACATATAAAGTTGTTTAACGACTAGGGAAGAGCAACATTGCAAACTCCTTATATAGGCTCTGTAATGGTATAAACACTTCAACGTCTCAATTAAAAAACAATCATATCTACTAAATTGTTGAATGTGCTAAAGCAGGGTCAGTATCACATAAATAAATAATATATTGTTCAAGGGAAGTCTGAAAAAGAAAAAAAAAATCAAATTAAGCCTATATGATAACAAATAGGTTCATAAAGTAAAACTGTACAAGATTATTCCAAAGTATATTACTGTGAAGTTATATTACAAAGGGGAACTAGAATTGTCATTCTATCCATCATTCTATCCATACTATGAGAACGAGTTTTAAAAGTTACTCACGAAGGACACCTAGGCATAATAGCTATGAAAGCAAGACTGAACCAATAAGAGCCATTATTTGATATTGTCATAGATCTAATAGGCCCCCTACCTATTTGTAGTTATTGATTATTACAGTATGTTTAAAGACCTAGTCGATTCGGTAATCCAACATATATCACAGCCAATAGTAGCAGGCATTTCACAAGTTACTTAGTTACAAAAAGTACTCTTTATAACACGATTCCATATTGGCCACAACAGAACGGAGAAGTAGAACGAGAAAATCGCGACATCTTAAATCTACGTAGGATAAATCAGGCGGAAAAACAAGACTAGAAAGAAAGCTTGTTAGAGAACTTGTGTACATTCAACAGTACACCACACTTCGTTTTTTCAGAGTTTTTATAGACAAACTATCAATTATTAGGTCTCTTAAGGACCATCAATAGATGCAGAGATGAAAGACAGAGATCAAGAAATGAAAGAAAAAGAAAATAATAAAAGATAGAAAGAGGAAAGCTGAAGACAGACCGAATGGCAGTAGTAGACAAAATATATGTTACAATATGGACAAAGAAAATATACCAAGCTTGAACCACGATACAGTAACACATACTGTAGAATAAAAATATTGTGGGAGATGTATAAGTTCGATACGACAAAACCGGTCAAACCCATAGAAGAAATGTCGTCCATTTCAAGAAGATTCAAGGTGAAGTGAAAGTACCTATGCTAAGATAATGAGCCAGATGTAGTAAACATAATCACATCGGATCAGATAATAAAATAAGATAATTATAATTGATTGTACAATTTACAATTTATATTTACAAGTAGGTACCTGCAATTTATTTAAATATAAATTAAATAAAGAAGACTAGAGTGAAACACTGATTAGAACGTAATAACGATATCAAGAAATTATGTGTACACGGAAATAACATAACAACCTTATTCTAATGTGGTATTATTGATTTAAAAACAATTAAAACAAAAAAGTAATGTAATGTATTGCTATCGTCTCAAGCGCCGACGTCACGAGTGAGTGAGATCACGGCCGTCATACTGAACGGTTGTGTGTGTGGTGTGGTGTTGGTGAGCCGAGTATTGCTCGTTTATATCTAAACAATACAAATGGTTTGCACTTTCCTATGTACCTATACTAGAAATGAAATTGTTAAAAAAAAAAACTTAACTTCATACATTACGTCACAGATGGTTTAGGTAGGTATGTAAATAAAACTTAAACAAGTGTCGGAAGGTTAGGTAAGTACCTACGAGAAGACTACCTACTTTAATCTTCCTGCCTAGGTGAGCCTAGCTGTTTAGTTTGCCTAGATAGAACCCATGCATAAGAAATGATTCCCAAATAGTAGTTACGTAATACCTACATACTTTAATGATGACTGCTAGGTTTGTACCTACCTAATGTACCTACTCTTGAAACTCTATTGTTCAAAAAAATTACTTAACTACCTACCTACATAACACCACAATTAGGTTTACCCCTAGCCTATAGATGTTTCACATCAATAACGTTTTGACTTTGGTTTAGCTTTGGTTCAAACGTTCTAAATTATCGCGATCGGCCCCTTGGTTGTGTAGTGGTAGCATCCTTGAAACGGTGAAAGTAACCATCCTGTGTACAGGCACATCCTAAAACCTTAAAAATCGTGTGTGAGACATTGGTGGCAATTCGGTTGGTTCATTTCTAAAATTAGGAATTGTCTAAAATAAATTTAGTTAGTAATTAATAAAAGCATTTGTAAAACCTATTCGGTTGGTACTATCTAACTAAATTAGGAACGCTTAATTAAGTTAGATTAAATTAAATTAGGATAAGTTGGTAGCAGCAGGTTTAGTTATGGTTTAAAAACAGTTCAATACCCAATTTTAATTAAAATTAGTTAGGTTGGTGCCAACAGAATTGAGGCCATTGACAATGATATTTTAAAAAATTAAGAGGAGCTTGTAACCAAACTGTCATGAATGAAATACTCACTACTGTGGACGTGGGCATGTGCGATATCAAATGTTTGGACGTGTTTCTGAATACATCCTTAAGACATTTTTAGAGCAACAAGCGGCCGAACAACGAGCTCTGCGATTTACTGCTTCACCACGACAACGCGCCCGCGCACTCAGCGCTCAAAACAAGAGACTTCCTGGACGTCACACCGGTCAAAGTCTTGGGGTACCCTCTTTACAGCCCTGATGGCACAGTGTGTTTTAAATTTATGTTTTAGTTTTTTTTAGATTTTTTATCTACTATAATAATTTATAAAGTTTATCTTTCTATATATTATATTGACATATTTATATTATTCTTATGTATGTCTAGCCTGTGATGTCATTTTGCTTAGGCCCAGTCTATTAGTGAAAACCAGGGCTACTTCCGTACCATGTTCAGGAGTAGCATTAAGCTGAGCCTTGACCTGCTTGACAGCACTCTTAGGGAAAGACTGATAATGCTACATAATTGTAGGTACTCGTTTTTAGTATTTCCTTAATTAATTTTCTGTATGTATCTACTTACACCTTTCTTTCTTTCTTTCTGTTTAAGTGTATCAAATAAACATTTTATATCATTCTGTCTTTGTTTGTTTTAGAATTATCTTGAAATTGTTAAGTCACAGTTTCTCTTTCTCAGGTTCTCATCTCTTTTATAAAAAAAAACCAACTGACTCAAAGAAATGTCCCTGATTCCATGAACTTGTCAGAGCTTGTTTTACTTCTATTAAGGACGAGACATGCATGAAAATCGTACTTATTATTTGATAAATATTAGCGTTATACTGAATAAATGGTCTTGAAAGACAGATAGACATTACACGAAGTGATCCTATAATTACGTTTTAAAAACTAAAAAGAAAACTGACTTCATCGAATGAAATTTGAGCCTATAATAAAATTTTAGTTGAAAGTAGTATTTTGTATGTATATAATATGGGTATCAAAGTACACGAAAACATCATTGATGTATACAATTTTTAGATTTTCGTTGATTTTACAGCTTGACCGATTTTGATAAAATTTAAATGGGACCAGTGAAGTATACCCTTTCAAACAAAAATAGATTTTTCCAAATCGGTTCAGGCGTTTTCGAGTATATAAACTTGACCCTATACAGAAAACCGTATCTAAATCAGTTTGACCGTTTTGGAGGTAAATGGGAACATTCATGTGCACAGAGAGATAAATCTTCTCACCCTAAACACTTATTAGTTTTCTGTTCCGTCGTGGGTAAAAAAATATTTAATCAATTAAATCACAAAGAAAACTTTGAATCGTCTTACATACCCGGGGAATTTAAGTACCAATTCCTCTTTCTCTAAATCCGAGAAGAATTGACAAGAAACTCGTCTTCGCACTTTTTTTATAAACTTTCTTATAACTAAAAGTAGCTTATCTAAATGAATACACGCAGGTTATAGATTGCAAGTATGTCAGTTAACTGTCAAAGGGCAATGCAACATCAGGCCATGCATTCTTATCAACAACATAACTATTGATATTATATATATATACGCTTTCATCGCAAAACTACCCCATAAGTATAAATTAAATATCTTAGTAAGTACCTATTAACTTTCTGAAAATGCAACTAACCTACCTACCTAGTTTAGTTGCATTTTCAGAAAGTTCAATACATAAATAAAGCGGACCTTTATGTATTGAACTTTCTGAAAATGCAACATGTTACCCATAAAGGACATAATAATATGTTTGTATTAAAAAGTGTATAAATAGTATATCAGTAGTATATCATGTGATACCCATAGCACAAGCTTTGCTTACTTTGGGGCCAGATGATGATGTGTGAAATGTCCGGCATTATTATTTTATTATCATTATTATTATTTATTTTTCAAGGGAAAATTTAGGGATGTATTGCAAATGTTAGTTTTGTTTTTATTAACGTTAAAAACCAACAAAGTATCGTTAGCAAATAAAACAATTTTCAAAATATATTTAACAACAAAAAGCAGATTGTTAACATACTGTAAAAATAAAGAAAGTCCAGTATTTTAGAACCCTGTGTTCCCCTTTAGCAATCATTGATCCAGAAGACCTCTCAGCCACGTAAATTTTTCGGACTCTATTGGATAAATAAATAAATAATAATAAATAAATAAATAATCCCGGACCTTTCACACAGCATCATCTAGCCCCTAAGTTAGCAAAGCTTGTGTCATGGGTATCACGTGACTGATATCCTATTTATAATTTTTTTTAGTACATACAAATACTAGCAGATCGTACAAACATTTGTCCCGCGGCGGGAATCGAACCCGCAACCTTCTGCGTCTCAGCCAGACCTTAGTCGACTGCGCCACAAAGGTCGTCGGATAGATGAGGTCAATCGCCTGGTTTTGGATGCTATAATATTTTAACTTCGAGATTAGGGTCTTAAGACTCACACAGTCAAAGGCTTTAGATAAATCACAGACTCACTATTTTAATCCTGTAACATCTACCAGGCGTCAAATAAATGCTTTAAACGCGATACACATGCATCAGTTGTTGATTTGTCTCTAGTAAATCCGTATCGATTACTATATAGTAGGTCATTGAAGTGAAATAATAATTTAATAAGAATTATCTTTTCAAAAATTTTATCTATCAAGGGTAATATAGATATCTGTCTATAATGAACACTTCCAGACATGAACAAATGAATGAGTTTACTATGTTTACTATGTAACCTCGGTCCCTCGTCATGTAACCTGAATGATTTTACGATACGTATCCCTTTAATATTGCTACAACATAAATAACTAATTCTCATATTTTGCAACGCTAGATTCTATCAGAACGAAAGCTCCGGAGGCTGAGGAGTTAATCGATTTGGTTTAAATTTTTGGTATACCTACTTAAGAAAAAACTAGGGCATACGTTCGTACTGTAGTCTAATTCCTATATTTTATACTGCCATATTTTATACTAACATGGAAAGTGCTTGTGACGAAAGACTTTGGTTCATGAATATTTTAATGTAATATTTAATTATAATATTACCACGGCAAAGTTTAATTTTGAGTGTTGAAAAAATTAGATGATCTTTGATGTTTATGACATTTATATGAGCACCTATGGAGAAGTGGTTCCAACCTTGAAACGGTGAAAAGAATCATCACATGTATGTGTGACATTAACATTGATATTCTTAAAAATGGTAATGGGCTTGTAATATGTCTAATACAAAATACTTACTACTGTGCATAGCATGGGCATGTGTCATGTATAAAGGTTGGACATGCTTCTGACTACATCGTTAAGACATCCTCAACCAAGACATGGCTAAATCTGCAGATTACCAAGGTCACTACCAAGCCTGGTGGTTTACCATCGCGAGTAAGTATTTTTTTTTTTGACATCTTGAAGCTAAAATAAACTTTGTTTTATCGTTAGTAAAACTGAAAATGGTGATAACCGTCGGTATCGCATCATGCAACACAGATTAGTCGCAGTAATATTAAATACTTGTTTCGTTTAATTATACCACCACACATTACGTAGGTTTAATTATAAATTTTAAGTAGTTAGCTTGTTAGTATTTTTGTATAATCTGTAAACTCTTTATAAACGTATGCGTAAAGATTAATTGGTTATTCTTATTAAGGTAACAATTCAAAGAGCTTGCAACATGAAGAGTTTATTCGTCGGTAAGTTATTTAACAATGTTTTAATTTTTTTTTAATTATTGTTGCAATATAAAACATGGGTTATACTGATTATATATTTATAAAATTATACTAGCAATCAACGGGTCCTCATAATATAAGCATTGGTTTGTTTAGAGCTAGATGGTGGATTGTATGAATTGACCATCAAATTTAATATATCATCTAATATTTTTTTAATAATTTTGAAATTTGTATTATTGTGAAAAAATGATCTGCAAGATGTTATTCTCTTTTCTTTAATTATATATACTACCTGAAATAGTCTTAAATAATATGTATATAAATATAAATAATATCAATATTAATATATTATTTTTAATAACCTGGACCAAATGGAAACAGGACCCAAAAATATTTAGGGGCGTCTGGTAGAAACGTCGCGTGATCTAACGGTCCTTCGATAGTTCAACATGATGGCTGGCTCTTTCAATGGCTAGTTCACATAAGTATATAAATAAAATAAATAAATAATACCGGACAATTCACACAGCATCATCTGGCCCCAAAGTAAGCAGAGCTTGTGTTATGGGTACCACACGATTGATATACTTCTTATATACATTTTTTTTTAAATACATACATATTATACATAGAAACACCCAGACCCGAGACAAATACTTGCAGATCATACAAACATTTGTCCCGCGGCGGGAATCGAACCCGCAACCTTTTGCGTCTCAGCTGGACCTAAGCCCACTGCGCCACAGAGGTCGTCAAATATAATAATAATGTAAATTTCTGTAATATTTTTTGGCGTTCCATGATAGTCAAATGTTAAAATGTGTTAAAATTATACAAATGGATCACAAGAAACTCTTATAATTTCACCATATCTGTCTGTCGGTATTTTTCGTCCATAATCAGAGCTCCTACTCGTAGACTATTAGTGAAATCATCATGAATATTTGAAAATTGTATCAGTCCCTCTACTAAATTATGAAATAAAAACATTGTTTTCGTCTTATAGGTATTTCATATTTTGATGTTCGTTCGTTTGATGTTAATAAAATCTGCAGACAGCAGAGACAGCAAATTAAATGTTATATTGGTTGACCAAGACAAATATATATACGATCTAGTTTATAACTTTAAAGTAAAAAATCAAAATCATAGGCAGGTATACATATTAAGTAAGAACAAAAATCACAGAATCATCTAACCCCAAAATAAGCAACGCTTGTAATATGGGTATCAGATGACTGATACTCATATACATATAAAAACATAGTTAGAATAGATGTTATTAGTGTACCTATTATTATTTTTTTCCCTTTTATTCAGTGTCAATCGTAGTGCTGGCAATATGGCTGCCATTCACATCCGGCGGTAATAGATGCGGATGCAAACCTCTCCCACCTGCTATCTGTGGAACTGATGGCATAACATATACCGGATGGTGTGACTATTACTGTACTAAACATAATAAGAATATAAATCTAGAAGTTGCTCATATAGGGCAATGTAAACTTGCAGTACAAAGATCCCATAGTCGCCAGTTCTGCTAAGGATTACCGATATAGCAGAGGTATTAAATGTCATCCCTCGAATTATTAAGGAAATTAAAAATCTTTTAATGTTATCAACAGTTGTATTTTTTATATTTAAAAATGTGTAAATATATCATATAAAAAGTTTGTTAATCATTTGTGATTTAATAAATAATCCTTATTGTATGCAAAGGCACGCATATGTAACACATGTAAAATTAATTAAATTGCTGTAGTAAATATTAAAATCTTAATAAAGCTCTAAGAATGTATAATGTATAGAAATTTTACACTTACAAGTTTAATACTTCATCTTAAAATAAATATATATTGAACAGCTTGTGCTATTCTAAATTCCTTTGAATGCTATATAAGGTCACAATTGATGGTTAATATTAGCCAAATTAACCTATATAGGTATAAATTGAACGAGATAATCCGTTTAAAAACTTTATAAGTTCTTAAATGTATTTTTGAAGTTCGACATCTCTTCTGAAAATAGTAATGCAATGTATGATTTTCAGTAATATGTTGCATTCCTAAATAATACGCTTGTTATGGCCCAGCGCGCACTGGGGCTGGCAAATTCTTGGTATCAAGCTTTAGCGATTTTTCCGCCAATTGCAACTTTATTTAGCTTAGGCCCGTGGTTTAAACGCTGCCCGCGGTTTTTTCCGCCGTGTCTGCCGTTTTTTCCGACAGTTGCAATTTTTCCTGACAGCCGCGGTTTTTTCTGCTGTTCTCCGCGATTATTTCCACACGAACAACAGTTAATCTTGCCACACCCCCCGTAATTTGCTATTCTTTAGTCTTTTGAAGTGCTCGACCGGAATAATCACGTTTTTCATGTCCATTAGCAGTCGTGTGATCTCTATAAATCGATACTACGTAGGTGTTTACCCAACAAAAATCAAAAAGATCTAGGAGAATTACTGTAAATCACGTCAATTTAAAAATGTTCCCTCTAGCGAGGTTCTACTTTCCTGTAAGTCCGTGGCCCACTCTGGTCGGCCGCCCCAAGAACTCTTGTGGCCTGACTACTTCTGAAAAGTCAGAACCGACGTAAACGCGCTCGCGGATACGCGCTCGCGGATACGCGCTCTCTGAAGCACCATAGCGCTCACTGTGGTCACCCATATAATTACTAACCGCGCACAACGTTTAACTATGTGGATAATATGCCACGAACGTTTTACACAATACATAAGTAATTCAGAAGTCAATTTTATTATATACCAAATATCAATTTGATACGATACCTAGCCAGAAACTTTATTGTTTTGGAAGCGGAAGGATGGTAGTACATTTAGTGGTACATTTCCGAAGAACAAAGCACGTATTTTTGTTATTAATTTAAATACATACCTAGTGCTTACATACCAACCTAACTTAGGTACCTAGGTTATACACAAACTCCCCTCGCCGCGTCTGTCTGAATGCATTAATCTTAAAAAACAGAACGGATTCTCGTACGGCTTAAACCAATTGATAAAGTGATTCTTGAGGAAGGATTAGGAATATATTTCATTTGTATAAGAGGTCAATAAGCGCCTCTAGTGATCTAGGCCACCTAAATACCTCTGCGCAGTTTTTTTTGGATGGGTGACCGTATAATTAGTTGCTAATTTAGGTCGTATGTTAAACTTGAAATAATTATGTAAAAGACGTAGCTACCTACTTAAGGCATGTAGCATCGCAAATCGCACACATTCTATATTAAATAAGTCAAACTACGCTAAGTAAATAAAAAAAAAAAAAAACAAATCTAAGGAATCAACCATCGATCGCTGCGAGCTATACTATACTATTAAAAAAGTTGTTTGCATTCAGCAAACAATTTTTTTTCGACGTCTGCGTTCGGATAAGTAGTTCTTTATACAACACAGATTCACGGTTTAAAGTGCGATAAATTTGCAATCCTGTCAGCTAAAAGCCGAGAAAAATTTAGGTAGTGCTTGATTCTGATTTCATGATCCACAGAATAGCGCAAAATAATTAGATAGCGCTTGTTTTATTCAGCGCTATTCTGTGGAACATAAAATTAGACGCACGCACTAGTCAAAAATGAAACCTACCAGGTAGGTAGGTTTTTCCTGTAATTTCGTACACATAAAATAAATATTTTGTTCATGTGGAAGGGTTCCAAGAGCATTAGCTCTATTCTCGCGATAAAATTTCAAACAAAATCTTTCAGCAAGGTATAAACAAGAAACCTTTGGTATTTTTACGTTATGTTACTTGAATGATTTAACATCGCTTATCTCGATAATATAGCTAAAACTAAACACATTCTCACATTTAGCAACGCTAGACTCTAATAGTACGAAAGCTCCGAAGACTGAAGAGTTTATCGATTTGGTCACAATTTTTGGTATGCTTGAGAAGAAATTATCAAAATATACTGTTCGTACTATATCCCAATCCCAATATTCCATAATGCCTAAGATGTAAAGTTCTCGTAATGCAAGACGTTAGTTTATTAATACTAGCACACACGTTAATTCTTTACGTCTGTTTGCCTATTTGATTGAAGTTTGGGGCAAGGCTGCAAAAACAAATTTAAATGTCTTTGAACCAACACATATTATTTATTATAAAATATGATTTGTATATAATCACGTTTAACCTACTCTTAATATTTACATACAAACAAAATTAATGAACCTTAATCAAATATAAAATGTGTTACGCGCGAAAAACATCGCACGTATCTTATATCTATGTTGTATTGGTAAATTTCTTTATTAAGTAACTCGTAGCTTCTAAACGGCTGGATGGATTTCGACAGTTAAGGTATCGTTATGTTTGTCTTAAAGACCCAAATTTCCTTAGATGTGCTGGTTTTCCAAAATGTAGGATTTAGTAATAAGTACCTACCTACGTTCATAAAAAAATAATAACTACAGCTATCGAGTAATTTATCAAAATAAAGGAAATAATAAGGGGATTACAAAAATATACAAGTTATATGTTTTAATTTAATTATGAATAATAAATTGGTTTAAAAATTTATTGGTAGCTTATAAAATAGGAAAACATCTGTTTGCAGACGAGTTTTTTTTTTTTTTTTAATATTCTTGTTTTTTTTTAACTTGGTCCCTATATAGGCTCCAACGAAGACCACAACTGTTTATTAACCAGCACACCCTGAGTAGGGACCTTTTTGCAATTAAGCCAACTTTTGTGCCATCTCATTGTTTTATAGTTGCAAATAAATGTAATTCCATTTAATTTATATTAACATGTCACCACTTTTCCCGAACAACTCTAAATAGTACATTAACGTACCTCTATACAATAATAATGACAAAAAATCATAGAAATAGGTTATTTTCAAATATGTCACACTGTCTGTACAATTTCAGAGTCGTAATTATTTGTTTTTGTTGGGTATCATTAACACCATTCCCATAGTCCATATCTCTAAAGACACCTTAGATTAGAGGGTTGATAACTGATAGGGTGTGTCCACTAGCATGACACTGACCAACTTACCGGAAGTTTACACTTTACTGTCATTTTCGTTAAGAGTTCCATAGTCAAATGATAAACAATAGAAAATGCGCGAGTGTCGTGGAACACTTGGTTGGAACGAAGACCTATCGTAGTATATTAGATATTCATAAACGTATTATATAATTGATTAACATATACAAATGAATGAATTATTCTGTGAGTAATTAAATAAAACGCAGAAATAACTAATGAATTCAAGGAATGTTAGGAAATTTCGTACTTAATTAATATGTATTTTCGAGTTGTGAAAATAAACATTTTATTGTATTCTTTCATCATTCAATTCATCTAATTAATTCGTTAATCTACGAATTCGTTAACACTTGTTTACTAATTAAAAAACTAAATTATTACGACGTTCTCACACAAATAATATTTACAAAAATAAGTAAAATTCAAACGCGAATGACAAGACAAGCACACAATATTATTTTAAGAGCGCCTAGGACTAATTATAGAAAAAAAAACTTATTGTATGAAGGTACGCAGCTGTACAATAAACTACCAAAATACGGTTAAGGACGTGAACTCATTATGTTAAAAGATAAAAACTCACATTTTAAAGAATTTCTCATTAAAAACATAACTTCTACCCAACTATTACTAAGCTGACTATCTAACTAAGCATCCAAACTCTAGTGCAACATCTCACCATGGACTAGGCATTACATAATAATCACGGAAACGCAAGCAAATTTCTAGCTCGCTAATACTAACATTAATGCTCGATATTAGCTCGATATTATATTTGAAATTTTGAAGTAAAACCTTCTTTTAGCGCGGTACGCATATTTTTAGATGAGGTAAAACCTCTGGACTCGCGACACCGTTACGAGACGCAGGGCTGCCGTGCTCGCCCCATTTGATTATAAATCTCGATTCACATGTTTACAGTCTACTTTTGTATAGAGAAGTTTACTGAGTTAGGTTCTTTGATATATTATCTACATTCTGAACAAAAACATAAAAGAATATTATATGTATTTTAAAGTTTCTAACAACTAATAAAAAACAATTCGTAAATAAAATGCAATTCATAACCCAATAACCCTAGTACCCATCTAAAAAATGTGTAACGCGCCAAAATAAGTTTTCACTTCTGTCGGCACTCCCGGAGTGCAACCCGTAATTTTGATGTTGTTGTGATTGTTATTTTTAAATATCATTTTATATACTAGACTTATTTGTACAATTCATTTCCTATATTAACACTGTAAGGCACTCTATTGACTTTTGCTCTGTTAGTGAATTACTCAATTCATGTGAGAAAATAAATATCTTCAACCATATTATGCCCAACTACATATACACAAATAAATAACAATACAATATACATACGCAATATTTACTATATTTTTCATCCAACTAACGCGTAATATACAAAGGGTTCAACAATCAAAGGGCGTATCATAAGTGTGTGTACCAGACAACCCAGTTTTCTGCTGCTTTAATCATTCAAAATTCAATATTCAATATATCTTTATTCAATACAATCACAAGGACCACTTTGAATCGTCTTCTTACATGCTAGTGAATCTAGGTGCCGGTTCCTCCTAACCCCAGTTCAAGAAGAATCCGGCAAGAAACTTGTCTGGTCTTAACACTTTTTTGTATGATCCTTGACAATATTGTTACGGATGCCGAGTCGAGTTGGAGCAGATTCATCCCAAACTTTTTTGTCATCTAAATAATCAGATGTTTAATAATATGCTTTAATAGACAGTTTCTGTTTAATTACGTTTTTAAATTTGCCAATCAACAAATCTAACACGTCGCTTGGGACCTTGTTATAGAAGCGTACACATTGCCCTATAAAAGACTTATTAACTTTAGCGAGCCTAACAGTAGGAACAGCGAGTTTATCTTTATTTCTAGTAATAATACTATGATTATCGCATTTTTTTAAAAATAAATGAACATTTTTGTGCACATACATTAAATTTTCGTATATATACTGACAAGGCATCGTCATAATATTAGTTTCTTTAAACTTATTTCTAAGTGATTCTCTGGGGCCCATGTTATAAATTGCACGAACAGCCCTCTTCTGCAACACAAATATGGTGTTAATATCAGCAGCACTCCCCCACAACAGAATGCCATAAGACATAATGCTATGAAAGTAGCTGAAGTAAACGAGTCTAGCGGTATCTACGTCAGTAAAATGACGGATCTTTTTAACAGCGTATGCCGCAGAGCTGAGTCTCTTCGACAATTATTTATCTATGTGCGGGCCCCATTGCAACTTATTATCTAAAGTAATGCCTAAGAACACTGTGGTGTCGACGATATCTATCTTTTCGTTTCTAATTTTTACATTAGCATTCACCTGTTTAACGTTGGGCAGTATAAAACGAATGCATTTCGTTTTTTTCTCGTTAAGTAATAAGTTGTTTACATTAAACCATATTACAACTTTGGAGATTGCATTGTTTACATCGTCAATATTAGTAAGTCGTCGCTTTAATTTAAATAAAAGTCACGTGTCATCAGCAAACAGTACAATCTTGTGATCATCCTTTACAAGTTTAGGTAGATCATTTATATTTATATAAATTAAAAATAAATAAGAATGGCCCAAATATTGATCCTTGTGGTACACTCATTTTTACCATTGACCCCGGAAAACGCTTTCCATTTACATCTACTCGTTGTGTTCGGTCACTTAAGTAGGATGTGAGAAGCTTAAGTGAAGTAATACAAAAAGTATATACTATTTGTAATAATTTGTCAAAGAATATTTAGATTGATTGAAGTCCAAATAAACTATATTGTGTCGTAGGTATAACTAACAATGATGAATGAAACCTGGTACTCAGAAAAAAATGCGAAAAAAAGATTTTATGTAGTGTGCCCTGTGTGATTGCAACTATTAAAAACAATGTGATTATTTACAAGTAAAAATACCATCGTTCAAATTTTGAATTTTCGTTAACATTATTTTGATAGCTAAATTGAACAGTCGTGCATCAGGATCAGGAACATTTTCGAGTGATGATTTTTTTCGATTTCAAATATGGCCTAAAACCGGATGAGTCTTTTGATCGTTTTCAAATGGCATTTTTGGATAAAGGCCCTTTTAAAACAACCATCTACCGGTGGCATAACGAATTTTAGCGCGGTTTTCTACTTTATGAGCTGAAGAAAGAAATGGTCGTCCTTCGACGGCTGTTACCTAGGAAAACGTGCTAGCAGGGAAAGATTTAATTCAAGAAAACCAGCGAATTTTGATAACACAATTTAGTTGCGGTTATATTAAATACTTGTTTCGTTTAATAATACTAACGCAAATTACATAGGTTTAATTATTTTTTTATGTAGGTGGCTTGTTTGTATTTTTGTATAATCTGTGAACTCTATATATAAAAGCATACGTATTGATTAACTGGTTATTGTTAGTAAAGTAACAAGTCGAAGATCTTGCAACATGAAGAGTTTATTCGTCGGTATGTTTTTTTTAATGATTATGGATGTAACATAATATATGGGTATATTAATTACATACTTATATAATTATACTAGCAGTAATAATTGACCTTCAATTGTAATTGATGATCTTATAATATTTTTTTTTAATTTAATTTATGATCTTAATTTTTATATTAATTTTTCATAATTTTGAAATGTTTGTTGTTGTGAAAACCCGATATCTATGAAGTTTTTTTTAATGATAATTTTATCATGACAAATGTATGTACAAATGTATTTTTTGACTACTCAAAAAATACATTTATATATTACTTTTTATCCAGAGTAGAAAAAGTCATATAAAAATGTATTTTTAGGCCAAAGAAACAGGAATCCAAAAATATTTAGAGGCGTATAGTAGAAACATCGCGTGATCCAAGAACTGGCATCTATTTTGCCCAGGGTATTAATTTTGCCTTTGACCGTGGCAATTCTTTGTCTTGAAGACGTTGTTTTCTAGGAGAGATCTGGATCAGTTGAGTTATCCATAGATCCATAGAAATTTAAGGCGGTGATTTGATAGCTCAACTGGTATATGTATATATAATAATATTCTGTACATATCTGTAAATACATTTTTGGTGTTCCTTGGAAGTTAAAAGGATATGATTACGTTTTAAAAACTAAAAAGAAACAACTTCATTGAATGAAATTTCAGCATATATCAAATTTTTAGTGGAAAGTAGAAGTAGAAGATGTATTTTTGTATAAATATATACTATGTGTAGGCCAAATAAACGCACCGCTCCAATGAGACAGCGAGGTATCGAAGTACACGAAAACATCATCGATGTATACAATTTTTATATTTTCGTAAATTTTTCAGCTCGACCGATTTTGATAAAATTTAAATAGACCACCTGTGAAGTATACCCTTTCAAACAAAAAAAGGATTTTCCAAATCGGTTCGGGCGTTTTCGAGTACTCGGTGAACATAAATAAAAACAAAAGAAAAAAAAAAAAAAGATTCCGATGAATTGAGAACCTCCTCCTTTTTTATGAAGTCGATGAAGGTTGAATGAAGGATGATGAAGGTTTTCTGTTAATGGATCACAGGAAACCTTTGAATTTTTGCTATGTCCGTTTGTCTGTCTGTCTGTTTTTTTACGTAAGACACATTGTCAATCACGACCGACGTGGCTCGCAAATAAACTATTATTATAATAATAAATTATTTGCGTGCCACGAATAATTACAACTTAGTTTATCACTTTTAAGTAACTAATCGGAACTACGAGCAGATATAATGTTAGTGGAAATAAATCACAGAACCATCTAGCCCCAAATTAAGCAACCCTTGTAAAATGGGTATCAGAGGACTGATGTCATACCTATTCATATACATGTAAATAATTACGTTTTAAAAATTAAAAAGAAAACCGACTCCATTGAATACAATTTGAGACTTTTTGAGATTTTTGTTTTATCCATATTTTATATATAAAATATGGATAAAACAAAACGCGCTGCTCTGCACTGCACGTAACAAAAATTATCGATGTATACAATTTTTAGATTTTTTATGATAGATTAAAAACCGCTCCTGGGAAGTATACCTTTTAAAACACGTTTTTTTTTTCAAATCGGTTCAGGCGTCTTTGAGTTAGGTATCGGTAGACATACATAAAAAAAAAAAGAATCCGACGAATTGAGAACCTCCTCCTTTTTTATGAAGTAGGTTAAAATACTTTTTATTATACCTAATCATTTTTTTTTATCTTTTTCATTCAGTGTCAATCGTAGTGCTGGGTATGGCAATATGTCTGCCATCAACATCCAGCCTATTATGTCAATGCGCACCTTACCCACCTGAAATCTGTGGAACTGATGGCATAACATACTACGGATGGTGTAATTTTAACTGTGCTAAAAGTAATGTGAATTATATACTAGAAATTGATCATATGGGTCCCTGTAATCTTCTTGCACAGAAATCACCATTGCCAGAATCATCAACTCTACCAAAATCACCAGTAGGATCGCCGATCTTGCGGAGGTATTAAAAGGTCATCCCTTGATTTATTCAGCGAATTAAATATCGTTTTCTGATTCGAACTGTTTTTTATTTTTAATAAATAAATATGTATAAATATTGGTGGGTATTGCACACAACACTTTTTGACGACCTCTGTGGCGTAGTGGGCTTAGGTCCGGCTGAGACGCAAAAGGTTGCGGGTTCGATTCCCGCCGCGAGACAAATGTTTGTATGATCTGCAAGTATTTGTCTCGGGTCTGGATGTTTCTATGTATAATATGTATGTATTTACAAAAAAAAAAGTATATAAGTAGTATATCAGTCATGTGGTACCCATAACACAAGCTCTGCTTACTTTGGGGCCAGATGATGCTGTGTAGAATGTCCGGTATTATTATTATTATTATTATTAGCCCTAGACTACGTATAGCTTTTAATATGGTGTCTAGATGGCTAATAGAATACTTATATGTTTTTAAATACATACATAAGATAGGTACTTTATAACATCTAGACACAGAACAAACATCTATGTTCGTCACACAAATGTGTGTCCGGGGAAAGAATCGAACCCTCAACCTACAGCGCAAAAGGCAGATCAACTACCAACTGAACTGACATGCCAGTCAATGTAAAAATGTGTTAATATCGCATATAAAACGTTCATTTATCAATGGTGACTCATAAAATAATCCGTATCTTATTCTTGGTACGCATGACTCTTGTAAAAATAATTAAATTTCTGCAATAAATACTAAAATACTTGTTAAGCTCTAAGAAAGTTATAGAACTTTGGTAACACACATTCTTGGTAGCACACATCAGCGGTTTTTTCCGCCGTGCCTCCTCTTTTTTCACTGTACCCCTCGGTTGGTGAAGTTGGTGTGGGAATACCAACCACAGTTTTTATTGCCGTGCCCCACGATTTTTTGTACTATGCTGTGGTGCGATGGCCGGAACGTTCGCGTTGTTCACGCCCATTAGCACTCGTTGTATGATCTCTACAAATCGATAATACGTAAGTATTTACTCACCTACCTAGTATATAAATCAGGTATGTTGGAGAATAACTCTAAAAGTCTCCTCGTCGTGTCTGTTTGTCTGTACAAATGCGATAAACTCAAAAACCACAGAGCCTATTTTCTTACGGTATTTAACAATTGATGAAGTGATTCATGAGGAAGTGTATAAAAGGTCAATAACCGCCCCTAGTTATCTAGGCCACCTGGATACTAATCGAATTGTACCATATTATGAGAATTGCGTCGAGGACGCAGTTCTAATATGGTATAATTCGTTGGTAATATAAGTCATTTAGCTCTGTTAAAACTTGAACATATTTTGTAAAAGACATGCCTAAGGCATTGAGCCAGATAAGGTATCAAAGGCCTTTAGGCGTGCTGCATCGCAAGCCGCACACATTCCCATCCTACTTAAATTCTAAACTTAGCTAGGTAATATTAAACATATTGAAATCTAAAGAATCAATCATTGGTGCGAGCTATACCATGACGGGTGCGATATACGATTCCGTACACAAGTCCGTCTTCTCTGCCAGCGCGCGTGACATTACAAATCATTCATCATCATATCATAACAGCCTTTATGAAGTCCGCTGCTGAACATAGGTGTCCCCAATAGATTTCCAGGATGAACGATTTTGAGCCCTCTCCATCCACCGGCTTCCTGCGATCTTTACAATGTCGTCAGTCCATCGGTTAGGGGGTCGCCCTACGCTTCGTTTTCCTGTCCTTGGTTGCCATTCGAGAACTTTTATTCCTCAACGGTTATCAGTTCTGCGAACTATATGGCCTGCCCATTACCACTTCAACTTGCAAATTTTTAATGCCATGTCGGTGACTTTGGTTATTCTACGGATTTCCGCAACGAAGGGATTTTATCACGATGTGAAACACCCAACATAGCTCTCTCCATAGCATGTTGCGCGACTCTGAGCTTGTGTACGAAGCCAATAGTTGGCCACTAGTTAGTTAAAAATCCTAAAGAAAAATAAATTCGCTCGCGGATTATTCCAGCGGATAAGGACTTCTCAATACAACAAAGATTCACGGCGGTAAACTGCGAAGAACTGCCTGTATACCTGCCAGCGAAAATCAGCGAAAATTTCCGATAGTGCGTGCACCGACGTCTGATTTCAAGTTCCAAACAATTGTGCAAAAAATTCAAACTTTGCCTAAGTCTCAAAATTATTTCCTTTATTTACTTACATGTGGAAGGGTTTCGAAAACATAAGCTCCATTCGGAGCAAAATATTTGAGCAAGGAATGATCAAGGTATTTTGTATACCTATTATGTAACTTTAATGATTTTACAATACTTAATTTCGTTAATATTATTAAAATTTAACACATTCTCACATATTCCAACGCTAGGTTCTACAGAACGAAGGCTCCGGAGATTGAAGAGTTTATAAATTTAATTTGAATTTTTGGTATACTTCAGAAGAAACTATCGAATACGTTTGTACTGTAGCCCAATTCCTATATTCTATTATATTTCTTTAATTTATTCGAAGATATACATAACCAGGTAGTACTTTTAGTTACTAGGTAGCTTCGCACGTATTAAGAGATTTTGAAAATCGATACTACTATCGAATTTTACAAACTAAATCGATTCGGCCCAGCACTGGCACCAATAATAGGGCAGGCCTATTATTTTTTCGTGCGAGGTAGCAAGCGCACGCGCACTCCTTGTTAGTGAAATAAAAGTTCATAAAAATGCCGAAACGTAATCGTGATACGTCCCCGGACAATATTCAACATTATCGGTGAAATATCAAGAAACTCGAACAGCAGAGATATAATCGCCGAAGGATTCTGATCGAAACCTCATCAGACTCAGGTATGCATCTACCCTCACATTATGCTTTATTCGTGATCGCAGCTTTGTGTGTCGGCGCAATAAGCTTATTTGGTACCTTGTTTCAACATTAGTATACTTACGTGCCGTTTTGTGGAAATAATCTATAAATATGTTTTAAATTGAGATAATCCTGGCGGTTAACCGAGAGTTAACACGACGGTTACGACAATTATAATACACTCGCCTGGTGGTTAACCGAGCGTTAACACGAAGGCTATAACAATGATAATGCACTCGCTTGGCGGTTAACTGAGCGTTAACACGATGGCCGCATAACATGAAAAGTATAATGAGGTACCTACCAATGCCTGCTAAGCGTACCTTATGGTATACTACTTTATTATATAAGTAAGCCCGGCAGTTAACCGAGAGTTAGCACGAAGGTCAAAAATATATATTAATTCTCGTTTATCGTGAATTTTAGATGATTCATCTATAAACTCATCTCCGATGTTAGAAACTGGTCTTGCAACGGTTGATGCGATGCTCTCTGCCTTTTTTAAAGCCGACGCCACAGGTTTAGCACCCGCCATAGAGGCTGCTCCACCCGATGATGAATCTGAAGCATTTTTTGAGCTTGACCCAGATCTCCTGGGAGCACTTGGAGAAGAGACAGGAAATGATCCGAAGCTTGGGGACAAAATCCACCAAAGCTTGGTCAAGTGCTGGGATCCTATCCTAAAAATGGGACTGTTGAAAGAAGCAAAAGATAAACTACTATAGGAATATCTTGTGCCTGAAAACTGCACTCTTTTACAAGCGCCTAAGCTGAACAGAGAAGTATCATCGGCTATATCAGAAGCATCTCGTCAGCGGGACAAACGTAAGGAATCAGAACAACAACAACTAGGTGTTGGTATCTTAGCTATCAATAAGGCTATAACCCTAATGCTAACGGGCGATAATAAAATTGAAGCTATAAAAATAATCAGCGACGGATGTCGAATTTTGACGGATCTCCACTACCAGGAAACCCATGCTCGGATTAGCGTCATCAATTATGCACCAGCTAAGCCGTTTCTGAACATTGTTCAAGATAGTGAAAGAGACGACACGCTTTATGGAAATAAGTTGATAGAAAAAAATAAAGCTTCAAAAATGATCGAAATACAAGGTTTATCGATCAAAAAGATTATTAAAACACCAAAAAACGCCTCGATGACTGAACAAGCGGCGTCAAGTACTCGTTATCAGTACCAGTATAAGTCAACCGGTGCACAGCAGGGAAACTGGTCGGGACCTTCGTGCTTCCAGCAGAACAGGGGGGGCGCAGAGGGTCGGGCAGGACGAACTACTCTGTGACGAGCCGCCGTCCTCCGCCGCAGCAGCGGACAGCGAGCGCGACAGGTCCAAACAAACCGATGAAATCTGTGACGCGTCAATAGTGCAGGTAAAACATGCCGGTAGAATCTCGCATTTCTACGATTGTTGGCTCAATATTACTTCTAACGCCGTAATTTTAGACTGGATACGTAACGGTTTTCCTATACCATTGGAACACCATGTGTCACAAACCTTTATACCAAAGATATCGTGGTCACCAGCAGAAAAAAATGACATTACTATAGCTATTATAAAGTTATTAGACCTTGGGGCTATAAGGACTTGTAAGCCTTCTAGTGATCAGTATATTTCAAAATATAAATAACTTTGTTTCTAAATTACATTTTAAGATGGAAGACTACCAAACAGCTCCTAGATTAATTCCTGCTAACGGGTTCATAGCTACAATCGATTTGAAGGAAGCCCATTTACTTATACCTATTCGAGAATCGAACCGTAGATTCTTAAGATTTCAATTTGAAAACGACAAACAGGTTGTAATTACATATGAGTTTAATTCCATGCGATATGGGCTTTCAGCAGCCCCCAGAGTCTTTACCAAGGTTATGAAAGAAGTAATATCTCACCTAAGATATAAAGGTTTTCAAAACGTGTGTTATTTAAACGATATACTTTGCATAGGTAATAATTACAACAAATGTTACACAAATGTACAAACTACTTTATATCTTCTCGAATGCTTAGGGTTCATAGTAAATTATGAAAAAAGCTCCCTTGTCCCCAATTAATCATGCAAGTACCTGGAATTCATGTTTGACTCCTAAGATCAAACAATTTCTTTACCATTAGAAAAACTTCATAAAACCCTTAGCCTAGTCGAAAATTTTTTACTTTTGCGTAAGTCTGTCTGTGAATTTGCTCAATTAATCGAAGTCTTATTAGCCGCGTGTCCTGTAGTCAAATTCTGCTGGCTTTGCACTAAACTTCTCGAAAGACAAAAATTTCTAGTTTTACATTAATTTAAACCTCATTCCACAATTTTGAAAGACCTGAATTGGTGGAAAAATAACGTCTTAAAGACCAATAATTCATTCAAGATAGCCAACTTTGACTCTGAAATATACACAAACGCTTCACGTACTGGTTGGGGAGCAGTGTGTGATAACGAAAAGCTCATGGTGCTTGGAAAAGTAGTGAACTTGAATCACACATCAATTATTTGGAATTGTTAGCTGTCTTCTTAGCCCTAAAATATTTTGCAGGAGAAAAGTCTAACTGTTCCATACTACTGCGTGTAGATAACACAACAGCTATCAGCTACGTAAATCGAATGCGAGGAATTTAGTACCCTCATCTCAACAACCTGGCTAAACAAATTTGGCAGTGGTCAGAAGAAAGAAATATCTGGTTATTCGCTTCTTACATAAATACTAAAGACAATTTAGAAGCCGATGCCGAATCTCGAAAACTCAATCCTGACATCGAATCTGAACTATCAAATTCAGTTTACTAACGAATATCAAACATTTCGACACCAGAAATCAATTTATTTGCTTCTCGGGCCAATGCCAAATGCCACCACTATGTGTCATGGAAAAAAAACCCTGACACTCTTACCATAGACGCTTTCACAATTCACTGGAATACACAGTTCTTTTACGAATTTCCTCCTTTTCCTCTGATACTCAAGTGCCTTCAAAATATTATAGAGGAAGAAGCTACAGGCATCTTGATCTTTACCTTCTGGCCATCTCAAGCTTGGTATCTACAATTAATGAGCATTATTACGTCCAAAAATATCTGGCTCAATCCTAGTGAACACTGTATGAAATCCTGTTACAGAAATCCACTAATCCTGGGTGCCGCAATACTCTCAGGCAGGCGTTTTCGTCGCGTAGCGTCCCGGAATCAGCCTTGAACCTAATGCTGGCATCCCTATCCAACAATACGATTCAGCAATATAGCGTCTCATTTAATCTGTGGTGGGAATTCTGTAACGGTAACAACTATAATACCTTTGATTGCTTTCTTCCCCCGTTTTTGTGCTTTCTAAGTGAGCAGTTTAACAAGGGAACATCCTATGGATCTTTAAATAGCCACAGATCTGCTTAATCCCTCTTATTAGGAAATAATATTGGGTCAGACGATCGAGTTAAAAGGCTTCTAAAGGGAGCATTCAAATTAAAACCTAGTTTTCCAAAGTACTGAAGCACTTGGGATCCACAAATAGTGCTCAATAACATCTGTAACTGGTAACCAAATCGAGAACTAAATAGGGAAAAACTAACAAAAAAATTAGTAATTTTGCTAGCATTATGTACAGCCCAACGCGTTCAAACTATGTCACTGATAAAACTAGAAAACACAAGTTTCACTTCTAACGGCATCATGGCAATCAAAGACATTTTAAAAACATCCGCGGCAGGTCGAGAACAGCAAACCTTGTTCCTACCGTACTTCCGGGAAAATGCCTGAATCTGCCCTGCGACCATCCTCGAGGATTATCTCTTTGTCACAAGGGAAGACCGGCCTCTAAATGTATCCAATTTCTTAAAAACTGTGAAGCGCCCCTATAAGGGCGCGACAGCACAGTCAATAAGCAGATGGATAGAACAGGCACTGTCGGAGAGCGGCGTGGATGTGAGGGCGTTCAGCGCGCTCAGCACGCGGCACGTATCTACGTCTGCGGCCGCCGCGGCAGGGGTATCCGTCGATACTATTAGGAAAGACGCAGGATGGACTAGTACGTCGAAGGTGTTTGCCAAATTTTACTAAAGACCTATCGTAAATGTCGACAATTAACTTTGCCCGATCAATTTTACAGAATGTTAAAGCTTTATTTTAAGGAAGTTACTTAAGACTGATCACTGATTCATGTATAATAATGTAATGATATTATGTATGTTTTTGAAGTTATCATTATGTCTAAGTTTGTGAATTAAAGTACAGATTAAAACACCGTTTATAATTAAACTTATATTTTATTACTAAGTACAAATGCAAATCTCTAAACATCTACCTGTTTATATGTATATCTTCGAATAAATTAAAGAAATATAATATGTGATCAAAAGAACTTCTGTGAAGTTCGATCAATATTATATGAGTTATTTATTCGAAGATATAAGGGCCCTCCCAGCCCAACCCAATATTTTGCATTTGCTTCAATAATCTCTAAATGAATGACGTCTTGAATAGGGCAGGGCCAGTGCTGGGCCGAATCGACTTAGTTTGTAAAATTCGATAGCAGTACCGATTTTCAAAATCTCTTAATACGTGCGAAGCTACCTAGTAACTAAAAGTACTACCTGTTTATATGTATATCTTCGAATAAATAACTCATATAATATTGATCGAACTTCACAGAAGTTCTTTTGATCACATATAATGTGTTAGATGCAAAGTGCTTGTGACGCAAGATAATTGTGTCTTGAATATATGATGTAATAACCATAATAATTAATACCAGCACAAAAGTTAACTTTTACGTTCATTAGCCTATTTTATTTTTGGGATAACTATTTTTGTTATTTATGAGGATAGAGGTAGGCCCAAATTAAGATGAATAAACTGTGTAAAAGATGATACTATATAATACCTACATTATGTAAAAGAAATCCCAACAAATACATAATACATAAATGTAAAAGATTCGGGACAAACTCCGTTCGGGGTTGACGTTGACGTCGATACAAGAGTTGAGTTCTGAGCGGATGCCAAGTTCAACATCAGTTCCTTAAATCATAGCTATAGGAATGTACAACGTCATTCAATATATTTAAGAGAAAATATATAACGTTTAGTGATATTGAACTTTATTACTTGGCAAGTTTAATTACTCAGTCAATAATTACGTGTAATGTGCTGTACATGTTTAAATTTGTACTTTGATAGTTGTTTAATTCATTTTATATTCATGTACAAAATACCTAGATATTAAGTGAAACAAAAAACTTGTAAAATTGTAAACTTCGATATTAGGAACTATTGAAAAGATCCACTATTTAGTGTTTTTTCATTTTTTTCATTGTTTACGCGTAATGATCTACTTTCGTGCCAAATTTCAAGTTTCTAAGTCATATAAAAATATTGAGTATTGAAGAGTAAGTCAGTCAGTGAGTTAGAAATGGTACTTTTTAGACCATAATAACTTGAGACCTATAATAGTATTCATAAAATTTTTAGGTGTCTAAGGGGGTCTAATTAACAAGCAAATTTTCAAGAATGTAAATTTTCTATTTTTTGAGTTATGGAGTTGTCAAAAGTAGCTTAAAATGGTTTGTGTAAATAAACACTGCAGGCGCGTCGCCCGTTTCTTCCCCGAACTTGGCTGATACACTGCCGTGTTTCTAGATTGCGTTACTACTGAGATTACGGATGACAGAGGGGAGTAAAAAAGGAATCCCATTCTCACCGCAACTCCAATTTAGTTAAATTACAGCAGAGAGATGATGATGATTTTTAATATATATAAGACATTATCCTTAAGATGGGCGCCTAACTCTTCCCATCATCTTCCCTCCATCTTAAGGATTGGACCACAGTGGCTTTAGACAGGGACGATTGGAGAAAGCACATACTAGAACCTAAAAAAATGGAAATGTGTGATATTGACTTTGGTATTCTAAAAAATGGAGATGAGTTTGTCAACCAGGTATGTACGAAAAACTAACTACTGTACAAACCGTGGACATGTCCAAATATACGTTGTTTGGACGTGCTTTACTTATTTCTTCATAAACAAAGAGATGACTACAAGATAAAAAAAGACTACCAAGGATTTATTGGTTATTGTTAGTAAAGTAACGAATTAAAAATATTGCAACACAAAAAAAATATTCGTCTGTAAGTTTTTTTAATTAATTGAGGATTAATTTAAAAAACACATATCATTTAAACGTGGGTTTTACTTATTACATATAATTATACTAGAAGTTTTCTGCTCCTTATAATACAAACATTGATTTGTTTGGAGCTTTATTATAGATGGTATGAATTAACCATCAAACTAAATTTTTCATCTTCTATTTTTTTTATTATTTTTGTTTGTTGTGGTGAAAAAACTGCTCTGTGATCATTTGATTAACATTAAAGTTTGTAATGGTTTTTGATAGAGTCCGAAGTTTTCCTTTTCTACTGGCTAAACTACTGTTTTGCATTTATAAATAAAAAAATTATAAAGAAAGAGAAAGAAAGAAAGATATATATTTATTTGCCTAAAAACACATTAAAATCTATTATTTGGCTAACTATATGGTGTCGAATTAGTTTAGGACCAGACCACTGGTCATTCTTATCCTTACCTTGTATACCTTCACTATGTTCGTGATCCGTGATCCGTTTTTTATGATGTTACGCTTTTGGCTACCTTACCATTTTAATTTATTATCCCCAAGACTTGCTAAAAAGCTTGAAATGTCAGCAAGTTCAAGTTTTTGAGAAAATAACTGGTAAATACTTTAATGCTATGGCTCTGTAGATAAAGTTAATTTAAAAAGCTGCATCCTAGCTTTTTCTTTTTCTACACAAGATACAGTTTCAATAACGACCGACGTGGCACGACACAGCAAATAAACATTTTCAGTTTAGTTTATCACCAATAAGTAACTAAGAGCGAGACCATAGGCAGATATATGTTAGTGGACAAAATATGTAGAACCATCTAGCCCTCAAAATAAGCAACGCTTGTAATATGGGTACTAGATGACTAATATCATACCTACTCATATAAATGTAAAAACATTATTGAACGAGAAAATCAAAATTTAGTATAAAGTTTTTGAATGTTATTCGTGAAGTGCGACATCATCACAGATCGATTCAATTAAATTAGTAGTAGTAATTAGTATCGATTAAAGTATCGGTTATAGTGTCGATTATAATATCGATTATTGTATCGTTTAAAATATCGATTATAATATCAATTAGATAGTATCGATTATAGTATCATTTACATGGTATCGATTATATATTATCGATTATAGTATAGATTATAATATCGATTATTGTATCGATTATAGTATCGATTATAATATCGATTATAAAATCAATTATATAGTATCGATTATAGTATTATAGTGCTCGAGACTCTGGAACTTAGTTACAGCGTTTAGCTACTCACCTATCAGCCTCCATGCTCTACACTTGACCTACTTTTCAGTTATACTGTTAGATCTTTTCCGACTGAGATACAGGTTTTGACCAGATTAGTAGTTCCACGTTTACGTCGACAAATAATAATCACACGCCGCCCGCACACAAAAGCGGCGGTGCGCCGGGTACACTCTCGTCGCGCCGGCGCGGCTTACACGTCTTCTACTTATATTCTCTTTTTTTTTTGTAAATACCTACATACATATTATACATAGCTTGTATGGTGACTAGATGACTGATAGAATATTTATATAGTTTTAAATACATACTTATGATACTTCATGTTACCCAGACACAGAACAAACACCTATGTTCTTTAATTCCCAAATAATTCTCAAATAGTAAGTACATATACGTAATACTTACATAAAAGTACCCAACATACTTTAATAATGATTGCTGGGTTTTCATTTACCTATGTACTGCATAGGTAGGTAAATGCAAATGCAATTGTTTAAAAAAATACATACCTTTCTGCCTATATTACGCTACAGATGGTTTAGGTCGGTATGTAAAAAAAACAAACAAATGTTGGAAGGTTAGGTAGGTACCTACGAGAAGAGTACCTACTTTAATGCCTAGAACCCACGCATACGAGCACAACACTGACAGACACGGCAAAACGACACGATCTCTCAAAATGTTACAGTCCTGGTCCACATTTAGCGTAGCAAGTACCGTAACATGTTACGGAGCCACAGTACGATGAATTGTCACAAATGTGGACCCACCTTTAAAAAACTAACTTGCCAAGCGCGCACTGCGGATTAATTCTAGGCGAGAATATTCGCCGAAAGTTTATCGCGGCTGGCAAATTATTGGTTGCACGCATTAACGGTTATATCAGTAACTTACGGTATTTCCGCTAAACCTGCCTTGACCTGTGGTTTTTTTTTACTACCCGGGGTAATTTCCGCTGTACCACGCGATTCTTACCGCCGTACCCCGCCGTTGTTTCGCCGAGTCGCAGTATTTTCCGCCAGTCTCCGTATTTGTGCTATGCCTCGCGGTTATTTCCGCACTAACTAAAATTATTCTCGCCGCACCCCGCGGTTTCTTCCGCCCGTAGTTTCTATAGTACTATGTTATATTCTGTGGAGCGATTCTTCTGTTTTTTGGATGTGCTCGGTCTGTAGGTACGCGTTTTTCATGTCCATTAGCACTCGTTGTATGATCTCTACAAATCAATAATATTAAGTGTTTTCCACCTATCTCACCTATCTAAAAAATCAGACAGGACTAAAAAAAATTATGTAAAGGTAATCATGTCAACTTAAAAAAAATTAAATTAGCTGGTTATTACAAGGTATTTCCTACGAGTCAGTTCTTACCAAATCTGGTAGGCCGCCTCAAGGACTATGTTGTGGCTTGACTACTTTTGAAAAGCCAGGACCGACGACTTTACCTGCTCTCCGAAGCACGAAAGCACAACTGCGGCCACCCATAGTTACTAACCGCGCACAATTTTGTTTAACTTTGTGAATGTTATGTTAGCTGCAAACGCTTTTCACAATACTTAAGTAGGTTATTATAGAGACATTTTTTTAATTTATTATTTACCAATTTCTTGCGATAGCTTCACATTTTATTGTTTTTAACCCGGAGGTTGGTAGTAAAACATTTCCAAAGAACATAAGCACGTTTTTGGTTTTTTATATAAATACGTTCCTAGTGCCTACATACCAACCTAGGATAGATACCTAGGTATAAAAAAGATCATCAGTATCAGTACATATTACATACAGAGCCCCCCGCCACGTCTGTCTCAATGCGATAAGCTCAAAAAATACAGAACGGATTTTCCTACTGTTTTCAAAAATCATTGATTCACCCGTGTAAAGGTTGTGCGGGTTGCTAGTTTTATAATATTTTTGCACCCTTAGTATAGCAGGATTCAATTGAAGGTTTATTGTTATGTATGGTCAGTAAACCTCCCTAGTAATCTAGGCCACCTGAATACCTCTGTGCAGTTCTTATTGGGATGGGTGACCAGCGGTATTATTAGTTGGTCATATGGGTTGTCAGCCTCGGTTAAAATTTGTTCATATTATGTGAAGTAGCTACGTACCTACCTACTTTAAGCTGGAGGTAAGATTAAATATTGGAGACGTGCAGCATCACAATTTATTTATTTTATTTTATTTTTATTTTATAATTTTTGGAGAACTTACAGCTAGGTACATTAATAATAATTACAAATAATACATGTTTATAAAACATGTATGCAGAAGGCCAATTATAAGTTCACACTGATAGATATAACATATATATGTATGTAATGAAAAATACAGTACAAGTGAAAACCTAAACAATACAAAGTAAAACAAAAGAGAAAATAACTGGGAATAGTTTAAAAATACATAGATCAAACAACAAACTAAGCTATGTAAGTAATAATGAACATAATAAAATCTAAAGAATCAATCATCGGCATCGGTGCAAGCTAGTTCATTAGGAAAAAATAATTTGATTGCGGATTTCACGGCACGGCGGTAAAAACCGCAATGAATTTGCATCCTGCAGCGAAAAGCCGCGGAAATTCCCGCTAGTGCGAGCGCCTATGTCGGATTTCATGTTCCACAGAATAACGCAAAATAATTCGTAGTGTGCCCTGGGCCTAAATTGACTTGAGTGTTTGATATAAATTTCGAATTATTATCTCCACGCGTTCTTGAAAAAAAGGGTCTTGACAGACAGACGGACGGACGGACAACAAAGTGATCCTATAAGATTTGCGTTTTTTCCTTTCGAGGTACGGAACCCTAAAATATGTGATATAACTAAAAATTAAAGGTTTTTGGAAATTTCCCTTTATATGTGGTTTCCCTTCATGCCAAATTTCATGATTCTAGGTCGACTGGAAGTACCCTTTAGGTTTTGATTCCCTTGCGAGTAGTTGCGAGTTTGAAAATATGCGACTTAAATTGCTGTTTCTTTTGATTGCGGTGACATAGAAGTTTTATTTTGTTACAGCTTAAAGCTATGACTGACCTGAGTATTTGATATGAATTTCAATTTAATACCTTTACGTGTTCATGAGGAAAGGGGTAGTAAGTTTAAAATTATTAAAAATATTTTTATTATATGATGTAACCAAAAAAATTACGGATTTCGCAATTTTCTCTTTATCTGAGCTATAAGACGTTGCTTCGTACCAAATTTCAAGATTCTGAGTTCACGGGAAGTACCCTGTAGGTTTTGATTCCTTGGCGAGTGTCGAAAATTTGCGGCATAAACGGCTGTATCTTTTGATTGCGTTGGCTTAGAAGTTTAATTTTTTCACAGCTGTAAGGGACCGTAGACTTGAATATTCGATATAAATTTCAGTTTGATACCTCTACGCGTTCCTGAGAAAAAGGGTCTTGACAGACAGACGGACGGACGGACAACAAAGTGATCCTATAAGGGTTCCGTTTTTTCCTTTCGAGGTACGGAACCCTAAAAAGAACTACTGAAAAACGAAAGGTTGCCGGTTGTATTCCTTCCCGCACTTAGCGAAAAAAAAATATTTAAATTTAGGTACAAATAATGCTAGTGTGGTATCAGGATTATGCATTAAGTTTTAAGAATAGCTTATGAATATAATGGGTATTAAGCTAGAATAATTTAATTTTGCTACTTTTTTTGTGGTTAGACCATGTTATTTTAAGATAAATACAACGATAGTGTTGTTTGGAAACGTGGAAAACGGAAATAAGCTGTCTACGCCCTGTTACATAGGCTGTGTTGATAAACACAATGGAAGAAATATTGTCCTTAAAAAATATCAAGAAAGAAAGAAAATATTTAGAAAAAATAGAAGTAGAATAAAGAAATATATTTATCTGTGACAGTATGTTTGACAAAATACATGAAAAATTACAAACAATACATAAATAAGGCCGTCACAAAAAGGCTCCAACTCAGCATTAATGTATCCCGCATTACCTACCAAGCGCTGGTCTTCCTTTGGAACCCGATCGGATGAAGCACGGATGTCACTGCTTTTACAACTAGGCACAACCGCATTCAATTTTTTTTATATAAGTTTAATACTAAAGTCATAAGTGGGTAGATAGTAATAAATAGTACTTTGCAAATTTTAATAACGAGTACGTATGTTATAATTACGTTTTAAAAACTAAAAAGAAAACCGATGAAGTCGGATACAATTTGAGAACATAAAATATTAAATTATAACAAAACATAATTTTTTTAGTGGAAAGTACATGTATTTTGTTTATTTATATACTCGTTATATAGGTAGACCAACTAAACGCACTGCTCTGCACTGCACGTAACGAAAATATCATCAATGTATATAACTTTTAGAGTTTTGATCAGTTGAGCTATCTATAGATCGCTTTAACGGTCCTTAGATAGCTCTACTGTTTCACATGTATTTTATTTTATTGTTTATTGTTCTGTACATATCTGTAATTATTTTTGTAAATAAATGTATTCACACATCATTGCTTGTAATATTGGCATTGGTCGTTGAATGACAGAATATTTGCATCAAATAAATATTTGATCCGAAAGGGAATTGAGCCAACAACCTACAGCGCAAATGACAGAGCTATACCCACTGAGTTGTGAAGCCCATCGTTATACTCAGTAGCCGATATCTATAATATACCTACTCATATTTTTATTACTTTGACTAGCTGACCCGGCAAACTTCGTACCGCCTCAGAATCATTAAATAAAAAACCTTTTAAACCTTCCCTGGACTTCCACAAACATTTCAACACCAAAATCAGCTATCAGTCCAGCCGTTCTCGAGTTTTAGCCAGACTAACGAACAGCAATGGATTTTTATTATATAGATTCAGTGGTTACCGCGGTGCTAAGTCTAGCATATTGGTTGCCATCCATCAACGGTACAATAACTTGCCAGTGCGCAGCTTACCCACCTGATATCTGTAGCTCTGATGGCGTAACATACCAAGGATGGTGTAACTATAACTGTGAGAAAGTTAATTGGAAAAAAGATCTAGAAATCGATCATATTGGTAAATGTGATCCAGATATTCAAAGATCACCACGTCCTGAATCATCAGCTCTACTAGAATCACCAGTTATGCAAGAATACCCTGTTCTTAAGGGATTACCGATCTGGAGGTAGTAGAAGACTATCCCAGGATATTTTTTATAAAATTGGTTTTCTGATATCAATGCTCTTTTTATATAGCAAATGTAAATATCGCATATGAGAAAGAAAGAAAGAAAGAAAAAATTATAATATTCAGCATACACATAAAACAAAACGACGACGACGTTTGACGTCCTCTGTGGCGCAGTGGGCTAAAGTTCAGCTGAGACGCAGAATGTTGCGGGTTCGATTCCCGCCGCGGGACAATTTTTGTATTATCTGCAAGTATTTGTCTCGGGTTGCGGTGTTTCTATGTATAATATGTAATATGTATTTACAAAAAATATATAAGTAGTATATGAGTCATATGGTACCCATAACACCTTAGGGCCAGATGATGCTGTGTGAAATGTCTTGGATTATTTATTGATTTATTAGGAGTTAACAAAAAAGACTGAAATATAGACCCAAAAAAGTTTTTTTTATGAACACAATTAACAACATAAGTACCTACAACAAGGCGTCAAAATTAGCACAATCATGTGTGTGCGGATAGAGCTAATAAATCAATATTATGGTGTGATATGCTTCAATAGCAGCATGTGCTTCCAGGCACGCAAGTAGCGGCTGGTTTTCAGTTTTATTATATGTTCAATCAATTGTTATTCATAGAATAATAATTTCCTATACTTAATTGGTACTCGTAGGTACACAAGGTGCAACTCGTAGGTACCTACGACTCTTGAGAAATTAATTATATTGCTTCAATATCAATAAAAATACTTATGAAGCACAAACTCCTAGTAATCAGAAGAATTAGTCATGGATTTTTTACACTTGCGTTTTATGTTCCACCTATAAATCAATATAAATATTATAGCGTTATTTTAACGAACATAATTGATTTTTAATGTTAGCATAACCGAATAAAAAAGAAATTATGGGATTTCACGATAAATTTATACTCATTCAATCTAAATTAAGCGTAAAATCCTGTTAATTATACAATTTTTGTATTATTCTTTAGAACAAACTACTTTCAATTAAGATACCGCACACTTATAAAGCAACCTTTCATAGGATCTCTCTATAGATAATATGCGTCATGCGTTTTCTATTAGAATAATATAACTCTTCGTAACTAAGATAATTTGAACTCAATTTGAACGTAATTGTATTTATTTTAGTTTATAGTTACTGTATTTAGAAGCTTATCCTCAATCTTACAGGAGTAAGATTGAGGATAAGCTTCTAAAAATATATTTATATATAGGAATAAAAATAGTTTATCAAACAGTATATTATACTTATAAGTACTACTTTACTAAATATAAATATATATAATATAAATAAATATTACCCAGGCCGGAACCGAAATTGCAATTCAAACGACGATGGTTGTGTAAACTCTTATAACAATATTCAAATAGTCTTCCAGTTTAAAACACCATCTCCAATGACAAATAGTATCACTTGTCTTCATATTTGCACACCATTATAGCTCTTATTTACTTCAAAGAATAAAATGGTAAGGCAGTGGTTTTAGCGCTGAAATATTGTAATTCTATGTGCAATGTTTTTGACACCCCTGTGTCCTAGATTTCGAGATTTTTCGAGAGAGAATATGCGATACGATAATTTGAATTTGACACCGAAATAACAATCAATTCGACTGTTTTCATCGAACGCTTCAACGACGCTATCGTTTCGTTATATCGAAATCGGTTTGCCGAATTGACGCAATGGATTACAGTAGTAAGCATATATCCATACTAATATAATAAATTCGTAATACATACAATTTTTTTATTTATATGACTTAAAAACGTAGGTCCAAAATTCCACGTTTTCTACACACAGTCGAACATAAATACATGCTTATTAAGAATTATATAGCAAAAGTTACCTGCAGAATAATATTATGCAGAGGTTTCGCCGACGTCAGTAAAAGTGGTCTGGTGAACCGCGGGCCCAGCCCATACATTAGTATGGGATGCTACTTGCGTAGACACCCTGGCCGCATCCCATCT
Source organism: Lampropteryx suffumata (assembly GCA_948098915.1). NCBI lineage: Eukaryota > Metazoa > Arthropoda > Insecta > Lepidoptera > Geometridae > Lampropteryx > Lampropteryx suffumata. The sequence goes on from OX402558.1 coordinate 6,923,209, forward strand.
GTCGGGGACTTCCGTTAAGGCTGGTGCGGTGGATGAATATGCCGAGGACTTCAAAAACCGCAAATATGCTTGTTTGGATAAGGCCTACATATTTGAGCCTTTGGAGTCGAGACCCTGGGCCCGTGAGGAACAGGAGCCCACCGCATTTTCAAAATTATTTCACGGCGCCTGGTAGATACGTTGCATGACCCAAGAGCTGGCTCCTATCTGGCTCAGCGTATTAGCATTGCCATTCAACGTGGTAATGCCGCCAGTATCTTGGGAACGCTGCCCTCTGGCAGTGATCTGGATCAGTTGAGCTATCTATAGATCGTTTTAAACGGTCCTTAGAAAGCTCAACTGTTTCACGTGTATTTTATATTATTGTATATTATTTTGTACATTTCTGTAATATTACTCTAAATAAAAGTTGTACATCCCCTAGTGCTTACATGCCAACCTAGGTACCTAGGTTATACAAACTCCCCTCGCCGCGTCTGTCTGAATGCAATAATCTTAAATAACAGAACGGATTCTCGTACGGTTTAAACCAATTGATGAAGTGATTCATGAGGAAGGTTTAGGAATATATTTCATGACATCTGCGCAGTTTTTTTTCGATTGGTGACCGTATAATTAGTTGGTAATTTAGGTCGTAAGTTAAAATTGTAATTATTATGTGAAAGACGTAGCTACCCACTTAAGGCATGTAGCATCGCAAATCGCACACATACTCTATTCAATTAGTCAAACTTAAGCTAGGTAAATAATAAAAAAATGTGAGCCGTCAAGTGACGGCTCACATTTTGCAGATGTGAAACATCGAAATTATTCTGTATAATAGGCATAAAAGTACTAAGACAGAAACTAAATATGGCATGATTAAACGTAAAATTATTGTATTTTGTTTTGTTGGTGAATTTTTCAATTCTTGTGAGAAAATAATAATCTTCAACCATATTATGACCAACTACATATACCCAAATGAATAACAATACACAATATCCAAACGCAATATCTACTAAATTTATTATCCAACTTATGCGTAACATTATTTACGTTTTAAAAACTAAAAAGAAAACCGACTTCATTGAATGAAATTTGAGCCTGTAATACATTTTTAGTGGAAAGTAGATGTATTTGTATATTATAATATGGGTAGGCCAAATAAACGCAACGCTCCAATGAGACAGCGAGGTATGAAAATACATGAAAACATCATCGATGTATAACAATTTTTAGATTTTCGTATATTTTTCAGCTCGACCGATTTTGATAAAATTTATATGGGACTACCTGTGAACTCCAGGCCACTCATAATGTAATGCGAAAAAAGTTTTATGTATGAAGCCCTGGGTGATTGTAATTAATAAAAACAATGTGATTATTTACCAGTTAAAATACCATAGTTCCAATTCTGAATTTTCCTCAACATTATTTTGATAGCTAAATTGAACAGTCGTGATTAATTGATTTTTCAATTTATGTTGGATCTGCGTCAAGAACATTTTCGTGCGATGATTTTTTCGATTTCAAATGTGGCCTAAAACCGGATGAGTCTTTTGATTGTTTTCAAATGGCATTTTGAAGGCCCTTTTGAAACGACTATCTACCGGTGGCATAACGAATTTTGGCGCGGTTTCTACTTTAGGGGTTTAAAAAAGAAATGGTTGTCCTTCGACGGCTGTTACCTAGGAAATCGTGCTAGCTGGGAAAAAAATTAAATCAAGAAAACACGAATTAGTTTTGATAACACAATTTAGTTGCGGTTATATTAAAAACTTGTTTCGTTTAATAATACTAACGCACATTACAAAGGTTTAAATATTATTTTTATGTAGCTGGCTTGTTTGTAATTTACATCTCAGAACTCTATATATAAGAGCATACGTATAGATTAACTAGTTATTGTTAGTAAAGTAACAAATCGAAGGTCTTGCAACATGAAGAGTTTATTCGCCGGTAAGTTTTTTTAATGATTATGGATGCAACATAAAACATTGGTATACTAATTACATACTTATATAAATAAACTAGCAGTATTAATTGACCATCAAATTAAATTTATGATCTTATAATATAATTAATTTAATTTATGATCTTAATTCTTATATTAATTTTTCATAATTTTGAAATGTTGTTGTTGTGAAAACCCGATATGTAAGAAGTTTTTTTAATGATAATTTATCATGACAAATGTATGTACAAATGTATTTTTTGAGTACTCAAAATATACATTTATATATTACTTTTTATCCAGGGTATAAAAAGTAATTCATAAATGTATTTTTAGGCCGAAGAAACAGGAATCCAAAAATATTTGGAGGCGTCTGGTAGAAACATCGCGTGATCCAAGAACTGGCTTCTATTTTGCCCAGGGTATTAATTTTGCCTTTGACCGTGGCAATTCTTTGTCTTGAAGACGTTGTTTTCTAGGAAAGATCTGGATCAGTTGAGTTATCCATAGATAATTTAAAGCTGTGATTTGATACTAACTTATATAGGTATATATAATAATATTCTGTACATATCTGTAAATACATATTTGGTCTTCCTTGGAAGTTAAAAGGATATGATAACGTTTAAAAAACTAAAAAGAAAACCGACTTCATTGAATGAAATTTCAGTATATATTAAATTTTTAGTGGAAAGTAGAAGTAGAAGATGTATTTTGTATGTATGTACTATGGGTAGTCCAAATAAATGCACCGCTCCAATGAGAGAGCGAGGTATCGAAGTACACGAAAACATTATCGATGTATACCAATGCATGTATATCAATTTTTCAGATTTTCGTTAATTTTTTAGCTCAACCGATTTTGATAAAATTCAAATGGGACCTGTGAAGTCGGTTCAGGCGTCTTTGAGTTAGGTATCGGTAAACATACATAAAAAAAAGATTCCCACGAATTGAGAACCTCTTTTATGAAGTAGGTTAAAATTGTGTTTTTTATACGTGAAAACCTGTAATTGGCTTTCTTATTCTATGTGATTGTTATATTCCGTTTAAACAAGTTGTTGGTTTTCTAATGAATATATAAATATATAAATAAATAACTGAATAAATAAAAAAATAACTAAATAAATAACTAACTGAATAAATAAATACATAACTAAATAAATAAATAAATAAATAAATAAGTAAATAAATAAATGACGAAATAACTAACCAAATAACTAACTAAATAACTAACTAAATAACTAACTAAATAACTAACTAAATAACTAACTAAATAACTAACTTACTAACTAAATAACTAACTAACTAACTAACTAACTAACTAACTAACTAACTAACTAACTAACTAACTAACTAACTAACTAACTAACTAACTAACTAACTAACTAACTAACTAACTAACTAACTAACTAACTAACTAACTAACTAACTAACTAACTAAATAAATAAATAAATAAATAAATAAATAAATAAATAAATAAATAAATAAATAAATAAATAAATAAATAAATAAATAAATAAATAAATAAATAAATAAATAAATAAATAAATAAATAAATAAATAAATAAATAAATAAATAAATAAATAAATAAATAAATAAATAAATAAATAAATAAATAAATAAATAAATAAATAAATAAATAAATAAATAAATAAATAAATAAATAAATATGACGGCGCGTTCGATGTAAAGAGCAGACAAGTCGGTGGCAATGTCAGTGTCAGCTGCCGTTGAACTGTCACTGTGGTTCCTATTGTTTGCTCTGACGCAACACCCAGCGCTAGCGCACGAGACGAAAGGACCGCCATTACCGAACAGGACGGCAATCGGTTCACATCGAATTAACGGGCTACGCGTTTGGTGGAGTGTCTGCTGATTTAGTGCCTTAGATTATTGAATAGTACGCCCACCGCTATATTTTTGTAATGTGATTATTCTAGAATAATAATTGAACCTCCAAGCACGTGCAGCGTTTTATTCTCCTCGCCCGAATACCCACGCCTGCTAGGATTAATATGGATGACGTAGAGAACCCCTCTGTCTTACCTACATCAGAAGTGGGATGCGGAGGGCCAGCACCAGGAGAAAGAAACGAAAATCCTGAAGGATCATCACACGGTTTGCTACGCAGTATGGAAGCTTTGCTATCACGGCTCCTGGAGACGCCGCATCCTCCTCGAGCGCCGAGTAACACGACGACGCAGCTGATTCGCTTTGATCCAGATGAAACCGACGCAGATATAGAAGGTTGGTGCAGGATAACCGAAATAGTCGTAAGCGGCAGGAAATTAGAGGGCGCAGAACTTTTACTAGCCCTCACACACGCTTTGCGAGGCCGCGCGGCCACGTGCTTAACCAAATTGCACGCTCAACAGCTAACATGGCCGCACATAAAAGAGTTACTTCTAGCGAAATTTGGAAAACCGATGCTGCCGCAAGACTATTTCGACGATATACTGAGGTTTCAAGTGGGCGTTAAAGAAACAGCAAGTGAAGCCGCGGTACGCCTCTGGAGCATGATAGAGCAAATCCCACGCACTGAGATGCCGGAAGATATCATAGTCGGCTTCGTATCTTCAGTTTTGTGCCAAAAGGATGTCATCATACGTCGCGAACTGCAGACCTGTAACATCACCACCCGGGCCCAACTATGTCGAATCCTGAAAGGCATCTCCTTGAAGCGGAGGCACGAAACCCCAGACACTAACGACGTCGAGCCTAAAAAGATTCGTCCAAACGAACGTTTCCTGGGAACTTGTCATCGGTGTGGTCTACTGGGCCATCGTGCGGTAGACTGCCGCAGACGTCGAGAAGAACCCTTCGCTAAACCTGCAACGTCGAAGGCTCCCGAGCTGTTCCCAGCGCCGCGAAGCGTTTCGCGGCCCGTCGTCTGCTTCGTGTGTGGTCAGCAAGGCCATGTGGCGTCAACGTGTCCAGACCGCAAGGGGGCGGTGAGCGGCGAGCGGCCAGCGATCAAAGAAGTCCACCTGTGCGAGCGGAGACCAGCGACTGGCACCTTGACTACATCCTCCGGTGAGCTCGTTTCCTTCCTTTTTGACAGTGGATCCGCTTGCTCGTTAGTAAATAGTAGCACAGCTGCCAGACTTCCGGGCACTACACGCGACACTTTGGTGTATCTTACTGGTATAGGCGAAGACAATGTAGTAGAGTGCACCTCCCAAATTTCTAGTATCGTCAATATCCAGCATATCTCGTTTGAAGTGTTGTTCCACGTGGTACCCGACACAGCGATAGGCGAGCAGATAATCATAGGTCGGGATATTTTAGGCAAAGGCATTACCGTTGAAATAAATAGTGATCAAACTCGGTTCGTGTTGCGTAAGAAGGTAGATATTGTAGAAAAATCGAGCGCAATAGATTTTGATAGCATCGACACTGATCTGCAAGGCGAACATAGGTTAGCTCTAATCGAAATTTTGCGCAAATATAGAGACTTCTTCACAGACGGTATACCTATGCGACGTGTCACAACCGGTCATATGCGATTAGAACCTATTGACCCGAGTAAGACTGTTCAACGACGCCCATATAGGTTGTCCCCTGCGGAAAAGGAGGTAGTTAGAAATAAAATAAAGGATCTCCTCGAAGCTGGTGTTATTCGTGAAAGCACGTCAGCTTTCGCCAGCCCGATACTTCTCGTAAAAAAGAAGGACAACTCAGATAGGATGTGCGTTGACTACCGCGAACTAAATTCGAACACTCGTCCGGAGCACTACCCTCTGCCAATAATTGAAGAACAGATAGATAGACTTCATGGCGCGTGCTTTTTCTCGTCTTTAGACATGGCATCGGGCTATCATCAGATTTTGATCGACCCAGAGGGCGACAGCGTAGCTCGCACGGCGTTTGTGACCCCCGAGGGTCAGTATGAATTTTTGGCGATGCCCTTTGGGCTACGAAATGCGGCTTCTGTCTATCAGAGGTGCATTAACAAAGCCCTAGGTCCTCTCAAAGATAATGTAGCACTAGCCTACATGGACGACGTACTTTGCTATTCCAATGACGTCACACAAGGCCTGGAACGTTTAGATCTTACACTGAACGCATTATCAGAAGCAGGTTTTTCACTGAATGTCCGGAAATGCAAATTCATGAAAAACGAAGTAGACTATCTGGGGTACGTAGTAAAATCAGGGAAGGTCACCCCAAACCCTAGGAAGATCCGAGCCCTAGTAGATGCACCCACACCACAAACTGCAAGTCAAGTTCGTCAGTTTTTAGGTCTAGCGTCCTACTTCCGTCGCTTCATCCCAAATTACACTCACCTAGTGGGCCCACTGTACCCTTTGACAAAGACCAAGGGGGCGATAACGTGGACGAATGCGCACAGCGAAATTCACAAAAAGATCGTTCAAATATTGACATCTGAACCGGTCTTAACAATTTTTGACCCAAAATTACCAGTGGAACTACACACTGACGCAAGCTCAGAAGGGTATGGCGCGATACTAATTCAAAGACAAGACAATCTACCTCGCGTGATATCCTACTTCAGCCGCCGAACTACCGATGTGGAATCCCGCTATCACTCGTACGAGTTGGAGACCTTAGCGGTCGTTCGAGCGGTAGAGCACTTTAGGCATTACCTGTACGGTCAGCACTTTACTGTCTTCACAGACTGTAATTCCCTCAAAGCATCTAAGTCTAAAACCGATCTCACTCCTCGTGTCCACCGATGGTGGGCTTTTCTCCAAGCCTACGATTTTGATATCGTGCACAAACAGGGAAGCAGCATGGGTCATGCCGACTTTTTGTCTAGAAACCCGCTACCCGATTGTCCGCCCGAATTTCCAGATGCCGGATCGTCTGCAAAAATGAAACCCGTAAAATTTGTAGAACTTCACGAGGGCTGGTTGACAGTTGAACAAAAAAGAGATAGCGAGATCCGAGACTTAATCGAAAAGCATCATAACAGTGAACTCCCTGAAGCAATATCCTCCACTTATGACGTTCGCAAAGGGTTGCTCTACAGGAAAATCGAACGAAACAAGAGTAGCTTTTGGCTCCCCGTTGTACCTCGTTCTCTCACATGGTCCCTAATCAATCATATCCACACTGAGATCAAGCACTTAGGCGCCGATAAGACGCTAGACAAACTCTACGAACAATATTGGTTCCCACAAATGTCGAAATCCGTCCGCAAATTCGTAGATTCGTGCATAGTATGCAAAGCGTCAAAAGGCCCATCGGGTGCCACTCAAGTCAGGCTTCACCCAATTCCGAAGGTCCCCATTCCTTGGCACACTATTCACATCGACATCACTGGTAAACTCAGCGGCAAAAGTGATCAGAAAGATTACGCCTCAGTAATCATCGACTCATTTACCAAATATGTTCTCCTTGAGTACACTCCTTCTCTTGATGCGGCAAGTGCTGTAAAGGCCTTAAAGAAGGCTGTGTGTCTTTTTGGCGCCCCTAAGCGCATTATAGCCGATCAAGGCAGATGCTACGCAAGTGCTGAGTTCAGAGAATTCTGTCGCGATCACTCCATAGAACTCCACTTCATTGCCACAGGCTCTAGTAGAGCCAACGGCCAAGTAGAGCGAGTAATGCGTACTTTGAAAAGCCTATTCACAATTATTGAAAATGATCCTCACAAAACGTGGCGCGACGAGCTTCTTGATGTCCAGTTAGCTTTGAACACCACAAGGTCTAGAGTCACCGGATACACACCCACTGAACTAATGTTTGGAATAAAAGCGCAATCGTTAGGTATGGCCAAAATAGCCCCAAGCTCCGCACCGGTTCCGCGATTAGTTTTAGAAACGATAAGACGTAACGCTGCCGAAAATATCGCGAAAACGGCATCATCTGAAATAAAGCGATTCAACCGGGGTAAAGCCGTCGTGAAACCGTTCTCTAAAGGGGAGTATGTTTTTATAAAAAATAACGAGCGCAACCAAACCAAACTGCACAGAAAATTTAAGGGACCATTCATAATCACCAACGTGTTAGAAAATGATAGGTACGAATTGAAAAACATCGATAGGTCTAATAAGACTTACAAATACGCTCACGAAAATCTGCGTTTAGTGCCCAGGGGTCATGATGGCTTAGTAGAAGTTGCTGCCTCTTTGATCAATGATGATGATGATGATGAGGAGGAGGAGGCCGAGACGGCGGGTCAGACTCAAAGGGATGAAACGGTATCATCAGATGAGGATACGATCTCGGTAGCTAGTTCGCACACTATGACCGCCAGCTCGGCAACCCTCTCAGCATCGGAACGCGAAGAAGACATTTAATTTTGAGTCGTGAGTAGCGCACTATTTATGTGTCATTTTCAACACCACCACTTAGGCAAGTACGAGTCAGGTGGCTTCACGTCATATGAGATGACGTTGGGTAGAGGCGCGGGGCGGGGTTAGACTACACCCTGCTGTGGCATTATTTGCATGAGGTCAAATATTGCCGGGGGTTGTGCTCGAGCTGCGGGGCCGTCCGGTCCAGGTCGTCATACGAGATGGCGAGCTTGGTCGAAAGGACACCTTGATCTGATCCTAATAGCTCGAAGACACGTGTGTGTGTGTGTGTGTGTAATGTGAATACTGACGAATGTGTACTGAACGATTCCCACCTAAACTGTCAGGATAGACGAGCGAAGTAAAATTTGTGATCCCAGCGGTTTTCTCTAATTTTCAGGTCAAGGAACACGAGAGAAGACGGATACGCACGAGGACGTGCGAATGTCAGTCTGGCCGTGACGGCGCGTTCGATGTAAAGAGCAGACAAGTCGGTGGCAATGTCAGTGTCAGCTGCCGTTGAACTGTCACTGTGGTTCCTATTGTTTGCTCTGACGCAACACCCAGCGCTAGCGCACGAGACGAAAGGACCGCCATTACCGAACAGGACGGCAATCGGTTCACATCGAATTAACGGGCTACGCGTTTGGTGGAGTGTCTGCTGATTTAGTGCCTTAAATTATTGAATAGTACGCCCACCGCTATATTTTTGTAATGTGATTATTCTAGAATAATAATTGAACCTCCAAGCACGTGCAGCGTTTTATTCTCCTCGCCCGAATACCCACGCCTGCTAGGATTAATATGGATGACGTAGAGAACCCCTCTGTCTTACCTACAAATAAATAAATAAATAAATAAATAAATAAATAAATAAATAAAATACTTTTTATTATACCTAACCATCTCTTTTTTAACTTTTTCATTCAGTGTCAATCGTAGTGCTGTGTCTGGCAATATGGCTGCCATCAACATCCTGCAAAAGGTTATGTCGATGCGCACCTTCTCCACCTGAAATCTGTGGAACTGATGGAAAAACATACCACGGATGGTGTAATTACAACTGTGCTAAAAATAATGTGGATTATGATCTGGAAATTGATCATATGGGTCCCTGTTTTCTTGTATAGGAATCCCAATTGCCAGGATCATCAACTCTACCAAAATCACCAGTTCTGATAGGATCATCGATCTTTAGTATTAAAAGGTCATCCCTTGATTTATTCAGCGAATTAAATATCGTTTTCTGATTTGAACTGTTGTTTTATTTTTATTTTTAATAAGTAAATATAAATAAATAAATAAGTATGAATATTGGTGGGCATTGCACACAAGACCTTCTAGCCCAAGACTACGTATAGCTTGTAATATGGTGTCTAGATGGCTAATAGAATACTTATATGTTTTTAAATACATACATAAGATACTTTATAACATCTAGACACATAACAAACATATGTTCTTCACACATATGTGTGTCCTGGGAAGGAATCGAACCCTCAATCTACAGCGCAGAAGGCAGAGCTACTACCAACTGCGCTGTCATGCCAGTCAATGTAAAAATGTGTAAATATAGCATATATAACGTTTATTTATCAATTGTGATAAGGAAATGTAATGAGAAGGGAAGAATGGCTTGTAACTAGGAGAGTGCTTGGTATGAATGTTGATGGATTTACGAGTAGAGGTAGGCCATAGAAAAGATGGTTGGATTGTGTGATGTATGACATGAGTAAGAAAGGAGTGAGTGTTGAGATGACGGCTGATAGAGGAGAATGGAAGAAGAACACATGTTATAAATGAAATGAAATGAAATGAAATGAAATGAAATGAAATGAAATGAAATAAATATTGTGCCGACCCCACATAATGTGGGAAAAGGGCAGGAAGATGATGATGATTAATCAATTGTGACTCATAAAATAATTCGTATATTATACCTGGTACGCATGATTCTTGTAAAAATAATTAAATTTCTGCAGTAAATATTAAAATACTTGTAAAGCTCTAAGAAAGTTACAGAACTTTGGTAACACACATTCTTGGTTGCACACATCAGCGGTTTTTTCCGCCGTGCCTCCTCTTTTTTCACTATGCCCCTCGGTTGGTGAAGTTGGTTGGAAATACCAACCACAGAATTTATTGCCGTGCCCCACGATTTTTTTAGTTCATGGTTGCTATAGTACTATATAACTTGCTGTGGTGCGATGGCCGGAACGTTCGCGTTTTTCACGACCATTATCACTCGTTGTATGATATCTACAATTCGATAATACGTAAGTATTTACTCACCTACCTAAAAAATCAGGTATGTCGGAGAATAACTCTAAAAGTCTCCTCGTCACGTCTGTTTGTCTGGACAAATGCGATAAACTCAAAAACAACAGAGCCTATTTTCTTACGGTTTTTAACAATTGATAAAATGATTCTTGAGGAAGTGTATGAAAGGTCAATAAGCGCCCCTAGTTATCTAGGCCACCTAAGGACTTATCTAATTGTACCATTTTATGAGAACTGCGCAGAGGACGCAGTTCTCATATGGTATAATTCGTTAGTAATTTAAGTCGTTGGGCTCTGTTTAAACTTGAACATATTATGTAAAGGACATGCTTAAGGCATGGAGCCAGGTAAGGTATCAAAGGCCTCTAAGCGTGCTGCATCGCAAGCCGCACACATTCCCATTCTACTTATTTTCTAAACTTAGCCAGGTAATATTAAACTTAGGCTACTTTTAGTCTCTAAAAACTACCTTGAAGGGGGTAAATAGGGGATGAAAGTTTGTTTGGGCAACTCATATTTCCTTATGTTAGGGATCTGAAAATTCATATTTAGGCTTTTAGTAAGAAATTCCTACAATTATTATAAATGCGTATGTCTGTCTGTATGCCTGTCTGTTATGTTTTCACGCCAAAACCGCTAATCCGATTAAGATGAATTTTGGAATACAGTTAGTTGGGACCTTGCAAAATAACATAGGCTACTTTTAATAGAGGTACCAAGCGCGCTAAGCCGCCGGCAGCAGCTAGTAAACTAATAAGCCAAAGACCTTTTAAGCAAAGCAATCAGTACCATCAAGAGTCCTTGTAAAAGCAATGCCAGTTTTCTAAACAAGGTATTTTCTTTACCAAGAGCTACTAAATTGCAAGTGAAGTTACACCTTTATACATTTCTCAACTCTCGCTGTGGTTGAAAATAGAGCATGTTCATACAATACTTTTAGATCTTTTTAACATCATTGCAACTTTTATTTATCCATTTAAGATACTTCTGTAACGTCGCCGAGTGCACTTGGTACCTCGCACTTTGTATAGTTTCTAGACCTATATTATGCAGTGCGTAGCCAGACAGACATTTTAACAAGTCTAGCCATAAAAGTATTGTTCTTTTTTTGAGTAAGGTTTAATTTAAAATTATTAGATATGTATCTAAAGTAAACTATAAATAAATCTCGTTTTATGTATTATTCCTGTCCGTGTTTAATATTATCGAACGCCAATAAATATTTGAACAAAATTCGACTTATCAAACTTATAAGACCTAGCACTGAAATTCAAGGCATTAAAACACTGGGTTAAGTAGTGTTTTACATTTAAAACGTTTTAAAGAACAACAAGAGAATTTCAAACTATACCAAACACGATTAATTTTTATCAAACAGGTGATCAAACAGGTGACTTTAATATCGTATGAAGTTAAAATATTTAGGACTAGTTTAGTGCGTGTGTTTTTTTATAAAAAACTAACCTATAATTTCCGAAGTAGAACCTCCTAAAATAAATCATAATATTACACACATTTACCTTTACTTTTTATAATACTGGCCTACAAAGTCTTGATTTTTAAACAAAGTTCCTTGTCGCACGGTACGGACTTGGCGGATGGGGGGCTAGGCGAAAAAATTTTAAAAATTTTCCGTCTGGACTTTCCGTCGCGACCCTTTATTTTTGCTACGATTGAATGCCACAGATGGAGAATGTACTGATGAAGTTTAAAATGAATAACATGAATTGAAAGTTGCATCTGAAATAAAATGTTTATTTTCACAGCTCGAAAAAATATATTAATAGGAAATTAATAGGTAGGAAATTTCCCTATTCGTAAATTTTACTTGAAGGAATTCTCAATTCATTAGTTACTTCAGCGTTTCATTGAACTGCTCTCAGATGCTAGTAATTGATTAATTTGTATTTGTTAATCAATAATATTCTTATCCTATCTGGCTCAGCGTATTAGCATTACCATTCAACGTGGCAATGCCACCAGTATTGGGAACAGTAATCTGGATCAGTTGAGCTATCTATAGATATTTTTAAACGGTCCTTAGATAGCTCAACTGTTTCACGTGTATCTTATATTATTGTATATTATTTTATACATTTCTGTAATTATTTCTGTAAATAAATTATTGTCATACGGTTCCAACCGAGTGTTCCACGAGACTCACGCATTTTTTTTATAGTTTTACAAACACGAGCGTTGACCTCAAGTTGTAGGAAACATTTCAAGGAAGAAAACAAAAAGGATTACAGGCAAGGAGGCCTGACGGCACTTCAGAGCGGTGAAACTTAAGGCCCCTAGAGTAACTCGTAGCTAGAACTTTATAAGTACGCTGTAGGGCTTGGTGGCAAGGGAGGCTTGAGAAAAAGGCTGTTGCAAAGTACGTGTAAATAGCTGTCACGAGTAATTGACACTTGTACTATTGTTTGAAGTGCTTGTGGATACTTTGTCTAGTCGTCAATGTTCGGCACAGTCAATATTTTTAACGCTCGGTACCTATCGACTATGATAAAACAACTTTTAAATGCAACGTACGATGCAAAACCAAAAATGCTGAAATATATGACGTTGAGACTAAAAAAACATATATTTTTGGCAGAAAAAAAGTATTTTGTTGATATATTATTTATCAAAGATATATCAAAGAGACTGGTGGACAAGACCAATGATGAAAGGGCTGGTGCTTACCTCAGACAAAGGATTAGTATGGTTATTCAATGAGGTAACGTTGCTAGCCTTTTGGGCACTCTACCTACGGTCAGTGAACTGAATTGTGTTTTTATCTATGAGTAACAGTATGTTTATTTAATATATTTTGTTTTGTTTATGTAATAAAATTGAAAAAACTCAATTAAAATAAAACACATTAAATTTAGATACTAACGTTAGAATTAGATTAAGCCTAACATTTGAGTTTACTGTTATTATGTCTAGTAAGAGTTTTACTATTACTATAAACAATTTTTATTTTACAATTTCTTAATTTTATTATAAACAATTTACTTTTTACATAAAACGGCTCTTGATTATAGGTAACTGAGGGTTGGGAATGTGGTAATGGTCCAACATTAAACATTTAGCAACAATCGCGAGGTATGCAATAATATTTAACGACCAACTACCGGCCATCAAGTGTGACCTGCAAAGTCGTTAGAAAGAATAACTTAACTCACTGAATTGCTACACTTTTAGGAAATGGGCGCTTACGACCGTCCCGATTTCACGCAACTTTTCTGGTGGATTATATGACCAATTCATGGTCTCAAAAACAAATGGTTTAGTGTCTCAACTTAATAACTGTGTTAAAACAGTTATTAAGTTAAGTTAATAAGGATTTGCGGTTTAGTGCTTTCAAAAGCTCAGCTATATTTTTCTAAATGTCATTAAGCCATGAGAGATTGCCTTAGGCAAGTCTCCGAGCATTGTTTCAAATTAGTACCTACTTACTAAAGGAGAGAGGTTGTCAAGTTGTAGTGGTCCCGCCTTCCGATCCTAAGTCCAATTCCGAGGTCGAGGGTTCGAATCTGGTCATGCACCAATTATTTTTTCTGTTCGATATATGTATGTACACTATACTAGTACTCTCAAATGGTAAAGAAAAACAACACAAGGAAACTGGCATATTGTAGAACCTAAAACGATTAAAGACATGTGCCAAGTGCACAAAAGGAGTCTCTGAGGCACACTCAAATCCTTTCACGATACTGGTTAGAAATGACTAGTAACACGATAGGTCGAAGTCCTACTTATCATGTTTCTGGACCTGTAACAAAGCTATGTATAATTTCTGAAGGTTTTGATGACTACTGTATAATTTCTGAATATTTTAATGCAGTCCAAAACTTGCCACACATCTTTACAACACTATTTTAAAGGTGTGCATTAAAGTTCCAACCCCACTGGTTTCTCTCTTAAATTGGGTGTTTGTAGAACCTTAGCCCAAAAATGTCTCCGGTCATGTCCGCTACCTTTACACACCGGAGCACATTATTTGACCCAAACAAATTAAATAATACGGATACCTCTGTACCTTTTAATAAATAAAAGAGGTCATGCGAGGGATCAGTAATTAGCACTAAGCAAGAGATTTGCATACCGACTAATCTGTTTATAGAACGGTAGAGGATACCTAAGTGTCGAGTAAGTTTATACTAATTATATTTTCATAAAACTTTCAAATCTAATGACGCACACCACATAACACCGGTTAGAAGTAGGGGCAAGGAGATTTCATACGTCAACAAGTGCTTCTTTTTTGTCAAATAATAATAAATTAAAATAATAAATATTAAAAATATCATCAATGCAAACAACACCATCTAGACCCCGTGTTATGGTGACCGGATGACTGATAGAATATTTACGAGTAAATTTTTTTAAATACATACTTAAATACTTTATAACACCCAGACACTGAACAAACACCTGTGTTACACAAATATTAGTCCTGGGAGGGAATCGAACCCTCAAACCATAGGGCAGAAGGCAGAGCTCCTACCAACTGAACTGACAGGCTAGATAATATCCTTCCAGAACAGCCAAAATGCTGAGGTTACAAAGAGCCCTAAAAACGATTGGAAAGGCTATTGGGTAATGAAAAACGATGATGAGCGATGTTCACTCATACTAAAACGAAATATCATGGATGTGTGCTTACTCCCCATACTCCCCTACGGTGCCCAAACCGGATTTTCCTAGGAGTCAAATTTACGGACAGCAGAAATAGTAAACTGCGCTTCAGAACACAAATTGCAGATGTCGGGCATGAAGTATGTCGGATGAGTTGTGGGCAAAAACGACCACAAAGTGACCACACTGGCCTAAGAACTGGCCTACACTAGCGTGGGATAGAGGGAAGTGGAGGAATGGGAGGGAGGCTTTAGCCCTTCAGTAGGACATTACAGGCTCATAGTATTAAATAATAATAAATAATAATAAATTGTGCCGGACATTTCACACAGCATCATCTGGCCCCAAAGTAAGCAGAGCTTGTGATATGGGTACCAAATGACTGATATACTACTTACATACTTTTTTTTTTAAATACATACATATTATACATAGAAACACCCAGACCCAAGACAAATAGTTGCAGATTATACAATCATTTGTTTCGCGGCGGGAATCGAACCCGCAACCTTCTGCTTCTCAGCCGAACCTTAAGTCCACTGCGCCACAGAGGTCATCAAAATAATAAAATACTTTCGCAGTTGAGCCTGAGAGTTTATTCCGAGGACAAAGACGAGGTTGAATTTACAATCACGCTTACAGTAGGCGCTACTATTGCAGTACAATCGTACACTCGTATTATGAACTAAAACTCTTGAGAAGATGCTTTATGGAGAGTCTATGTTGTTAAAGCAAAATGTTTATTAAGTGACATTTGAACCCATTGGTCTAAGATGACCATAAACTCAACGTATTATTGATTATTTTGTATTGTTTTGTAACGACTACAGTCTTGTAGTGACGCATGTTTGTAAAAGAAAAACTTTTTTATCAGACAGAACAAACCAATATAGTCACGGATCCATGACTAATCTAATTGTAACATCATTATCGAGCAGTTACATTCGTCAAAACTACTATAAATAGAAGAGGAATTTTAAATTATTAATCAATTGAAGAACTCGAGAGATGAAAATTCATATCCCTTGTAAGTAACTATTTATTTTATATGATTTTAACAAGTAGCTGTAATATAATATTTATGGATCATAATATTTTTCAAAATGTGTTTTAATTTTTTATTTATAAGTAATTGTCTCATTACGACTAGAAAATAGAGTTCTTCGTTTTAAATAAATGCTGTGCATGCCTACATTTGGTGCACATTCTATAATATGTTATTGTTAAATATTAGATGCATATGTGTACTGTTGGTGATGCCTAATAAATATATAAATTAATAATTGAATGATGGAACTAAACTATACAAATATATTTAACATAAGCGTACAGAATAATATGTGATCATATTAATAATATTAATAATAATAATGCCGGACATTTCACACATCATCATGTAACCCCAAAGTAAGCTGAGCTTGTGTTATGGGTACCACATGACTGATATACTACTTATATATATATTTTTTGTTAATACATACATACTTATATACTTATTTATATATTTCAAACATTACATCTACCATTACAGGTTAGACCTAATACAATAGAGTTAGAGACATAGAATAGAGACACACAATATTATTAATTCATGTCATAGGGCAAAAAGTAAAATAAAATAATTCAATCACACAATAATAACAAATAATAAAAAAAAAACAATCGAATAATAACTAAATAATTACATTAAAATCTTCATAATGTCTTAATTAAAATCTGAATATAGTTTGAAGCAAAATAATAATAATTACCTATATACAATAACTTAAATTAAATAATGTCGATCTTACGAACTCGCTCTTTGGACTTTATACATAGAAACTCCCAAACCCTAAATAAATACTTGCAGATCATACAAATATTTGTTCTGCGGCGGGAATCGAACCCGCAACCTTCTGCGTCTCAGCCGGACCTTAGCCCACTGCACCACAGAGGTCGTCGTTAATACAAAATGTTTAAGCTGAAAACTCTCAAACAGTGAAGAAAGAACGTGAGGAAACCGGTAAGTCGTAGAACCTTAAAAGTTAGAAGACATGTGCCAAATGCACGATCGGAACCTCTGAAGCGCATTTGAAACCTTTCACCACACTAGTCCGAATCAATTTGTGTCACGAATAGGAATAATTGAATTGAAAAAGACAGAATAATTTACAATAATATAGCATACATGTGAAATAGCTAAGCTATCTAAATAACTTTTAAAACGACCTTTGACAGTTTAACTGATCCAGATCACTGCCAGAGGGCAGCGTCCTTAAGTCACCTACGGGTCTCCAATCTAAAAGAATTATGTAGGCCCTTGGATAAAAATAGTTTAGTTTATTTATACTATTCATTATTTTATACTTTTTGTCAATATATATACTCGTAGATAGATAGATAGAAAATAGAAACTTAGAAAATACTTTATCGCACATTGAATTAATAAAAAATATATATAAATTTCATAGTAAATAATTAAAACAATATTTTGTAGCCGTTATTAAGCTACTCTACGTACGTTCTATTTTATTATGTCTAATATGAACTTTTGTCGCACAGCAAATATTTCGGTGTTCATTTTATTTTCCTCAAAGCCATGTTATTTGTTTCTGAAGAAAAAAGTATTACTAAGTTTATTATATACTACTTATTTAAGTATTTGGTGTGAAAGTATATTCCCAATAGTACAAGCGTTTGCTTAGTTTGCTGCTGTGTGAAATTGTCCATCGTTATTTATTTCGTATATTGTTTCAGTGTCAATCCTTCTACTGTATGTGGCAGGATGGTTGCCAAATACCATTGGGTTACCATCTACCCACCAGCACCAGCTGTCAAGATCCCCAGCCTTAGCAAGATCGTTGATTTCACCTACGCCATATATTTCATCAGATCCACAGATATTGCCTAATCTGCCATCAACAAAAGGATTGTTGATTGCACCATCGCCACATATCTTACCGGATTCACAGATATTGCCTCGTCGGCCAGCCTTAACAGGATCTCTGATCTCACCAACGCCATATATCATACCAAGCCCAAAAATCTTGCATAGCTCGCCTGTCCCTATTAGTAGCCAAGCTCGTCAAGATAATTAATTGGTCTCAATAGGTTCGCCAGTTAATACTCAACTTATTCGGGTTTTTCGGATCCTGTATTGTTGGATGTTAGTAATATTTATTAAAAAAACCGTTTTATTATCTAAAATTCTAATAATGATGTTTAAATGCTTATTTTTAGGGTTCCCTACCTGAAACGGAAAAAGGCATACATCGTTGTTTGTCTGTCTGACAGAAAGTGCAGTGAATACAGTGCAGTACCAGTGCAGATAATTTAGCTTAAAAGGCAGGACAATCACACTAATAATAGGGGTTTTAAGATGAAATTTCCGTTCTAATGTCTAACACTTTCATTTAAAATAAGGCTTGTATGGTGTGGAATTTTATAGTGAAACATTCACACGATAATGATATATTACTGTTTGGTTTCAATTGCTTTCATTGGCTTTATAGGTAAAGGTTTAAAAATTATTGTATCTTTTGAGTACAAGTTACAACGTGGAACTAACGTAAAATATTCAGCTCGTAACATCAATGATATGTTTGGACAGGACACGGCTAATGAGCGAACTGAGAAATGAAAAAATGAATGAAATGAAATAAGTTTATTTTGACATACAGACGCACGCACATACATTAATAACATAATATAGCAAGCCCACAATCAACAGAACAATTAAATAAATTAATTAAAGTTCCTAATGGTTAGGAGTATGTGTACTTACCTTGCACCAAAATCAGCCTGTGTTTGTCAAAACGGCCCAGTCTAAGCTCTATGCTACTTTACATGGTAGCATGGTAGCGAAATAGCTATGGTTTTCATACTGCGTCAAGGTAACATGTCACGTTATAACGACAAGACAAACATAAACTTAAATGTATAGGAATACAATGAATAATAAATGCTTTAGTTATGAGCTTAGTTTATAGGGATAACATAGGTGTGAATCAAATTTGGGTGCGTTGAATCAAGTTCTCGGTCTTAGCTAGAAGACAGCCCATAAACAACGTGACAATAATTGAGCTTGGAGCTTGTCTTGCTGAAGCTCTACCTCGCTGAACTCCGCCGTAATGGTAGCGACCAAAACCGTGCACTCATCTCGGAGCACCCCCGCCACTACCATGGCCTCCCGTACCTGTCGCTCTACGCGCTGATCGACAGCCCGCTTCTCACTCTGGGTGGCATGTCCAGATACACTTACGATACGCGTACCAGCGTTAAAGGATCCCTGATTTAGGGGAATTTTATTGGCAGTCGCTACAGTTGCTATCCGTTAGGTACAACAGCTCCTGGAGGTACCTTGACGCACTTGTTATGCGATTGAGACCATTTTTGATAGGTTATTGAGTGAGACAAAGATAGTTATTGCGAGAGTTCAAAGATGGCGTCGTTGGTGCGCGGCTATGCAGAACCAATGTAAAACAGTTGGCGCTAAATGTATGTTCACTAAAATGTATTTTAATTTACTTAATTGAGATCTGATTCAATATCCATCGCTGAGAGCACAGAATACACGTGCGGGAGGCTACACTCCTCAACTTAGCGTAGTAACGGCAATCAAACTGAACATAGTTCGATAAATAACTATGATATTTTTTTTTAACGTATACAGTATATTGACACTAAGTTAATGTTGAAGCTAGATTTAATCGTGAATAAAGCTTTATTAGACTGATGTTTTTAATGAAAAGAAAACAATGTCAACTGCACAACAATGCAATCCCTATAAACCTATCATCAATGGTAGGCAACTCGATCAATAAACTTTTTTAAAACTCCGTAAACGGTATATTTAGCTATTTGCTCGTGACGTCGTGACGTAAACTCTTGTACGTTTGTTTGAACTGTATAACACTGTACGTTTTTTTAATTAATCACTTTCATAGTGGAACCTTCGGAATGAAGAATAAACCACAAGAAGGGGCTAACTAAGGTAAATAACTATGAATTGAAAGTGATAGTAATATAAGGGCCATGGTTTGACGTTAGCTTACCCACAATATAGACCCATTTATACCACATCGGTAAAAAAAAAAGAATGAGTGCCTAAAAAATCTGCAGAGAAAAGTGCGCGTTGAAGCTTGCCTTACCTTATTAAATTGGTACATAAATGAAAAGGTTTTGGAACGGGTTGTTATGTGCGACGATATAAAGATGCTCTACGATAATCGAACAACGCATAAGCAGACCTCAGGTCAAACGTCGCAACAATACTCTAAAATGTAGCTTGCCTGTAATATCGGCAGAATATATCTGTAGACAATGATAGCGACGCTCGCGGAGAAATAGTCCCGTATGGTCAATCGATCTAGACCACTATTGCTTCACGATAACTCAAGTCCTTATTTTGCTTACAAACCGACTAGGATCTGCATCTAGAATCCATACGTTCTCTTCGGTACTTGTCTGACTTGGCTCCAACTGATTACTGATTTTTCCTCGATTTAGATTTTTTTTGCATGGTTAAAAATTGTTTTGCAGAGAAGTAGTACAGAATGCCTTCTCATAGTTTTTGAGTCTCGGATCTTAATATTTGGTACTGGATATTAATATTTTATTAAAACTTCTTCTTCTTCTTCTTCTTCTTCTGCGTAGATGAGCCACTTATAATCGACGCTTTTAGTAATGTATATATTCGAACGGCGCGCAGTCCACGGAATGCGCAGGATACGCTTTTAGCACTACATTTCGAACGCGTCTATTTCCTTTCTATCTTTCCCTCTTATCGTCCTGGATTCAGCGCGGAGGATGATCGAGAAAACAAACGCAATAACTAGCGGTAGCGCAGTGACTTTAGTATTGCGGGAGATGTTGCGGTCTTTCAATATGCTAGTGAGCTTCACCATCGCTATTTAACTTATTTGATCATAAGGTCAGTTCATTTCTCGCCCTTAACCATTGCAAGAAATATATTTTTGGTCTACGTTCAAGATTGATAACTAGGCATTATTAGAAGCGGTCTTGATACCAACCTTCTTTGCAGATAGACCACAAAGAACCCTTTGATATTTCATTGAAAATAGTAACGTTGAAGCCGGCTCATAAATGTGATACCCATTTCAAGATTTCATGTTTATGAGATCCTTAAGGGAAAATATTGGGGTTTTAATCAAACAGGTTATAATATTATATTTTGTACTAATTCGTGTTTTCAAACTCGTGGTATCTACTCAAAAAGTATATTATTGGCTATAACTATGTCTATACTATGTTTTAACAAGATCTATTCAGTTTTTGTTTTGGCCTGAATGAGCAACAAAGAACTATAATATATATATACAAACATTTACAAAAATTTATATAATTACAATGGTTATTATTCGAACAGAAACGTTTAAACGCTAACCATAAAATTTGGGTAAAAGGCAAGAGTATTACAACTACACCACCGATACTCTTTATTGTAGATCTCCTAGTATTTAACCAAGTATATAAAACTGTGCAAATTCTCAGATACTCTTCTTGTACAAATACTCTATTGGAAAAGCGAATTTCGAGTAACCGTATACAAGTATCATGTGACATCTCATTAAACAACGATGTAAAGACAAGGAAACAGGTGTCGTTTACCGACCAGCCTAACTTGAAACATGCGGTTGATTGTCGAAGGTGAAACTATACTTGTTGATGCGATACCCTAACAAGGTCAGAGGCCACGGTATACTGGAGAGTGTGAATTTACTCTTAGGTCGGAAATTAAAGGACACCGAAGGGTGGGTATTAGCGAGGATATTGGAACTATATAAATTTACAAATCAAAACCTCCTTCATTTTAGGAATCCTGTTTTTATGTCCATTTATACACTGTTGTGTGACTTAAAAGTTGTCAGTCTCATTGACAAAAATAGTTGTGCGATTAACAATATTAATTTCCTTTCGACATTGCATCAACTAAACAGATTTTTAACTGAAAAGCTGTGATTTCATATCCAGTCCGTTTTATGCCACTGATTGTTTAATATCTTGAAATAATATATCCTAGTTATTGGTAAGCCAACTCACAAACTATAGTGAAAATAAACAGTCAAAATAATGATCTCTACTTGTAACTATCAAGTATATATTAACTTCTAACCAGTTCAGCCAGCACATAATATGGTACGACGCCAGTCTGTTTATAATCTGTTGTGGTATCCAAATCATATAAGCAGCTAATCCTGACACATGAAGCTGCTACATGTGTTAAGATATTATCAACAGATTTATCTTATCTATAACGTCTTGTTATATTTGCTTATAACAAAAATAAAGTAAATGATAATATTATTAAAGAAGTAACATATATTTAGTTTTATTTATTTTTGTAATAGCAGGCAGTGAAATCGAAATCGAATCGACGGAGATTTCACCGTCGTTCTATAAAAAACTTAATGACTAATACTGTCATTGAGTGGCCTATATTTTAATACTTTAGTTTATATTATGTCTAAGGTCAAAGATACTGAATGAATAAATGAACCAAATATTTAAATGAGTATAAATTAGGACTCTGTCCAAAAAGGTGTAAATAATCAAAAAGAGCCAACTGAATTAAAAAAACTTGGCGTGTTAAGAGCCTAATTGCCTTGAGTTTCGCAACCTAATTAATTAGCACCTGCTGCTAGCAATTGTTTGACAGTAGCGCCTTTTTGTAAAAGTCGGGTCCACACTGACAGAATCGGCTTGTGTGGCTGGATCAGTTTATGAGTCCAACTGAGTCAAAATAGCTTTGTTTCAAAACCACAGAGATCATTTTACGAGACAACATTGCATAGACAATTTTTTTGCAGATGATGGAATAATATTTTTAATAGGGGCTTGGGGCAGTTCGGGCATACGTTACCTAGGCTAAACGAAATCCTACTGAACTTTTATGGGATGTTTAATAATTGCCAGTATTCAATCACGGTATAACAACATATCAGATTATATGAATGACAAATTTATCTTTTAAAGTTAGATAATCCAAACAATAGCAGAGCTAAGGCCATATGTTTCTATAAACCAGGTTTTAGTACACATATATTTAGTCCTCAAATACACTTCGCCAACTTACCCAATGAAACACTAATGGAGTAATTAATATTTGTTCTCTGTCCAAACTGTGTCTTTAGAGACACAAATGACAGGCTGGCACTTGGCCAGGCTGATGTTTTGGGGTGTCCACTGTCCAATTTAATTACATCCAAAGCAGCACAGCTGTACATGATAGAGACATTTTTTTAGAACACAGGACCATCTAAACATCAGGGTGTTACATCCACCCTCGTAAAGTGCTTGCACACCACTTACAAAGTTGCATTGCTGACTTATCAGGCATACCTACAATTTACGTTGCATACTCGTATGTGAGAGCATGTAAGTTCAGCAGTGTATTTTTACGACAGTAGGTAGTTATTATGACTTAAAAGATTACTGCAACCCACGATTACTGGCGAGATCGAGTGTGGATTGCCCTTGTAGTAAGACATTGAAAGTGGCCATGAAAAATTGCATATGAAAAGGCACGTTAGATGGTAAGCTTTGTAGCTTTAAGATAGATGTTAGACATTAATTAATTAATTATCTCGTGGATTAGTAGATTTCACTTTGAGTTTCGAATTTTAACAGTATTATGAGTTTTCGCAAAGTGCGCAATAACAATAGTAAAAAAATATTAATTGTACTTTCTAAGCTCATAATTATGACTGCAAGTAGGTCAAGACAAGACGTTCCATGATTGACCTAATCTCAAAACCCAATTAAGCGCGGGGCAAAAAAAACAAAGATTATACCTACTAAAAAAGGACGCTGTGCCCTCTACGCCTAATTACGCACGAACCTGAATTTAGATCCGGGTGTTTCGTGATTTGCCACTTCTGCCAGGGCGTGCTATGAATGTATAATGAGCAGAATGAGCAGCGTTATTTTGTTGACATGCCACGCAAGGGCGCAACAAAGTGAGAATCCTTAAAGGGACACTTATCAATGTTTAACGCCTTTAGGGAAATGCAACACGTATTTCCTTTAGGGATTTCATGCGGGTAAGGAAGTACGAGGCTCGTGTTGGATTGAAAATGGGTAGTGATTTCCGGGCTTGTACCATAAGCTGTGACAGACGATTTACATTCAAAGTGAAATCCTTCTTTATGAGATCATTTACAGTGTTCATTTTTGAACGCTGTAATAGACATCATGTCATACGAACTCAGCAATTTTTACTTTATTAGACTGGAGACAAGTCTTACGTATCACAAAGAACAATACTAATGCCAACAAAAAACTTGTAAAAAAACCAAGTCTCGCAACTCAGTTCTTCTACCGTAAAAAGTTGTGAGATCAATGTAATACCAAGTCAGTTAATTTATTCAGTCCCTGCTTAATGGACTTTTGACTTAAGTTATTACGTAATTAGCTAACCTAACAACATATTATAGTGACCATATCAATATTAAAAATCTTTTATGTTAAATAAATATATTGACTTGGCAATCGCACTAAACAATCTAATTTAATATAATATTTATAACTTGTGAGGTACATTGTGTTTTCATGCGTGCACGTGCGCATGCGTTATGTTTTTAATGGCATTTCATTTCTTTTTGTAGATTTAAACACAGCCTTATGTTTATCTTTGACCTCACCCTTCACAATTTTATGGGACTCTTCACTTTACACAACAATACTGCCAACTTTTCATAAGACGTGTCCTATTCTTGCATCTAACCTCTCCCATCTTATTAGCAAAGAGTAATGTACCACTCTTTCCCATCTCCCATCCCCCATCTCCCAACTCCCATCTCCCACCTCCCAACTCCCAACTCCCATCTCCCACCTCCCATCTCCCATCTCCCATCTCCCATCTCCCACCTCCCACCTCCTACCTCCCATCTCCCATCTGGATAGGGTCCCAAGACAATATCAATATCATCTCCCATCTCCCATCTCCCATCTTCCATCTTCCATCTTCCATCTCCCATGTCCCATCTCCCATCTCCCATCTCCCATCTCCCATCTCCCATCTCCCATCTCCCATCTCCCATCTCCCATCTCCCATCTCCCATCTCCCATCCGTACTTACCTATAGATGTGATTAATTTATAAATACTACTACTACTACTAATAATATAAAATATTCTCTCCGTACTAACTGAAATTTCCTAAAATATTATTTTGTTTACAGCAAAGTGAATTAATTACAGTAACATTTTAAAATTACACTTTTTACATTTACTAAATTAACGCGTGATTGACGTAGAACACGTCAATCACGCGTTAATTTAGTAAAATATTATTTTGTTTACAGCAAAGTGAATTAATTACAGTAACATTTTAAAATTACACTTTTTACATTTACTAAATTAACGCGTGATTGACGTGTTCTACCTCCTTTCAGGCGCCATGTAGTTTTGTGTAAACTGAAATCTACGGAAAATCCTAAAAAAAAATCCTTAAAAATCTTAAATATTAAAAAAAAAAAAAACTTAAATATTTATATCTATACTTGCTATTGCCCGCAGCTTCGCACACGTGGTACCTACAAAAAGTAGCCTTTGTCCTTCTCCAAGGTCTCATCTATCTCTATACCAAAATTCATCAAAAGCGGTTTTGGCGTGAAAACGGGATAGAGAGACAGGCAGAGAGTTACTTTCGCATTTATAATATTATAGTAGGTTTAAAGCTGTTACTCTAATTTGTATTCTGAAATTAAAATAAGGTTGTTTGTATATTACTAAATTTCAGCTAGACTGGTGCATCCATCACTAACAATGTCTTTATTTTAACCCGAACTTATTTTTAAAACTAGTCAATAAATATATCTTTACTAAGTTCTTTTAAAAAGCACTTAAAAGCCTTCATAAACAAGCTTGTAATAATGTAAAAGAGTAAAACGAAGGAATGTTCAAATTAAAGATTTTATGTTTCCCAGTCAACCGACCTAGGATTGACTGCCTCGCTTAGGGTTTCGCTTCACAGAGCTTGTCAAAGACATCTTCACATCATCATATATGTATATTGTGTCTGGGTTTTATAAGGTATCATAAGTATCTATTTAAAAATATATTCTATCATTTGGCTATTATTTGGTTTCTCTAATACGAACTATGCTTACTTTTGGGCTAGATTGTGATGTGCGGATTGTCCACCAAAACTTATTTATTAACCATGGAGCTGCAAGCCGCACGCATTCCAATCTGCATGGCAGTAATCATTGCTCCACACCATTGATCCATTGTTTCGCCAGTCGTCATTTTTAAAACTGATAGTGTAACCCTAACTCTAGAGGACCATCAAGTTTCCTATACATTCGATGTTCTTATTTTGTTACGAAACAAGAAGTACTCGTAAATTGATGTTTTATAGGTATATACGATAAGGAATATCCATATTCACAATTTAACATTCGTTTGAAAATCCAAACTAAATTACCCGATTTTAGAATAGGGCTGTAAAACGGTGCGAGCATACAAGTTTAAATAAAAAACAAAATCTGAATCTAAAAAACCTTAATTCAAAACACAAGTAGAGCCAACTCGTAAACTTGATAATAAACTTTACGAACTGTCATATTACACGTGCACCGTAACATATTACTAAAGTATATTTTACGCCTCCTTTAACATGCGACAAAGAGGGAAAACTTTGTATTAAACTGTGGGGATAGCACTAGTTTGTAACATTATCAATTCACTAGAGTTTCCAGCACCAACATCCAAATATTTACTGAGAGAAAAAAGAGAAACATTATTATATTAAAGATTTATTATAACCAAATAGTGTATCAAGGTAATATACTAATTCTTGTAATTTTTGATCAATAATTTACCTACTCTTACAATATTATAGAATAACTAGTAAAGTTATCGAAATAATTGTTTCTAAAATCGATTCAGTTCAATTGAATACAAAATCGCGAGTTTTAATAATAATATTAATAATAAAACATTTATTTTGTGCCACATAAAGTTAAACATAGGTTACAAAATAATTATTTTGCTTACTTTCCGGACAAGTTCTATCAAGAAATCTACTGCTACTTAAACTAATGCTCACTTTCTTGAGACTAAAGCAGACTTGATAATATAACAATAATGTTGTATTACGCTATAACTTGAATGTGACGAATGAGATAATAGCGAGGATTTTGAACGTATAGCTAGAGTTTGTTCGATGAGAGCAAATATTTTTGTGGAATGGCATTTATGTCAAGACATAAGGTATAAAATGCAGTGATATACCTTATAATTATAGTCACGGTGACATGAACATGTAAACAAAATATTTGAGAGTTTAAATAACGTAAGAGACGTTTACATTTTATTAACATAAAACTTCACATCGCTTTAAGGTGTTGGAGAATTGGCAATCTTACGCTATACAATTACATGTCACTTAATTATACATAATTTATCAGCAGACATACCTTCTTGCATGTCCCTTGCCACCAAAACACGTCGCCCTCACATGTAACGTCAACATAATGAAACTGCAACTTGCACTACTGCCACTACAGTGATTTAGGATGCTAGTGCTAAATCACTCTAGTGGCAGTAGCTATCAAATTCCTTGCACGACACTGTCACAGAATTACCTTATGCCTTGTACTACAACATATGTAAGATATTGGTATGTGCATTCCCAATAGAGCAGAGTTTGTATTGTTATTTTAAACCGTTCCAGAAATATTTACAGAAACTTTTGAAACGTGACTTGAGGAACAAAGAAAACATTTATTCCATTATCTTTATGTAAACAAGAGCGACGTGACAGCACGTATGAGAACTCACCCATATTTCGGGGTGAAATAACCCCAACTAATTAAAACGGTGTTAAAGTTCCGCCCTGAGGGGGTAGTAAAAACTTGGTACGCCGTGTGAAGGGAGCGTTTTACGTTAGGCCACGAAGTTGGGGGTCCTTTACTCGTAAACCTTATTTATTATGAACTGATTAAATCCAACCTTGACCTTTTCGAGGTTTATATAAATCAACAAAGCGTTATTCTCTCACATTAGTTTTTGGCCAACAACGGTCAAAAAAATATAGTTTACTGGTCTTATCTTTACAAATACATGAAAAGATCCAAAATTACGTGTCTATCCAAATTAAATACGTTTACAGAGTCTTTCAAGATATAAAAAATATTTTTATTTCATTTTGGATAGGCACGTCGTAATTTTGGATCTCTCGTTATTTGAGATATATTTCTTATAAAGTACTCCAATTCATTAATGGAAAAAGATTTAATATACCCGCATGTCATTAACGTGCTGGCTTATGGTCTCATTAATTGTGAAGTTGTTCATAGTCATGAACAATATTAGCTGTGTATTAAAAGGATGAGTATATTCAACGAAGTAACGTTGTCAGCCTTTTGGGCACTTTACCTGCGGTTAACAGAACTCTATTTTCGATATATAAGTAATTTTCTAATTACCGTTAGAAAAATAAATTTGTAGTTTTTGTAATTTATTACAAGTAAAGAAGACCTATTTAAGATTATAAACTATTGATAGCATTTATTATTCTGTAAATAAAAGTTTTACTCGCTCCAACAAGTTAATAATTAATATACCTTAATGTCTGTATTTGACGACCTCTGTGGCGCAGTGGGATAAGATCCGGCTGAGACGCAGAAGGTTGCGGGTTCGATTCCCGCAGCGGGACAAATGTTTGTATAATCTGCAAGTATTTGTCTCGGGTCTGGTTGTTTCTATGTATATTATGTATGTATTTACAACAAAATAAAAAAAGTATTCTAGTAGTATATCAGTCATGTGGTACCCATAACACAAGCTCTGCTTACTTTGGGGCCAGATGATGCTGTGTAAAATGTCCGGAATTATTATTATTATTATTATTTTCTTTTATATTATTTGTATTAGGTACTACTTCATGATGTTATAATTTTCCCAATACCCAGAGTAAACAGAGAAAGATTATACATAAAAATAATCCTATATCTTTAAAAAACATTTCAATATTTATAAAACACAGTTAAGTTTCTGATTAAATTGCATTTCATTTCAAGGGATTAAAGGTTTTACTGAAAGCTCTTTAAGAACATTAATTAGGAAGCTATAGAGCGTGAACTGCCTGTTTCCCTAATTTTATTACAACAAAGTATCGTTTTAAGCTTCTATCAAACAGTCGCATTTTAAAAACTTTACGGCTTTATTAACACACGTATGGGTGAAGCACGAGTACATAACCTATAAGTACGGCAGGATTTTAGAACTTTGAGCCATTTTTGACAAGTTTTTTGAAAGATTACCGGTAATGATGACACCTGGCGTTTGTGCCTGTCCGCAGTGGAGCGTGGCTTCCTTCCAAGTGTTGTCGTGTCCAGTGTTTGTCAAAATATAATATTGATGAAGAAGACTTATTGTTACTGGAAAAATCTTACATTAAATGGTAATTGTTAAATGAAAAGAAAAATTGCGAGAGCAACCTCCAAAGTTTTTTGATTTATTTAATTCTACAATCTTAAATTAACTTGTATGTTTTTGTATTGACGTTGTTTCGACATCCACAGCGTAGGTCGTACTTGAATAGCACTTATTAATTATTTTACATAAATTTGTGAAGACGCCAACATAAGATCGCGCGCGGTTAGCTCGAACCAGTTTGAGATCCCCGCTCCCACGCGGGTTGTCGCTTGACGCCCCGCGCTCTTACTGAGGCCACTTGTATGAACAAGCTATGGCATGAATTGCCCGCGCGCTTCCCGCGCCAAGTAGCCCGCGCCGCTTCCCGCGTCCGTCCCGCACCCGCGTGTTTATTCGGTGACACTTAAATGAAGTTCTTATGCTTGAGTTTGTCGCGCTGCGCCCGCCCCGCTCCCGCGTTTGCAGTCTGGCCAGGCACTAAATGTATAGCGCGCTACGAAATATGCATTCAGATTATTCGTTTGGCATTTCATGAAGTAACACAGCTCTGCTAATTTAATATTTTCATTCGTTTTATTGCACGTTTTATTCAGTAATCTTAACTGAATTTTAATAAATAAATAGGACAAGTATGGACAATTGAATTATATGTTATTATATGTGCAGTGTGATTTGAACGACATTATGTCACATGCTATTAACAAAGAAAAAGAAGAAGAAGAAATGTGCATTTATAAAGTTATACCATAATATCAAAGTCACCATAATACAAGCTATGCTTAGTTTGGGACTAGATGATGTTATGTGCATTGCCACCAATATTTATTTATTTTAATTAAAAGTTATGTTGGATTAGCCATTACGTGATTGAGTAACTAACTTGCACATACTTTCTATAATATAAATTAGCTGACCCGTGTCCACTTCGTTGGGCGATTACAACTTCACACAAAATATTGAATAAAACATTAAAGTACTAATATCGCTATTAAAATAAAGATAGCTATTCAAATTATTGTAATAATTACAGAGATTAACAAAGTTATGGTTAAATATTGATAGATGGCGCTAGCGGCCACCCGCGGTTTCTCCCACCCCGTTTCCTTACCCTTTCCCTTGGATTTCCAGGATAAAAAAATTGCATTTATCCTAATCCAAGCTACTAACTATATTCATTTTAAGTTTCATCGAAATCGGCCCAGCGGTTCTTGAGTTATAAGTGGTGTCACTAGCACGACTTTCTTTTATATATATAGACTGGCAGCAGCTACCAAAAGCTAGCGCGGGTTGCCTTGCCCGCGTTATCTATGTAGATTAAAAGTAGCCTACACTCGAATATTATTCCAGGTCCATATCTATATCAACCATAATCATCATACAAATCCGTTGAACCGCTTGAGTGTGTAGAGGTAACTAATTAACGCACATACGCAGATGTTTTCGCAATTAAAATACTAATTCGCCCGAACTAAGATCACACGATTTCCGTTTTCTGTCGTCATTCGATAAATAAGTACCTATTTACAGTAGGTATTTCATTCCATAGAACAGCTTCTGACTCTATCGTCAGATCAGCTTGCTGTTATCTTAATAAGGCACTGTCATCCTTGACAGTAATGCCAAGTTTCGGCTCAATCGGCCTTTTTGTTAAGAAGTTCCGTTGAATGGTGACTCCATTATCAGATCAGCCTGCTTTCACCATAATAACAAACCTTCATTGTGTAAAATGTACATACCAAAAATTACTTAAGAAACTTCACAAACCGAAATATTGCTTATAAAATCGGAAATCGACCAGTCTCGTTAAGTTCAGACCAATGAAGTCAACGAAACTTTAGCGAATGGTTTTGATTTTACGTCGTATCTTAAAAAGTATACATCCTAATATAATTAAAAATAAAAATCGTTTTGGAATATACCAAAGCACTTTCAAATAACACATTTGATGCATTAGTATAACTTTTTTTCCCTCCCTATTCATAATAGCCATTGTCCAATTTCCATCAATAACCAGCTCTTTTATTATTTCCCATCTGTCGGCGTGCCAAATTTCATGCAGATCTGTTCGAAAGTTATCGTCGAACATACAAACATACAGGGCTAAATAGACTGTTTGTATTCTGATATTTGCTTGCTTCGCTTGCTTGTTCAAATCGTGTGATAGTATATTAAGTCTTTATGTATGATGTTGTTCAAACCACTTTTTTTTAAGGACATGACGGTAATCTTATGGTTATTTTTGGGTCCATTAGAGCTGGTTACTAAAATTCCTATAAAATAGCTCAAATAGTTGAACTAGTTCGTATGACATGACTAACTTACTTTCTATGTTTATTCAACTATTTGATAAAAGGAAACTAAATTACTGCACTTAGATTATTTGTACCATCCGGATCTCTAAAACAAGTAAAGTTAGCCGGAAAAATTGCTACAAAAGTATTTGAGAATCGTGAAACTCGCTCCAACGACTCCGTTACGTCACAGAATATCAATACAATTTCTCTCTGTAACGGCCATTCGTGACGTTAACGTGCTTTTACTACGGCCATGAAATATTCAACATTGGTAACGTGAAGAGGGCGTCGTAAAATGTGCAAAAAAATATATAAAAAATGTTGGTTATTGCTTCTTACGAAATTGTCTTTCCTTAATCTATGAAGTTATAAGATGAACATTTTACTTGTGGCTTTTATATCAATCTTGGTTGCGTCATATCTAAACAACTTTACAATACTCTCAACTGTAGAAACAAATTTATTGTTTGATCAGAGTGGAACAAAACAAACAAGCCTATGGCTTTCTTCAGTGAATTTGAGTGTAATAAAACACCGTGTGGTACCGGATACGAAATAGCAATTGTACATCACCGCAGATGCTTTTATAAATAAAACCCATACTGACCCCTAATAAAGTGCATTAGCAAGAAAACATTATACACTAGCGTTTCACTAGTTATTTATTTAATTTGATAAAAGCATCATAACATATTTTTTTTAAACCTCAACATTCTAGTTAGATGTGCATTTTTCTGCGACTTACCCTCAAGTTTCCACAGTTACCCCTTTACCGTAAATCCCCAGAAAGTCTAATACGACTAAGTCCCCATATTGGGTCACATAGCGTTAATAATGTCTATACGTGGAATCCTTTTAAAAAGTGCACTCACTTTAAGTGCCGCATCGATACTGATTGCCATCTTTGCGACTAGGGATGGGAAAATTATGAATTAATTTTGAAACCGAAACTTTGATTTAGATTGTCCGTCCATTATTTACACCTACTTTTTAAATTGTGAGCCAACTGCAGATGAATAATACGGACTATGTATCCCTTTCATCCAATTATATTATGCAATGGAACCTAACAATTAAGTAAAAATCCTTAAAAACTTTCATGAAATATTTTTTTTTACCCGATTGGTATTTAAGACCTTAAGTGCGTACATACTTTACATGGTATCAAATAATATCGTATTTTATTCTAATCTTTTACGAATAGCTTCCGTTGAGTACCTACCAATATTTCTATTGTATTGTTTGCCTACAGCTTTTTTCGAACAAGTAGGTATTTATTGTTTACAACCTTCGGCCCGTAAAACAAGCTTGGGCACTACAGTCTTATTTCTTGTGTTTATTTATTTTCTTCCAAACAACCGTATTTATCAATATAAGCAAAGAGGTCAACTCAGAAATTGATACATTCTGACTGATGCAGCGGCACATCTAATATCAATTAGATGATTTTGCTTGCTACGCTTGCGTAGAGTTCTATTTTCTATCTTTAACCTCCTTGCTACCTTTTAGACTCTAAAAAGTAAGATAATGGCCTCAATTCCGTTGGCACCAACCTAACTAATTTTAGCTAAAATTAGGTTTTGAACTGTGAAATTAATCTTTGGTACTCTGCTGCTACCAACTTATCCTAATTTAATTTTATCGAACTTAATTAAGCGTTCCTAATTTAGTTAGATGGTACCAACCGAATAGGTTTTACAAATGCTATGACTAACTAAATACATTTTAAACAATTCCTAATTTTAGATATGAACCAACCGAATTGCCACCAATATGTACTATAAACATTAATAAATAAAGAATGCCGGACATTTCACACATTATCATTTAGCCCCAAAGTAAGCTGAGATTTGTGACGACCTCTGTGGCGCAGTGGGCTAAGATCCGGCTGAGACGCAGAAGGTTGCGGGTTCGATTCCCGTCGCGTGACAAATGTATGTATGATCTGCAAATATTTGTCTCGGATGTGGATGTTTCTATGTACAATATGTATGTATTTCCACTATATATACATATATATATGTAGTATATCATTAATGTGATACCCAGGACACAAGCTCTGCTTACCTTGGGGCCAGATGATGCTGTGTGAAATGTCCGGGATTATTTATTTATTATTTTATGGGTACCATACCACACCACGTGACTGATATACTATTTTTTTGTAAACACATAATGTACATTTCATACAAAGAAACACCTAGACCCGAGACAATTACAACCAGATACAAACATTTGTTCCGCGGCGGGAATCGAACCCGCAATCTTCTACGTCTCAACCTGTACATGTACGGTATTAATACGATTAATTTGATTAATTTTCATAATACGCCATAGAAACGATCGGATATTGCGGCGCCTTTGGCGTTGATCCAAAACGAAGGAACCATAACTGATACACTAACTGCTTTTTAACGTTTTATATTTGACGTACTTTATTGAATACGTGCTTAGGTTATTCAATATTTGTTTTGTAAGTTCTCGAGTGTTGTTATTAAATCTATTGGTATCACATGCAGTTGATGTAATGCTATGGTGAAAATTAGAACTTTAAACACGAGCTATACTAGTCTACTAGTCACAAAATATTGAGTCTAC
This sequence comes from Lampropteryx suffumata, assembly GCA_948098915.1. NCBI lineage: Eukaryota > Metazoa > Arthropoda > Insecta > Lepidoptera > Geometridae > Lampropteryx > Lampropteryx suffumata. The sequence goes on from OX402558.1 coordinate 6,957,595, forward strand.
GTTTCGCTGTAACGTATTTCTACTAATTATTATACGTCATCATCACCTCTATATCGAAAGAGCCTCATAATCATCATCATCATCATTTCTTTATTTGATGATCTGCAAGTATTTGTCACGGGTATGGGGTGTTTCTATGTATCATATGTATGTATTTACAAAAAATGTATTAAGTATAGTAATATCAGTCATATGGTACCCATAACTCAAACTCTGTTTAATTGGGGGGTCAAATGATGCTGTGTGAAAATGTCCGGTATTATTTATTTATTTATATCGCGATCTGATTACTAGATTACTTCTGATTACTACCTTAAACGATTTTTGCCACAATACTTCAGCCAGTATACTAAATACAGAAACTACACAATGGTAAGCGAAGAGTAGAGTAGAGTAGAATAGCTTTTATGTCAGTGATGTGTACAAATTACAACAATTCATGACGGAATACGTAGTTTGATACTTACTCAAAAGCACGCACGGACAGATCATAAACGTTTATGCTCACATGAGCAGTATTGAGCAAACCTCTGCAATATTGACACGACCATTTAATAGCAGCATTAGCACTCGATGTGATTTTCTCGAACTGTTATAGCGTATAAATATCGCTACAACCTGATACAAGACATAAATAAATAAAACTGCGTCCATTATAAGAACACTGCAGTGTACTTGTCTAACGTCCAGACTTGTTAAAGATTCATAGGAGAAAGAATGCCAAAGATTTTTGATATCATAATATCGAGACATAAAATTCACATTTCAACAGAAAATATTGTTTTTAAATGATTACCCATGCACGAGTATGTACCTATTGCAACAAAGAGGTTGATTACACAGTCTCATCATAGAACAAGAATAAAAAAAATGCCAAAACAGTTCAATCGCTTAGTTCTATGGGACTAATGGCACAATTTTCGTTTTGGTTCTACCATTGAACTACAAGGACAAAAAAGTTTTTAAAAGTTCCATGGACCAACAGTTCTATTGAACTAATGGAAGTTACCAGATATTATTAACCTCTGGCGACCTCTGTGGCGCTGTGGACTAAGATCCGGCTGAGACGCAGATGGTTTCTGGTCCGATTCCCGCCGCTAGACAAATGTTTGTATGATCTACAAGTATTTGTCTCGGGTCTGGGTGTTTCTATGTATAATAATGTATATTTTTACAAAAAAAGTAAATAAGTAGTGTATCAGTCATGTGGTACCCAAGCTCTGCTTACTTTGGGGCCAGATGATGCTGTGTGAAATGTCCGGGATTATGTATTATTATTATTATTTCTGTAGATCAAATGGGCTAGTTTTCGTTTCAATAGTCCGACCATTGAACTACAGGGATTTTGTAATTTTCCCTTTACTTGTGCTGAGACCGTGCTTCTTGTTAAATTTCATGACTCTGGTAAGAACTGGTAAGTCACCCAATCGATTTTGACTTGCAGTCAAGTGTCATGACATGATAGACAGACAGACATACAGACAACTGGACAACGAAGTGATCTTATATACATTTTTTGTTCATTTTGAGGTGCATAATATTATAAACGTGCAATGTCACGGAAAGCTCTTCTTCTTTGGCTTTGCGTTTAGTGCTACCAAATACATTACATTCTTCCAATTTGGCTCTATGGTTAGTATTACCTATTATCTATTACACACTTTTAGCATAATCTCGGTGTCACTCTAGATCAGACACTTAGCTTCAAACCACACATTGATATTCTAGTCTCTAGAGTGCGCCAACTAATTTACATCTTTAAGATCCTAAGACATGCAGCAAACCGTAAGGTGATCGGAATGGTTTACTCTGCTATATGCCAACCTATCGTCGATTACTGCATTTCCTCTTGGGCTGGTGCAGCCAAAACTCACCTACTCGAATTAGAGAGAGCACAGCAAGCCGTTCTGAAGGTCAGCTTGGGTTACCACTATCGTTTTCCTACAGCAACCCTCTACAAAGAGTGGAACGTTTTAACTGTAAGGCAAAGCTTTCTTTTACAAATTGTGGATTAAAAGCACCTTCAGTTAGACTATGATCCAGACTTATTAAAAATAGAATAGAATAGAATAGAATATAATGTTTTATTAATTATAAAAAACATAAACTTACATATTAAAAAAATATTGATTGAAGTCTGTGGATTGAATAATATTGTCAATTTATATAAACATATTATGTAGGTTCTCAAAAACATTATCATATAAGGAATAACTAACTAATATTATGTATATGTATCTGTAGTAGAATCGTACAATAACATTGTTTTATTTGTGCTGTATAGGGGCATTAGTTATAGATATATCTACATTGTTCGACCTTAAGTGAATGTAGTCATTTTTTAAATATTCTTGTATGCTGTACAATGTCGTATCTAATAAGAGAGTCCTAACGTGATTGTTAAAACAGCACTGATTGGGCGATAGTTTGATGAATTCTGGTAGTTTATTATATAACTTTGGACCAATAGCAATAGGCAGTTTATTCAAGGTTCTTAGACGATGTTCTGTTGGTTCTAAAATAATTTTCTTTCTTATGCTTCTTTGACTATTCGTTTTCCTGACCTTGTATTTGTCGAAATGTTTTCTTACATATTTAAGTATATCTAGTATATATTGTGATACTGAGGTCAAAATTTGCAAGTCCTTAAAATGTCCACGGCACGAGTCTTTGTATTTAGCTCCCACTAGTGCCCTGATTACACGTTTCTGCATTTTGAGTACTCGCTCCGCGTCCGATGAAGCTCCCCACAAAATTATACCGTATGAAAGTATTGAGTGTATATAAGCATAGTATGTTTGTTTTAAGCTATCTGCAGAAATAATTTGTTTAATTTGTTTAATTGCATGTATGCCTCTCGCTATTCTTGTACACGTTGTATCAACATGCTGTCTCCAAGTCAGAGCGGGATCAAGTTCAAAACCCAAAAGCCTAACCAATGCAGATGACCTACAAACTGTACCATTAAGTAAAGTGATAGATACAGTAGGTTGATTTGGGAATACACTGTTGAAAAACATTACATTCGTTTTGTCGGCATTTAACTTAAGGCCATTGACTCTGAACCACATGCTCAACCTTTCCAATGTGATTCTAATAGCAATTTCTAGATCTTCGCTGGTTTTTTCTGTGAGTACAATTGTCGTGTCATCCGCGTATTGTATTATTTGTCCTTTTATATCTAATGTTATCAGGTCATTAAGAAAAATTATAAATAAAATGTTGCCTAAGGAGGAGCCTTGGGGAATGCCAATATTGACTACTTGCGGTTTAGACCTGTGCACTTTATTGTCCACTTTGACCTCACACCTTGTTCTCTGTCAGTAAGAAAAGATTTTATTATTTTAAGGGTTGGCCCTGGATCCCATATATTGAGAGTTTTTCTAAGAGAAGTTCATGATTCACTGAGTCAAAGGCTTTAGACAGATCTAAAAACACTCCTGCTACTTTTTTATTTCCATCCAACCCTTCGGCAATTGCTTCCACAAACTTTTCTGCTGCGGATGTTGTGGAGCGACCGCTTCTATATGCATACTGATAATTATTTAGAAACTGATTTCTATCCATATATTTCATTAAACAGTTGGATATTATGGATTCGATTAATTTAGACATTGTAGGAACTATCGTAATTAGTCTATAACTACAACTACACGATGTGCACCCTTTTCCTTTATAAAGAGGGGTCACGCACGGGTCAATAGACGCAGAGCCACCGTTTGTCAATCTCAAGCCTTTCGCACAAGTCTCTCTCATAACTTATTTTGTTTCTTAGGTCCATATGTATACAATAAGTTAAATAATATTTTAAACACTTACCCACTCAATAAAACAGATTGTAAGAAAACTGTAATAACATGGTTAAAAACTTTGAGTTACCAGGAAACCGAAGACCTATTTGTTACGCTTAGTTGACGAAGGCGGCTCATGCAGGCAGGTCGATACCTCACGTTGGAATCCCATACAGGCAAACATTCGCACTCTTCACATTATTCCATACTCGTAAGTATATATGTTCACACACTACACACCTCCCATACACACACAAACACCCCAACACGTTCACATTAATTCACAAATTTGTAATCAGTTGGATATAGATGGTTAAGTTATTAAGTAGGTTAATTCCTATCTAACATAATGCATTTTTTGTTTTTATTTTATTTTTAAATTTTTACTAGATTTTATTATAAATTCTAATTATTATATCTAAGTCTAATTATTTTAAAACGTAGGAGTCTACCTTGGCAACTTGTACCTAGATGTCCGTCGTACATCCGTGGAATGGGGCACTGGTGACCTGTATTACAAGTTTTTTTAAAACCTATCTCAGGCACCAGTTCTACACAAAACAGGTTTACTTGGCTCATCTCACTACATTATATGTGTACTATTAGTTAATTAGCCTATGCTAATGTGCTATGTGACCTTTTGTGTGAAAAATAAATCATTATTATTTATTATTATTAGTATTCATGAAAAATACCAAGCATGCATTGTTTTGTGGTATGTACTGTGTTCGTAAGCTTTGACCATTCGCAGTCTACCGCTAAACAGAATATGTAATTCTTTTTCAGCTGAAATAGCTAATGTGACTGGGATCAACATTTCAGCTGAACAAATAAATAAACCATATGAAACAATGTATTTAGTTCTAATTTATTAAATTACAATATTAATCGGACACAAAATGTAATATTATAAAATTGAAATAAAGTCGTAAATAAAAGAATAGTTCGTTAAACATAGCCACAATGAATACTTATATTACTTAATCTAATGCAGATTTAGAAATAAAACAGGTGTTGGATGCATCCAATGAGTATTTATAATAATTTAGTTGGATACATATAAACTCTTATTAACATCGTTGACTTATGGGTACCTATTCACATCCATAAACTATTATTTCACGGTGCAACGTTGCGAGACTTAACTAAACGGGTTGACAGTTTGGCAGACGTTTGGTCGTGTTCTTTTGCATTTACTTTACCTACTTAGGTATCCAAGACATTTTAAAATAACTACTGTTCATTTTAAGGTATTATAAAATACCATAAGTATGTATTGAAAAATATATTAGTATTCTATCCGTCATCTAGTTGCTATCGGATTGCATGGTGTTGTATGAATTGTGCACCAATATTTATTTACTTGTTATTTGTGATTGTAAATCCAAAATACTGGTAGTTGAAGCAAACATTTGACGATAGAGTTACTATTTAATTTTTATATAAAACAAAAATATTCACACAATTCAGTAATAATAAAAGCACAAATTATATGTGTGCAAATACCGCAGGCACGATTTGTTATTAAATTACGTTATAGCGTTTCAGATTTAAATCACAAATTAATTATTACATTAAACTCTCTAAATTGAAACGCTCATAGGTATACAGAACATACCATATTTTATAATTAAATGCATACTATGACGGTAGAGACAGCGTCATTTTATAAATTACCCAAATATTATATTTTTTTATTTAAAAAAAGCAAAACAAATCAGGTTATGATTGTATAGTGCTGACTGTACTTACTTTTATGGATATAGTAGATTTTAATTTAAATTAAGATACTGCATTCATTAACTGTGCAAATCAATATATTTAAGCCATTACACTTTCAAAACTTTCGTGAGTTGTACTATACATTTTGATAAACACGGACTTTACTCACGTATTATTTTGTTGATGGAGGCACCGACACTGTTTCGATTCATCTAGAGAATCTTCATCAGGGTGAGTTTGATCCGCGGTCCGCTTGTAGCCCCTCGAGTTCACGGTTCGCGCTGTGGGTTAGGTATCTCGCGGCGCGAGTCGTGTGTGCAGGTGGAGGGGGAAACGTTGTCACAAAATAATACGTGAGTAAAGCCCATGTTTATCAAAATGTATATTAAGGCCACTTTGAAAACGGTTTTATTTTTCTGCAGGCAACAAAATATTTCAGTGTCATTCACTAAATAATCTATCAGACATAAACCGTTTATTTTAAAGCCATTCATATAACAGTGCACGTACACATTTTGGGAAACTGACTAAGGTTCTTTATTGAGATGAATCGAAACAATGTCACAAATTATTTTGTTGTCTTCAACAACAAAATAATTTGTGAGTACAACTCGTGTGTTGAAAGTGAAATGCTCATGTTATTTAAATGGTGTGTAGTTTTTTTAGGCAGATTTAATAACATATTATTTGAATAATTTGTGATAAACATGGTCATATACAGATGTTCTAAATAAATTCGTTAACTTTTCAAGTTTACATAATATATACATAAAAACTCTAATAAATTTTGTATTGAATGAAACTTAAACGTAGTAAGGTAATGAGTTTCTCTTAGAAAACTTAGCTTATTATACTAGAGATATAAATTAAGTTACACTTATTATTTATATCACATTTTTACAATTTTATCATTAGTTTTATTTACAAATTCAGTTTTTTTTTGACATAGAATACAAGTAATTGAGTTTTCTGATGGCGTGCTATTAAGTTTCACAAAAAGTAACATTGTAACTCTAGGTTGGTTGTCACATATTTTTGTGCTAAATTTGATGATACCAACATATTTATGGAATATAATCCGAGCATAGAACCCGGGGCTTAAAATCTTTGTAAACCAACATGTTCCAATATGGGCATTTTTTTAGAGCGCGCCATCAGTCTTCACTCGGGGTAACATGTAATATTTACAAAGAAAGCAAATAGAGTTTTATAAAACATGTTGAGCTTCATAACAGAACTGCTTTATTATTCCTTTTAGAAATAAAGAACAAATATTAATTTTCTCGTTCTATTTACATCTGAGCGGTTCGGGATACTAATATTATAAATGGTAGCAGAAAAAGATCAAAATACGCCTCAGCCTTTGCGGACGAAGATAAAATTAAATTTCTATAGTCTTTCGCTTCGTTTTGCGAAGGGTAGGTGTATGTTCGGTCGGTTACACTTTTTATGTCCTGAGGGCATGGCAACGTCTCGACTGGAATTTGTAGCAACGTCTTGTCATCTTCTCCTTTACTCGATTTTGGCTCGTCATAAACATCATCCGACTCTTCGTGTATGAAATCGTCCGCTTCCGAATAATCCTTTATTTGAGTTTTGTCGTCGACATCGTACAAACTGTTCGATCCTATCGCGCTCCTTTCGTAGTAAGTAAAGTGTGAACTCAAAGGTTGCTTTGCGTCGTATTTGCAAATGAAATTTTCCAAGGATGTTCTTACTTTAACGCTTCTCGCTTCGTGTCTCAGCTTGTGCATCCATGCGAGGTGACAGTCACACGGGAACTCATTCCCTGAAACAATTGAATCCTTAATTAATTCTGTGATTGGACTAATGATGAAGCTGAATCTTACAGTCTGCTTCAATAGATTTTTAATTTATAACTTAATTTGAGCTTTGTGACGATTAAATTTTCTAATTAACTCTAACATCATTATTAGCACTGAATATTATTAATGTTGATTTCTCAAGGGTTGTTTTTGCAGTTTGTGTTTAAGATTTTGCTATACTTGTTTAATTTTATCACAGACTTATTAAATTATTATTGGAATTTATTTTAAGGTTCATTTTATTTTTTAACAAAAAGTAACGAACCTTCTTAAGTTTTGTTGAAGTCATTACATTACCAATTTATTATTCACAAGCATAGCTTGCTTATAAATACTTTCATATTTAAAAATAAACATTTCGTTTTTCGTTTAACGATAGCGTTAATAGCGATAATGGTTAAATTGGAAACTGATAGACTTAAATTAAGGTGGATTACAGCTTAGAACTGAATATTTTGGTAGAGTAATCAATAATTTTGTTTCTTTTTAATCAGGGAATAACTTACTGATTATTAATTTTCAAAATTTGTCACCTAAACGCTGTACTCGTTTATTCAAATCTGCCAATAGAAATAATAAAAGCTCATATACTTACATTCGAGATAAATGTAGCTGTTTGCTGTCTTCAGATTGTCGTAGATTGGACGCAAATTGTCAAAGGTGAACCTCTTTAACTTGTTGTGTCTCAGATCCAAGGCAGCGAGTCCCCTGACTCCTTCAAACAGTCCGCCGGTCAAAGTCACCAACTTGTTATGACTTAAACTTAACTTCCGTAATTGAGATAATCCATCAAACGTCCTCTGAGCCAACCCGTAAATCTCGTTATAGTCCAATAACAATGCTTGCAAGTTCCAAAGCTCGGTAAAAGTGAACGAGTTCAACACGGCTAATTTGTTTCTTCTTAAATCTAACCGCTTAAGATTAGCCAGACCGTCGAAACATTCCTTCTTCAGCTCGATTATATTATTCCTATCCAATTCCAGCTCAATTAAGTTAACGAGATGTCGGAAAGCTCCTTCGTGGATAGCACTTATGTTATTGCTCGTAAGGTATAATTTTTGTAAAGCAGGTAGCTCGTAAAATGTCTCGGTGACTAGTTCAACGATCCTGTTCTCGTCGAGAGTGAGAACGGTCAGATTAGGTATGTTGTAGAACGAGTGTCTACTCAAGTGCATGATTTGGTTCTTCGTCAGCGTCATCTCTTGTACTGACGTCACGTTTGCAAACGCGTAACTTTCTATCGTCGGTATTGAACTGTACTTTATACTGAATTGTTTTAATTTTCTCAGATACTTGAATACTTTTGACGGCACAAAGCTCAGTCCTCCGTCTGCCCGAACATTGAACGCAAGGACCTCTATATTCGTTTGCGAGATGAAACTGGGCCATAGTGAGTCTGTTTTCTCGATGCCTCCGTTGAACACCCAGCACTCTGTTTTTATTGCTTCATTTATTTCCTGATTGAATTCGCAATAGCAGTGTACTTTCGAGTCTCTGTCACTAATATCGCAGATATTGGTTGTCGATGCTGGTATCTTTTCTTTCTGCTTTCTTCTATTCGCGTCGAGAGCTTCTATTGCGAGCAGCAACAGTAGCAACGTAGCAGGAATTTTGGGAGCCCGCATACCTCCTACCTGGAACAAACAAAAGTTAAATATTAAACAAATTAATTTTCGTGCAAAGTTTTCTCGGAGTTTTGTCATTTTATTTGACTTATTAGGTCTTCTTGGAAAGTCATGTTTGTGTTTGAGGAGCAGATAACTTTGATAAGTTTTATATAGCTCATTGCGAAGTGCGAATGTAATTTTGGAACATTTATGATTTCGTCGTCTAATTACTCGAATATTTCATCACGTATTTAAGAACTTTATGACCTATTACACGTTTATTGCCTAATTGTACATACTTTGCATTACGACGTTATAGACTATCACACTATGATAGCCAAATATACGAACCAATTTAATTTGCACATAACAGGCTTCCAACTTTGTTAGTTAGACAAATATCTCTGGACTAGTCGTCGAACATATTTATAATTAAAATCTCTCTTCTACCTTTTAAAAGTACTATTTTGAGCTTCATCTTATAGTATTATATTATATATTTCTTCGTGGTGATTAATAAATCATTATCTACATTTAGGTATTTAAGTGTTCATAAAACATTCGATAATATTTTTGGCCTCATCGTGTAACTTAGTTAACAAACATCAAAACCTGATACTAGGATTCATTAATAGGTAGAATATTATTCTACTCGTATATTACAAATAAAATAAGATGTATTAAAATAAGCGATTTCAAACCGTGATCTAATCTGAAACTTCACGTTTCCAAACTTCCTTAAACTAACTATTTTACAAACACCAGCAGGTGGTTTAATAAAGTAGTCAGTGTTTTCTAAAACATATAATAAGGTGCTGTTTTGTTGAGAGCGAACACGTTTGTAATGTACATTTTTCACGAGTTTAACTCAACTATTTTTAGGTTTCCGTACTTTAACGTGAGCTAACTATTACTACTACTACTTTGTATAATAAACTAGCTGCTGCACGCGGCTTCGGCCGCATGGTACCTACATAAAAAGTAGCCTGTGTCCTTCTCCAAGGTCCCATCTATCTCTTTATTATCAAAATCGGTTCAGTGGTTTAGGCGTGAAAACGAAACAAACAGAGTTACTTTCAAATTTATAATATTAGTATAGATAATTGTTGGACAATGAACACAAAGCAATCTAACCCGATACTAAATATACTTGTACTATTGGATCCAGATGACGCATTGAACTCTTATTTATTTTGTAATATGTGTGTTTAAGATACTTTTATGATACCTAGACACAGAACAACCATCGATGTAAATACATCTCGAGTTTTCACCGTATGAGGCTGATTTACTCGGGTGACATAGTTCAAACGTATTATTTTAAGTAATGTTTTTCTTTCATACATAAATAAACAATTTTAGGTGGTATGAAGTTTACCGGGTTATCTACCTTTGCATATAATTTATTTAAAACTATTTAATTAAAGCTTTATGAACATACGAGTATATGACATGCGGTACTAAAATAAGTTCGTGCTTCAGCCTTAGAAGGATTGCGTACGCTCTCACCCTTAGCAAAACACACTCTAACTTTGCTTTGGTTAATTAGTAAGTGAACATAAACTGGTGTGAAAGCAAGTTTAAAGTGAATTGTTACCTGGTGAAATTAAACGGAAAACCCCCTTCCTTGCTTTCCCTTTAGAGGAACACTGTATCCACGGCACTATAATTAGTTTTATCTAGTGAAACTGGTTCGGTTCCGTAAAAGAATGAAAAGTGTTTTAGGGTTCCGTAGCCAAATGGCAAAAAACGGAACCCTTATAGATTAATCATGTCTGTCTGTCTGTCTGTCCGTCCGTATGTCACAGCCACTTTTTTCCGAAACTATAAGAACTATACTGTTGAAACTTGGTAAGTAGATGTATTCTGTGAACCGCATTAATATTTTCACACAAAAATAGAAAAAAAACCAATAAATTTTGGGGGTTCCCCATACCTAGAACTGAAACTCAAAATTTTTTTTTTCATTAAACCCATGCACGTGGGGTATCTATGGATAGGTCTTCAAAAATTATATTGAGGTTTCTATTATAATTTTTTTCTAAGCTGAATAGTTTGCGAGAGACACTTCCAAAGTGGTAAAATGTGTGTGTCCCCCTCCTGTAACTTCTAAAATAAGAGAATGATGCAAACTTCCACCAAAAATTGGTTTAAACTGAACTAAACTGAAATCTAGTACGTAGTTTTTTTTTTATACGTCATAAATCTTAAGCCGCAATTTATCTTTCATTCAATCAACTCAAATATAAAATGCTGCTACGGAACCCTTCATGGGCGAGTCCGACTCGTACTTGGCCGCTTTTTTTACGTTAAAAACATTAATTATTGTATATTATACTTTAACCGACTTTAAAAAAAGGAGGTTACTCAATTCGATTCGTATATTATTATTTTTTATGTGTGTTCGCGGATAACTTCGTCTTTTATGAACCGATTTTGATGATTATTTTTTTGTTGGAATGGAATTATCCCAAGGGTGGTACCATGATAAGGAAACCAGGATCTGATGATGGCATCCCAGAGAAATCGAGGGGAACTTTCGAAAATCGTAGTGGCGACTAGTGCGTTTGTTTACTTTCTATTAAAGTATTTTAAAGCACTACTATTTAATGAAGGTCTGGAGTTGATCTGATGATTGAGCCGAAAGACAGTCAAGGGAACTCCTTAACGTTTTACTGTAGCTACCATGTGTATATACATGAAGTCCAGCGGATCAAATGTTTGTATGATCTGCGAGTATTTGTCACGGGTCTGGGTGTTTCTATTTATAATAGTATACAAAAATTATATAATATAATATAATAGTATAAAAATAATTTACAAAAAGAAAAGTAGGTATGTAAGTTGTATATCGGTCATGTGGTACCATAACAAAAGCTCTGCTTACTTTGGGGCCATGATTCTGTGTGAAATTTGTGGGATTATTTTTTTATTTTCATTGGTCGTCTTGCCAGTCTGTCTGTCTATTTCGTACCTAACTTAGGTATTTTAGTACCTACTTTTTCACCAACATGGTTATTTTATCATCGGTTATAAGTCCAATCAGGGCCACTATACCGTCACAACTAAGCATGACAGCACCGAACATTACTATTACTACCAAACATTACTAAGAGATGAGATTTAGATTATTCCTATTCATTTGTACTGTGATATCTTGTTTCTTGCCAAATTGCGTGATTTTAGGCCAACGGAAATTGCCCAGTAGGTTTTTATTTACTTGCGGGTGTCGAAATGCTGCATAAATGGCCATTTTTTTGATTGCGTTGACTTAGGGGGGTCGCCGACACGAGCTAGAGTCGAGGCGGCGTCGAGGCGCAGGCGCACAAGAGGCGCGCCACTTCTACGTTTCCTTAAGGAATATATGGCTGTGCGCTCACATACTAGAGTCGTGGCACGGGCGAGATGCAGGCGCGGGCGTCTTGCCCGTCCGCACCGCAACTCTGCCGCCATTTTGTCATTTCGTTTCGTGCGTAGCTACGTTTAGACGGGTAAGTCCAACGTCCGCGTTACAGTCATTATTACAATGGCACTCTAGGAATAGGAAAAAAACATGGATACACCCATATTTGAGACATTTTGACAGAAGAGGAGCATTCAGAGCTACACTTGACTTATGAAAGTATCCCGACAAGTTTAAAAAGTTTTATGGAATATCACATGGTACCTTCGATAACACTAGGTAGGGTGTTACCCAACAGTAAATAATCAATATATATGGAAGTGATCACAAAATTTACTTATATTTTTCCTATTTAAATTAATGACTTGAATGAGTGCAACTATGACGACGACATGATTGTTAAATATATATGGAATGTGTGAAGGAAGCATAGCCGCCTGCGCCTCGACTCCACATAGAGACGACGCTTCAACCGTGCCGCGACGCCGCCGCGACCGCGCCTCGACTTACCAGTGAGCGACGCGCCTTAGAAGCTTACCACTCCCAGGGATCGCAGACCTTAGTACTATTTGAAATTAATTTCCATTTGATTTGACGCGTTCTGACTGATAGACAGACAGACGCTCAATTTTTCCTTTGCTGTTTTCTATTTAAAAACTGGCTGAGCTTCAAACAAATATGATACTTTTGTTTGTTCTAGAAAAACCTTAATGTATAATGTCTCTAAGCCTTTGCAACGAAAATAATAAAAACATCTAAAGATTTTTTTAGTCGCATCTCAGAGAGTATGTGCAAATTGAATTAGTACCATTCACTAACATTCCTCAAGTGAAAAAATAGAGTATACGGTAAAACATAGTTATTATCTGTTAGTAAAAGCCTCATCCATTATAGTAACTAAATGGTAACCAACAAAGTTATTCTTGCAGCAAATTCAAATGAACCGCATTTACAATCCAACTACGTCAGCATTACAAATTCACACACGTTTTAAACGCAGTAACTCATTGAATTTCTCTGACGTCACCACACTGAACCTCGGTCGCTTTTGGCTTACTCCGACTCGCATTAGGATTAATGTAAGCAATTTGTCTCCAGCGACGTTTGAATTTTGTAAGCGAATTCACACAAATCCTCTGATCACAGTTTGTGGTTGTATTAACAGCTGCGACTGCGATCTAGCCTTGTTTTGATGAATCACCTTATAGTTTTGTGTGCCTAATGAAGCACCAACAGGGTACAAGATAAGTTGCAGAGGCAACTGCTTAATACTTGAATATATCAACATCTGATGATTATATGAGCCATGTGTGTCGCCAGACTGACTCTAATTGTGTAATATAAAACGATATTATTTTGTTCGCACTAAAATCTGTGTTAGAATAACATTAATATATGTGACCTCTCAAAATTTACTAAATTGACGTGTGATTGACGTGTATTAGCTCATTTTAGTGTCATGTAAACTGTTGCTAAACAAAACCGCAGAAAATCCGAGCAAAATAAAGGAACAAAATTACAATATTAACTTATATTAAAAATGTTAATGTTAATTTAGACTTTAGTAATGGCAAATTAAGATTGTTCGTATTTCACGACATGTAAGATGGTTTGGCAAAACAACAGGGTCACAATCAGTATGTGGATGAGGTAATGAGCATACTTTGATTCTCTGTATCGTATCATTAAAAAATAGGTATAGACATCTACTTGGAAATCTCACCTCATCATTTATTTATTTATTAACCATGGGTCAACACATAATATAAACATAAAACACAACGTTATAATAAGTAAGGTCACGATAAATATAAATAAATAAATAAACACCTTTTATGTTTATTCAGCTACTCACTTATTCTATGACATGCCTTATTGTCTAAGATCAACACTAGCCACTTACGAGATTTTACAAAGTCTAAAACTGGCACAGTTAGTTTTAAAAATATGAACACGTATAGAGACTTTTATATATAAATTTCTCTCTTTATTTATGGGTATTGTATTATTAATTGGTTCACTTTGAGTTGAGCCTGCGAAGTGTTTTAATATTTTATTGCCTGTTAACAGTGGCCATATTTCATTTTGGGCACAGAGAGCCTTAACGAGTACCTACCTATTAATTAAGTACTGTTGTTCAAAATAAAAAGCTTAGATTGCCAATTAGCTTTCCTTTGACTGTGTATAGAATGACTAATGAAATAGCGCAAAGTATTTTGTTTACTATAATAATAAAAAACAAAACCTTTTGTTCAAAATATAATAATACAAAATAGGCAAACTATGAAAATAGTTACATCAGATAGTTAGTTAGTATGCATGAATTGCCACGAGATCACTGCCAGAGGGCAGTCAAAAACGCTGGCGACTGCGTCACATCGGATGTCGATGCTGATACGTTGAGTTAGATATTTGGCACGCGATTATTGTATGTTTGTTAGATAATGATGATTATGTAATAATGTGTAATAATGTAATATGTTAATAATGTGTTTAATGAGTAGAGTATTTTTCCTTTAGTTATTTCTGATTTATTTTATGCCTTTTGTGAGTGCGTAATTACATTAACTTTCGCCAATTCCATAAATGGAGTGGTCTCTCCACCAGGAATTCGCAGTCAGAAAATTAAGGCGATAACTCATTCTATTCTTATTGATGTCTAACGAGGCCCTCTGCGTTTGAACATTAATAATACTTAAAGGAAAAACAAGGCTTATTTTTTTCCCTAGATTTATATATTTACAAGCTCATTTTGGGAAATAATTTCAGAATTATTTAAGACTAGCTGACCCGACAGGCGTTGTCCTGTCTCAATTATGAATATTGAATCGAATTGGTATAATATATAACTGTCAAACGACTGACAGTTATGTCAAATAGCACTAATGTTCCATTGGAAAAGTTTATATTGTCAAAAGCATTACATTGAAAAAGTTAATACCGTCGTTAAGTTTTTTCTTAAATTTTCTAATTTTCCACGCAAATAATTTATTATTTCTTTCATAAGAAACTTTTTCTGACAATAACAAACATAAAAAAAAAGAATTTGCGAATCGGTCTAGCCGTTCACGCATAGTGCCGTGACCAAGGAAACCAAGGGATTCATTTTCATGCATTTAAATTATGCATTTCGATACTTTACAGCGAAAATGATCAATCATTTAGTATAGTTTTTTGATTTTAGACCTACCTAGTTTTGACTCTCTTAAATTACGGCTAAATTAATGCTTTAAAGTGGTTCCTGTTTCTAGGAAAATCAGAGTAAGTCGCCAATCAGAGTAACACGCAATGTTGCCAAGATCAAAACTGACATTTAATTGCTAAAAAATAATCAGTTTCAGCACAAAAAGCTGAGCAACATGCGTGATCGCTGTC